>BSBM01001556.1:600000-1049030 GCA_027924585.1 Larix kaempferi | reverse complement strand
GGGGGGGAGAGAGAGAGAGAGAGAGGAAATGGGGGGGGGGGAGAGAGAGAGAGAGAGTGGGGGGAGAGATAGGTGGGGAGTGAGTGTGGGGGAGAGAAAGAGAGAGGGAGATTTTGGGGAGAGAGAGAGAATGGGGAGAGGGGAATAGCTGGAGGGAGAGAGAGAAGTGGGTGGGGGGAGCTAGAGAGAGATGGAGAGAAAGGGGGGGAGCTAGAGAGAGAGGGGGTGAGGGGGGAGAGAAAGGGGGAGTGGGGAGTGGTGTGGGGGAGAGAGAGAGAAAGGGGTAGGGGGAGTGGGTGGGGGGAGAGAGAGGGAGACGAGGGTAGAGAGGGGTGAGAGCGGGATAGAAAGAGGGAGATTTGGGGGGGGTGGGGAGAGAGAGAGGGGAGATTAGGAGGGAGAGGGAGGGAGGGGGAGAGGGGTGAGTTGGAGAGATGGAAGGAGAGAGATAGGCTAGTGGGAGAGAGATAAAGGTGGAGTAGGAGAGAGATGGGTGTATAGGAGGGAGAGAAAGAGTGGCAGGGAGGGGGGAGGGAGATATAGAGAGGGGGGAGCTAGGGGGAGAGAGAGTGGGGGAGTGGGGGAGAGTATCATTTCATTCATTGTCCCCTATGATGAAGAAGGATTGGAGGAATGTGCCGACTAATTCTAATAAGGTTAGTGTTTCTTATACCTCATCCCTAAAGGATCAGACTAGTAATGTTGCTTTGGTGTATTCTGGGGT
The DNA here is from genome assembly GCA_027924585.1 of Larix kaempferi. Classification (NCBI taxonomy): domain Eukaryota; kingdom Viridiplantae; phylum Streptophyta; class Pinopsida; order Pinales; family Pinaceae; genus Larix; species Larix kaempferi. The sequence continues at coordinate 1,048,306 of BSBM01001556.1, read as the reverse complement.
TTGTTCTCCTCCTTATGTGTTCTTTGAAACTAGGGGTGGAGGATTCATAGGCAAGAAATTGAATTTAGAAGAACTATAAGCCGGCTCTCCTACTATTAAACTAGTGAGTAGAAAACAGGGGAAGGTATTGATCAATAGGGGTCCTAGTCGTTCGCTAGTGGCTGGTATTGGTATTAATGTGATGGAGATCCTGAGGCTCTCCAGTTGCATGGTGATTGGTAAATTTTGTGGTCATCATTTTTCTGAAGGGGTGGTGAAGAAATATGTGGCCAGTTCCTGGGTTTATGTGATTAAGACATTATCGGAGGTTCTTTTACTAGATTGAGGCTTGATTGGCTTTGAATTCCACTTGCCTAAGGAGGTTGATAGCATTTTGCATAGAGTTTGGTTATTAGGGTCAACTCCACTAGCTTTGAAACCATGGCACCCCTTATTTGATCCATGGTCGGACTCTCTCGAGTCATTCCCTATTTGGGTTAAACTACCTTGTCTTCCATTGGAATTTTGGTCTCTTGAGGGGTTTTAGAGCGATAGGGGATGCTATTAGTCATTTTGTTGTTGATTATGCAGATCTCTTTAACTCGCAACGAAGGTCCGTTGCTAAGATTTTGGTGGATGTTGATGTTCGATGGGGTCTGTTTGAATCCATTTACCTAGTGATTGGGGATAATATATTTACTCAACAGTTGTATTATTTGAATGTCCCCTTTCAATGTGCCCGCTATCATTTATATGGCCACATGGTGGCAGATTGAAATCACACTTTTTCTAAGAATATCTGGACCAAAAAAGTTGCTCTTGTTGGAGATGAGAGCACAACGTTCTACATGAACGATGTTTCCTTGTAGGGTGATGAGGGTAAGGGGACCAATCCGGTGGTCTAGGGGGGAGGAATTGTTTCATGAATTTGTGGTTCCTACTGAGGTTGCTCCCTCCCCCTCGATGGTTAATAGTGTTGAGCTTTTCAAGGGTCTGGATCTCTCTTCTAGTCAGGTCAAAATTCTCCAATAGATTTGGGAGAAGAGCAGTGATGTTGTGCTAGACTCGATGATGGTCGAATCCCCAAAGGAGAAGGTTCTAAAGGAGTTGGAGATGGCTGTCAAATTGGATAGGAATTTACCCTCTTATGTTCCCGGAGGTGAATTTGCTTATCAAAAGTATGTGCTAGTAACTCACTTGGCTTAAGAGAAATCGTTGGATTCCCAAGGAAAATCTTCTACTGCGCAAAAAGGTAGCAGATTGGGATCTAGCACTTGTCGACCTTATTTTGTTAGGTCTCATTTGAAAGATGTTATCTCATATTGGGGCCTAGAAATGGACTCGAACCCTATTTCTACGAAGGTTGGGAGAAAATCTAAGATGACTCGGGCTTAGGAAAGAGCCAAGCAGGAGATTTCAGAGGGAAGACAAATGAAACTTTCTGGGGTACTTAGAGTAGGAAAACCCCCTCAGGGTTTCCTGAAATGAATATTTCTTCTATTAATGTCCATGGCATAGGAGGGAATGCCAAAGCGATAGCCCTCAAGCATTTTGTGGAGGTTGAATGTCCTGATATTTTTCTATTACAAGAAACTATGATGAATGTGATAAAGGTTTCTGGATTGTTATGTAGGAGTTTTCCGGGTATGGATTTTTTTGCTGTGGATGTTGCTGGAAGATCGGGTGGTCTGGTTTTGGGAGTGTCGAAGAGGATGATGGTTTTAAAATCTTTTTTCCATTCGTTTTTTGTTAGGGGTAGAGATTCATATGGAGGAAATGGATTTTTCTTTGCTAATCCTGAATATTTATGGATCATATGATAACAAATTCGAATTTTGGAAATATTTAATGAGGAAGGATTTTACTGAGGTAAGTAATGTGATTGCTTGTGGTGACTTGAATTTCACTCTATCCTCTTAATAAATTTGGGGTGAAGCTGCTTGATTGGACCCTCTGGGTCCCCTATTAGGGGAGATTCTAGAAAATGGAGATTGGATGGACATAAATCGCATTGAATTAAAACCTACCCTGTGCAATAAGAGGAGTGGCTCTCAAGGTATATATAAAAGACTTGATCATTTCCTCATGAAAATTAATCTATCTGGTATCCTGCATTTTAGATACTGGGTTGGTTCTTCTTTGTTCTCTGATCACTTTCCTATTTGTCTTGAGTTGTGTCTTTCTAAGAAGAAGTCAGGGTCTCCTTTCAAATACAATTATGAATGGGCTAAGTTGATATGTTTCCAAGAGCTGGTTAGGAAGAATTGGAGACACATTTCTCTTGGGAGGGGCTATGTTTGCATTCAGATGGTTGAGTCCTTGAGGTTTCTAAAATCAGTTGTGGTGAAGTGGAATTTGGAGAGAAGGAATCTTTGTGATGCAAGTCCGGTGGGTATTGAGGACTATATTAAGGGTTTGTATGGGAAATCCTTCTATTTTTTCTCCTCTCAAGAACAAGAAATTTTTGTTTTGGAATTGGAACAGGAAAAGAGTCGGATTCTCAATGAATTTGAAGCTGAGTGTAGACTTAAGTGCGGAGCACTTTGGCTCCAGGTGGGGGACCAAAATACTATTTTTTTTCAATAAATGGATTCTCATGAGAAAAATTATAATTCTATTTGGGAACTGAATAAAGATGATGGATAGTCTATTAAGGGTTTCAGAGAACTCTATGAGGCTGTTGTGGAACACTTCAAGGAGATTTATTCAGAACATGATCAATCAGATATGTTGGGCATGCTTTAGGTAATCGAAAAGTTCTCTCAATTATTCAATCAAAATATTAATGAGGATATTTTCTAGTCAGTTTCTATGGAGGAGTTGAGCTCAACATTAAAATATTTTCAGAAGGATAAAAGATCGGGATATTATGGTTGGCCCCCAGAGTTTTTCCTTGAATTTTTTTATATTATGGGGGAGGATTTATTGAATTATAACTACCCTCACCTTGACTTTTTTGTCTTTGATCCCCAAAAAAGATAAACCATAAAGATTTGGAGACTTCAGGCCTATGTCATTGTGCAACCGAGCTTATAAGATCATGGAAAAATTAATGGCACTTCGATTGAAGCCTTTCCTTGCTAAGTATGTTTCTAATGAACATTTTGGTTTCTCAAAGATAGATCTATCTATGAAGCTATGGGATCTTCCCAGGAGGGGGTTACACACCATTAAAACTAGTAATATGAAGGTTATTGCATTAAAACTGGACCTGTCGAAGGCGTATGATAAAGAATCATGGATTTTCTTAAGGATTTTCCTTCTTCACATTGGATTTAACTTAGAATTGACCAACTGGATTATGTGTTGTGTGACCTTACCCAATTTTGTTGTGCTCATTAATGGATTTGGTTCACAATATTTTAAATACTCCAAGGGGTTGTGGAAGGGTTTTCCACTTTCACCCTACCATTTTTTACTGATCATGGAAGGGATCAACAGGATTATGAATGAGGATAAAGCCTTGGGTAGTGTCAGGGGAGTCTCTTTCAATGGTAGAGTTATTCTTACTCATTTGATGTTTGTTGATGACATTTTTCTTGTTTTGTCTCTACTCTGCACTTGAATGCCAAAAGGTGAAAGGAAATTTGGATATGCTTTGCAAGGCAATTGGTATGGAGATTGGTGAGGATAAATCTATGATTTATAACCTTGAGTCTCATATGCGTGATTCTATGTTTTGGAGGTTTCATTTTCCCTTTTATTGCATGAGTGTGGAGGAGGGGATTTAGTATTTAGGTTTTATTCTAAAACCTAATAGATATGGAAAAAAGGATTGGAATTGGTTGGTATCCAGGATTGAGGAAAATATTAATTTTTGGTGCAATCCGTGGCTCTGTAGGGGGGAAGGTTGGTTCTGTTTAAGAGTGTATTGGAATATATTCCGATGTATTGGAAGATGCTGGTGTCTATTCTTGTTTCTCCGCTGAATTCTATAAGGAAGTTATGCTTCAATTACCTATGGAGGCAGATTCCAGAGTATCCTAGTTTTCACCTGCTTAAATGGAATACTTTGGATGCTACCAAGGATCATGGTGGATGGGGATTGAAAAACATTTTTCTTTTTACCAAAGTGCTGGCTTCTAAGACTCTGTGGTTATTTCTGACAAAAGATAGTATTTGGAAACATATTATGTTGGATAAATACATATATCCATTGTCTTTGGTTAATTGGATAAGATGTAGAGATAAACCTTGCAGGAATGCCTCGAGTCATTGAAGAGATTTATTAAAGGCCTTCCATGTCATTGAGCCCTGTTTGGCATGGAACTTGGGAAATGGACGACTCATTCAAGTTGGAAGAGACTCCATCCTTGGCCTTCCTGGTGGAGGGAGGATTAGTCTGGAACTTACTAACTCTTTGCATGATTAGGGTTATCATACGTTGGATCACATTGGTTGTGGTAACAGTTTTGCATCAGAACTGGATTATAGGGGACTTTCTTGGTTTGGAGGGAAATGAAATTGTGGAGTTGAATCAGTTTAGAGATTCTCTCATCAAGGCTAATATTCATTTTCAGACTAAAGATGATGCTCTCAGTTGGGTTTTCAATCGGACTGGGGGTAACTGCATGGTGAAACTTGGGTATTTGTCTCTCATATCATCTCCTCAGGGTTCTGTGTGATGGTGGTCCAAGAATATTTAGCGTATTAAATCTCTCCCAAAGGCTATCTTACATTTATGGTTGGTGCTAAAGAATAGGATTCTTACTTGGGATATATTGTCACACTTTGGTTTTTAGGGTCCGAATCTTTTTTTTCTTTGTAAATCATCGGAGGAAACATGTTCACATTTTTTGGTGGACTGTAGCTACTCTAAAGATGTTTGGGGAGAGATGTCTAGACTTGTTAACACCTCCCCATTATGGAAAGAATATTATGTGGATTCTTCTTTCAAAAATTTCTTTAGCTCCTCTACTTTACAACATTTGAGGCCTTTTCCTATTATTATAGCTTGGGGGATCTAGCTGGCTAGGAAGGACACCATATTTAATGATAAAATAAAGCATGCTTTCTAGAATGTATCTCAATCATTTGCTATATTTCAATATTATTCACAAGAAACGATAATCAAATAGATGAATATAAAAAATCCTCCTTTGATTGTTGACTTGGTGGCCAGGCATTTTTTTTATGGGGCAAGTCAGCATGGCAGAAGGGCCTTTGGTTATAATTTACATTTGACCAAATAACACTATTTATTGGGAAAAGGCCATCTTGGTGTCGGTACCAACAACTTTGTGGAGTTTAGTGGTAATTTTTATATGTTAAAGCTTTCCTTGGTTCATCTCCTTTTGAGTTTACAGGTATTTGGAGATTCTCTCGTAGTCATTCAAAATATGCAAGGGATCAGCTATTACTGGAAAAAAATGATTTCATTTCTCTGGTTCAGTGTTTGCATATGATTAGATATTTCTTCTGTGAAGTTGTCTTCTGCCATGTTTATCGTGAATTCAACAATCAAGCTGATGCTTTGTCAAAACAATGCCTAGTACTTAATGACTGTGCTCTGAGGTTGGAAGAGTTTCAAGGGGGCACATATGTGGCCTCCTGTTCTACATCTCTGTCAGAATTTTTTCAACTCTAATTTTGATCTAGTACTTTATTTATCAAACATTTTATATGCAATGTTTGAGATCTTTATGTTTATCTCTGTAGAATAAACTTTTTTGGAAAAAATTTTGTATTTTTTTGCTCCTAGCACCGAGGATTGTATTTTTTGACGTGATGAATAGAAATACGTTTTTTTTCTTGGAAAAAAAAACATATGAGATTTTATATAATATGTGCTATATGATATGTGCTCATAAACTATTTATACAATTTAAGTTTAGGTTTCAAATTTAATGTACACATCTAGAATTTGTTAATACTTTATGTTCTTGTTTTATTTTTTTCTTTCTTACGGGCATCAAAGGATTATGGAATCAAAATTTTAGTGAAAGCAAAACAATAATATACGAGGAATGAAGGATGGTGAAAGAATCATCCTCAAGTTCAAAGGAGATTATGAGTCTACATGCCAATAAACTATTAGCGTACCATGTTACCAATATATTGTTGGAAAGGATATCACCTTATTGAAAGATACAATTTTTGAGGATTACATTATTGTTTCCTCATGAACATTAATCTAGCTGGTCTCTTGCATTTTAGATCCTGGTTTGTTTCTTCTTTGTTCTCTGATCACTTTCCTATTTGTCTTGAGTCATGTCTTTCTATGAAGAAGCTAGGGTCTCCTTTCAAATACAATTATGAATGGGATAAGTTGATATGTTTCAAAGAACTAGTTAGGAATAATTGGAGACACATTTCTATTGGGAGGGGATATGTTTTCATTCAGATGGTTGAGTCCTTGAGGTTTCTGAAATCAGTTGTGTTGAAGTGGAATTTGGAGAGAAGGAAGCTTTGTGATGCACGTCTGGTGGGTATTGACGACTATCTTAAGGGTTTGTATGGGAAATCCTTCTATTTTTTCTCCTCTAAAGAAAGAATTGTGGAATTGGAACAGGAAAAGAGTCGGATTCTCAATGAATATGAAGCTGAGTGGAGACTTAAGAGTAGAGCACTCTGGATTCAGGAAGGGGACCATAATACTATTTTTTTCAACAAATGGCTTCTAACAGGAAAAATTATAATTCTATTTGGGAACTGAATAAAGATGACAGATAGTCTATTAAGGGTTTCACAGAACTCTCTGAAGCTATTGTGGAATAGTTCAAGGAGATTTATTCATAACATGATCATCAGGATATGTTGGGAATGCTTCAAGTAATCGAAAAATCTCCCTCAGTTGCTCAATCAGAATCTTAATGATAATATTTTCCAGTCGGTTTCTATGGAGGAGTTTAGTTAAGCATTAAAAGCTTTTCAGAGGGGTAAAAACTCGAGACCTAATAATTGCCCCCTGAAGTTTTTCCTTGACTTTTTTTATATTGTGGGGGAGGATTTATTGAATATGGTGGAGGAAGTTAAAGTGACATGAATCATTCTAGCATCCCTCACCTCAACTTCTTTGGATTTGATCCCCAAAAAATATAAACCAAAAATCTTTAGAGACTTCAAGCCTATGTCGTTGTGCAAGAGAGCTTATAATATCATGGAAAACATTATGGCACTTTGATTGAATCCTTTCCTTTATAGGTATGTTTCTAATGAAAAAATTGGTTTTTCAAAGGTAGATCTATCTATGAAGCTATGAGCTCTACCTAGGAGGGGTTACACACCATTAAAAATGGTAATATGAAGGTTATTGCATTAAACCTGGACCTATCGAAGGCATATGATAAAGCATCATGGATTTTCTTAAGGATTGTACTTTTGCATATTGGCTTTAAATTATAATTGACCAACTAGATTATGTGTTGTGTGACCTCACCCCATTTTTTTGTTCTCATTAATGGCTCTGGTTCACAATATTTTAAATCCTCCAAGGGTTGTGGCAGGGTTGTCCACTATCACCCTACCTTTTTTTACTGATCATGGAAGGGCTCAGCAGGATTATGAATGAGGATAAATCCTTGGATAGTGTCAGGGGAGTCTCTTTCAATGGTAGAGTTAACCTTACTCATTTGATTTTTGTTGATGAAATTTTCTTGCTTTGTGTCTACTCTGCACTTGAATGCCAAAAGGTGAAAGGAAATTTGGATCTGTTCTGCAAGGGTACAATTGGTATGGATATTGGTGTGTTAAATTTTGAGCATTAATTCAAGATACTCTAGGCTCTTTACTAAGAGAATAACATGTATAGTATATCAATGCATATCAATCATAGCAAGCATGTCAATCATCACAAGAAGCAAACATAAGAGACAATAGACACACAGAGTTTCCGTGGGGAAAACCCTAAGGTGAAAAACCCCAAAACTTTCTCATAGATAGATAGAGCAATAGTACAACCAAAGTACACAGAGATAGACTCCTCTTAGCAGCTGATCCTCCTCCTCACATGTGCGCCACTTTTCGAGTGAAGGAAGAGTGAATTCTGAGTGATCCAAATAGAGATCGGGAGATCTCTATTTATACTTGTCCTGATTGCCCAATAACCTTATGGGGCCGATTTGTCTAGCTTAGTACAATAACCCAATGTTAACTTAATAAAGGCCAACCCCACACAAGGTGGTCTAATAACCCATCAGCAAGTTACGACAGTTGAGACACTTGTCAATACAAATGACGACACTTCTGTATAGAGGAATAATAACATCTCTATAGGAGTACAATATACATAGATGAAATACATTCCAAAGTTACATATACATCAACACTCCCTCTTAACTCGGAAGGTATTTCTTGACATAGATTTGCTAGCACAAGTCTTCTTCTCTGGATCATCATCAGCGAATCATCATCCTCGAATCATCGTCATGGTCACTACTGCTGCTATCTCAATCAATCTCTGAATCTACTCGTCATAGGAAGTTCTACAGATCCAGTCCTTTTTCATACTGGATGTAGGCCCACCACCTGTAGGTCTTCATCATCACTGTCCATAATGTGGAATCCTGAGGACTTATTACATGCATCACAAAACCTGGCGGTAGCATCCCAGGCTGTTACGAGCACACAGCTCTACCTAACGGATCTCCCAGGAGCATATTACATGTGACCCATAACAAAACTTGGCTGAAGCATCCCAAGCTATTACGAGCACACAGCTCTACCCGTCGGATCTCCCAGGAGCACATTACATGTGATCTCACCACAAAACCTAGCTGAAGCATCCCAGGCTATTACGAGCACACAGCTCTACTTGTCAGATCTCCTAGGAGCACATTACATGTGATCTCACCACAAAACCTGGCTGAAGCATCCAAGGCTATTACAAGCACACAGCTCTACATGTCGGATCTCCTAGGAGCACATTACATGTGGTCCACCACAAAACCTGGTTGAAGCATCTGAGGCCTTTTTCATCCTGTCCAGATCTCCTAGGAGCATATTACATGTGGTCATGGCAATGCCTTAAAAGAGCATCTGAGGCCTTTTTCATCCTGTCCAGATCTCCTAGGTCCACTTACATGCCATAGGACAATGCCTCAAAAGAGCATCTAAAGCCTTTTTCATCCTGTCCAGATCTCCCAGGTCTACTTACATGTCCTCCCAAAGTAATGCCTCGAAAGAGCATCTCAGGCCTTTTTCATCCTGTCCAGATCTACCAAGTCTACTTACATGCTCATCTGCACAACTTGTCCACGACCATAGAGTATCAACCTGATACTCTCCATACATCATCTTGATGTACACATTATCATCCTGATCATCATCACTACATCATCCTGATGCATGTCATTGGGAGAAGCTTGCCATCCACGATCATCCTGATCATACAATGCATCTACCTGATGCATACCAAGTATCTACCTGATACATATCACCATACATAGTGTATCCACCTGATACATACATAGATACATGATCCACACAATGTATCTACTTGATAGATATCAACATACATGATCTACCTGACCATACAACGTATCCACCTGATACATATCTAGATACATGGTCCAAGCATCCAACATGATGCATACATACATAAATGATCCAACTGATCATATCTAGCATTCAACATGATGCGTACATACATAAATGATCCAACTGATCATATCCAGCATCCAACATGATGCATACATACATAAATGATCCAACTGATCATATCCAGCATCGAACATGATGCGTACATACATAAATGATCCAACTGATCATACAGAGCAGAAACTAGAACATCATCCTGATGCTCATCATTCAATGCTTACATCCACAACCATGTGAAGGATCCCCCTTCCACCATGCTAGGAATGGCTACAGCAAATGTCTCCATCACTTCTTCCTCGAAGTGTCGTCAATCTGAAGAACACCAAGCCTCTCTCTGAAGTATTCAAACTTCACTCTGGCTAGTGACTTCGTCAACACATCTGCAATCTGCTCATCCATCGCAACATACAGGAGCTTCACTACTCTTCTCTGCACCATATCCCTGATATAATGATATTTGATCTCTATGTGTTTTGACCTGTCATGGAACACCGGGTTCTCAGACAGCTTCACACAACTCTGGTTGTCACAAAAGATACCAGTAGCTTCCAGCAGGAGATCAAATAACTCAGACAGTAGCTTTCGAAGCCATACTGCCTCACAACTAGCCGAACAGGCTGCAACATACTCTACCTTGGCTGTACTTAGTGCTACACAGGACTGCTTCCTGCTAAACCAAGAGATTACACCTAATCCCATACTAAAGCAGCACCTAGAAGTGCTCTTCCTATCTGTAGCACTACCTTCCCAATCTGAATCAACATAACCTTGTAGGTTAAACTTTTGATTTGCATCATACTTGAGCCCATAGTCAACTATACCATTCAGGTACCTCAAAATATGCTTTACAGCAACCAGGTGAACACTCCTTGGATCCGTCAGGAACTGGATCAATGTGTTCACTGCAAAGAAAATATCTGGTCTTGTGTTCATCAGGTACATCAAGGACCCAATCATCTGACGATACATAGTGATATCAATCGGCTCAGATAAAGCATCACACAGAAATTTCAGGTTCGATGCCATAGGTGTGGCCATGGCCTTGCAGTCCATCATCCCGAACCTCTTCAGGATCTCTACTGCATACTTCCCTTGTCCAAGGAAGATACCATCTGCACTCTGCCACACCTCCATGCCTAGAAAATAGTGCATTGTCCCGAAGTCCTTCATCTTGAACTCAGCTGCAAGCTTCCTCTTGGTATTGACAATCAAACTATCATTACCTGTTACAATCAGATCATCCACATACAGAAGTAGTATCATTGGATTTCCTTCCTCAACCTTGTAATAAAGGTTGGAATCTGCTTTACTCTTGGTAAAGCCCAAACTGGATAGGAAACTATCCATCCTACCATACCAAGTCCTAGGAGCTTGCTTCAAGCCATACAAGGCTTTCTTCAGTCTGCACACATATGACTCCCTGTCATGTGTCTCAAAACCGAGTGGCTACTCCACATACACTTCCTCTTCAACTACACCATTCAAGAAAGCAGTCTTGACATCCATCTGGTGTATCTTCCATTTCATCACTGCAGCCAGAGCAAGTACTGATCTGATGGAAGTGTACCTGGCTACAGGAGCAAAAGTTTCTTCATAATCTATTCCCTCCTTCTGAGAGAAGCCACGACCTACAAATATTGCCTTGTATTTCTCTATGCTGCCATTTGTAGCATGCTTGATTTTGTAGATCCATTTGGAAGTTACAATAGACTTCCCTTCAGGTCTTGCGACAACATCCAAAACATCATTCTTCATTACGGATTGCTATTCTTCGACCATGGCATCCTTCCATTCTTTCTTTTCCGCTGCTTCTTCGTAATTGGAAGGTTCTATGTTCATGATATCACAGAGTAAAGAAACATAGCTGGTATGTGATCTAGTTCTCTTCTTTGCTCTGTGTTCTTCTTCTGGAATGCCATATCTTTCTGCATCTTGAATGAGCTCTCTAGCCCATGTAGGTTTCCTCTTGTGAGAGTTATTCTCACGGGGTGGATCCACAGGTTCTTGCGGATCTTCAATTTCACGATCTGCATCTGGAATTGCTTCAGTAATAGTAGTGTCTTGAAATCTAGTTTCCTTAGGTTCTTCATAATCTTCAACAGGTGTCTTCCTTGATTTGATGAATGCTAAGTTTTCATCAAATGTCACATCCCTGCTGACATCAATATTCTTGAACCCTGGAAAGTATATTCTGTAAGCCTTCGAACTTTCACTGTAACCCACAAAGATACCCTTCTTTCCTGAAGGATCTAGCTTGGTCCTCTTTTCCTTTGGGACATGAGTGTATACTGGACAACCAAATATTCTAAGATGGTTGACTTTAGGTTTCTTACCAGAGAATACCTCTTATGGTGTTTTGTTGTCCAATATCTTGTGGGGTGTTCTGTTTTGCACATATACAGCTGTCCTAGCTGCTTCTGCCCATAGATGCATAGGTAGATCCTAGTCATGCAACATTTCCCTTGCTGCTTCCATGATTGTTCGATTCTTTCTTTCTGCAACTCCATTCTGTTGTGGATTATAAGGAGTAGTCAACTCCCTCTTAATCCCTGAATCACTGCATAGCTTCTTGAAGTTACCTGAAGTGAATTCTCCACCATTGTCGGATCTAAATGTTTTGATCTTCTTATCAGTTTGGTTCTCCATCAAGGTTTTGAATTCCTTGAACTTATCAAACACTTCATCTTTGTTCTTCAAGAAGTAAACCCAAGTCTTCTTGGAAAAGTCATCAATGAAAGAGACATAGTAAGCATACCCACTCAGAGAACTGGATGACATCAGACCACATACAACGGAGTAGATAATTTCCAAGATATCTTTTGCCTTGCTTTCACTGCTTGGAAATGCCTTCTTTATGTTCTTTCCTTTTGCACATCCTTTGCAAACACCTTCATGTTTGGTCTCGATTTCAGGAAGACCCTCTACAGCCTTTCTTGCAATTGGAAGTTCCCTATAGTGCATATGAGCAAGTCTTCTATGCCAAAGATTACTTGGCTCCATGGATTCATGCACCATGGCATGTTCAGGTTGTCCCTTTAGTTTATACAATCCTCCCTCTTGCTCTCCAATCACTACTACATCATCTATGGTCTTTCCCTTTGGCCACATTAGAACTTAGCCATCCACAAATGCAACTCTCATACCTTTTGCATCTAATGCGGATATGGAGAGTAGGTTCTTCTTGAGCCCAGGTACATAAAGAACTTCTTTCATCTTCAAAGACTTTCCAGAATCTAGGTTGTAGGAGGATTCCCCACTTCCTTTGATAGGGTATTGATAATCATCCCCAAGTTTCACCTTATGGGGTGATTCATGTTCAGATAGATTTACAAAAGATTCTTTAAACCCAGTCATGTGTTTGGAAGCCCCACTGTCAATAAGCCAATCATTACAACCATGAAAAATAGTACCTATGCGAGCAGAGATTAGAACATACTCTTCTTCGCTTGATGAGTCATCATCATCACTTTCTGCTCTAGCCTTCTTCTTGGGAGGTTCATCATCCTCGGCAGCATGAGCATGGTACCTTCTTTTGCTGCCCTTCTTCTTCTTGTTGAAGTTGTTGTTGTCCTTCTTGTTCTTGGGACAATTTATGGAAATATGTCCCTTTTCATTATAGGTGAAGCATATTCTCCTTTCTTTATGGTGATGTGAAGATTTCTTGAAGTGAGATGGCTCTCTCTTGGACTTCCCTTTCTTGGTGTGAGCTATGAGAGCTTGATCTTCATTCCCCATCTTTTCTTCTTGTGCCACAAGCCTTGCTTCTTCTTGTGAACATTCTTCCCGTAGTCTGCTGAAGGATACCAATTTCTTTCTTGCACAGATTCCTTGGATAAAGGAGTCCCATGACCTGGATAGGCCATTCAGAGTGGTCATGAAAACTTCACCATTCTCCACCATTTCATCCACTACTTCTAGTTGTTCCTTGATATGAGAGACCCTAGAAAAATACGATTGAATGGATTCTCAATTCTGAAGTTTTACCCCTTTCAATTGGTTCCGCGGAGTCATCTTCCGATTTATGTTCCTCCCTTCAAATAGCTTGGATAGGGAATCAAACATATCTTTGGGTGTCTTCAGAGATGACACATGGGGGATGAGATGGTCCTTGATAGAATCAACAATGATCCTCTTTGCCTTGACCAAGTTCTTCTTGTGGAGGGCTTTAGCCTCTTCTTCCTCTGGGACAAGGACCTCTTCCCCTATGTAAGAGTCCAACTCATTTTCTTCCAGGATTAACCCAATCCTATACTTCCATGCGCGAAAGTTATCAGCCCCTTCAAGCTTATCCTCAAGCTTGGTGTGGTGAGACATCTTTAAAGAGTACTTCAAATGGAAATAGAAAAGATTTAGGTCTTACCACTTGATTTGCTGAAAAATAGATCTGGTCCCAGATTAGGGTTTGTCAGAGAAACCCTAAAAATTGAAAATGTGAATTTCAACTTTCTGAAAGGATAGAAAGATGTTCCTTGATGAGCTGATCAGCCTGGTGTATTCAAAATTTGAGATCTCCAAAGTTTCACCCTTCAGAAATGCCTTTTAGTCTTCATGGATTCACTAGGGAGGACCCTGAATTAGGGTTTGAGTTTCCTGGAGATTTACCCAGCCAAAAATATCGATCCAAATCTCTAAACTTCGATTTTTCCAAGGATCTTCCAGCTGTTTCTTCAAATTTCAAAAATTCCTATTTTTGAGGAAACCCTCATTTTTAGTGCCAAAACTGAAAGGGCTCAGAACTGAATTCTGATTGGATAGATAGATTCACCTTTCTGAGGAGAGTAAATCTATCATATTACTTTTCCAAAAGCTATGGAGAGAAATCCAATAAACAAGAAACTCTAGTTTCCGTCACTGCACAATGTCTTCTTCTCAAGTTAGCTCTGATACGATGTTAAATTTTGAGCATTAATTCAAGATACTCTAGGATCTTTATTGAGAGAATAACATGTACAATATATCAATGCATATCAATCATAGCAATCATGTCAATCATCACAAGAAGCAAACATAAGAGACAATAAACACACAGAGTTTCTGTGGGAAAAACCCTAACGTGAAAAACCCCACAACTTCCTCAGAGATAGATAGAGCAATAGTACAACCAAAGTACACAGAGATAGACTCCTCTTAGCAGCTGATCCTCCTCCTCACATGTGCGCCACTTTCCGAGTGAAGGAAGAGTGAGTTTTGAGTGATCCAAATAGAGATCGGGAGATCTCTATTTATACTTGTCCTGATTTCCCAATAACCTTATGGGGCCAACTTATCTAGCTTAGTACAATAACCCAATGTTAACTTAATCAGGGCCGACCCCACACATGGTGGTCTAATAACCCATCGGCAAGTTACGACACTTGTGACACTTGTCAATACAAATGACGACACTTCCGTATAGAGGAATAATAACATCTCTATAGGAGTACAATATACATAGATGAAATACATTCCAAAGTTACATATACATCAACATGGTGAGGACAAATCTATGATTTATATCCTTGAGTATCAGATGGGTGATTCTAATTTTTGGAGGTCTCATTTTCCCTTTGATTGCATGAGTATGGAGGAGGGGATTCAATATTTAGGTTTTATTCTAAAACCTAACAGATATGGAAAAAAGGACTGGAGTTGGTTGGTAGCCAGGATTGAGGACAAGATTAATTTTGGTGCAATAGGTGGCTCTCCTTTGACATTTCATAGTACTTCATTCCTCATAGATTATTGTTTTGATTTCACTAAACTTTTGATTCCATGATCCTTTGTTGCATGTAAGAAAGAAAACAATAAAACAAAAACCTGGCTACCAACCAACTAGAAAGTAAAAGTACATAGATCGTAGTAGTGCTTTACTTAGCTATTCAATTTTGAGATATTTCTTTTAGAATGTAAAAGTACATAAGTTGTAGTAGTGCTTCACTTACTTTTCATAAAAAAATTGTTGGATTTTGTGCAACTTCGGAAGATATTATTTATTGTATTTGTATTGTACTTGATTGTACCTCCTAAGGGATATGAACTTATTGTAATTGACTATGTAAACCCTCGAAAGAATCAATGTAAACCTTGGGGAGAAAAGAAGCAAAGTAAAATATTAAAATTTAAATTATAATTTCCCCCGGAGTGTAGTTGACCCAGTCAAATAAAGAAGTTGGCTCGCCTAGGGTAAAAGTCAGTTTTGCACTTGTATAAATAGAGGTAAAGTTCACCTCATTATTACACTCACTCATCCACTCAAGTTCGCATCACTTGAGAGAGAGAAGTTCGCATCTACTAGAGAAGAAGATTGTTTTGGGTTTCTACTTTTTGGAAAGCATTTCCATCTTTTCTCTGTTATGATTGTACTCTAATCTCGGGATTATCAGATCTATACGAAGGTTGTTGTGTTTTCTCTCATTTGGGTTTCCCAGGATAAACTCTTTTGTTATTTTTTGTGCTTTGTCTTTCTTCTAGTGATCTTGTTTATGCAATTGAAATATTATACTATAAATGTATGAAATTTAACATGGTATCAGAGCAGTTCTAGAAGAATCCATTGCCGGAACTAGGGTTTCATATTCTGAAGTCTTCACCCAACATTTTGGGGAAAATATACTTGGAGGTGCATCTTTTGGTGAAGACGGAATTCAATTCTGAGAATTTTCAATTTTTGACCTAATTCTGCACTTCTAGCAGAAATTAGGGTTTCAGTTTTTACCCACTTTTATCCACAAATTTGGATCATCCCTACCTCGTCTCAACTCACCTTAGCAAGGCACATCTACCTGTGGAATCATTTTTTCAAAATTCAAATTTTCATTTTTGACCTAGCTCTTGTTAGGGTTTCTGAACCAAATCTGCAGTCAAGATGATTGGGATGATGTTTGAAGATCGTTTAGAAGGAACTTCCAAATTTATCTCTTGGAATTCTAGGGTTCTTCTATTGCTAGAATAGAATGACCTACTGCAATATGTAAATGAGAAGGTCCCTGACCTAGAAGTTGAAGAAGACAAATCCCGATGGAGGAAGAATGATGCTAGAGCAAGAAGGATTATGGTGGACTTAGTAAGAGATCAATTGGTTCCACAAATATCAAGGAATAATTCTGCTAGGAAAATGTTCAAGACCATAAAGAAGTTTTTTAAACACACTAGCATCAATGTATCCATTACATTGAGGCACCAATGTTCAAATATGAAGATATCCAAATCAGAATCCATTGCCTCACACTTCATGAGGATCACAGAACTAAGGGACAAGTTTAGCACTAGCGGAGATCCCATTGATGATAAGTAGCTTGTTATCATCACTATGAATGGTCTTCCACCATCTTGGGAGTCTTTTATTCAAAGCATAAGTGGTATATATAAGCTACCCAAGTTTGATAAGCTATGGGAAGATTGCGCTCAGGAGGAGACAAGGATTGCAGCACGACAAAGACTCCATGGTACTCAACCTTAGGAGAATCAAGCATTTGTATCCCATGCTAAGAAAGGTAAGGGAAAAGGAAGGAAGTTCCAGAAACATAAGCACCAAGAAAGGAGATCAAGTCCTTGCCTAGAAAAAAGAAGAAGAAGAAGGACATATCTCAAGTTCAATGATATAGGTGCTGAAAATATGGACACTACCCCAGTAGTTGTCAAATTTCAAGTAAAAGGAAGCATGAAGCATCCATTGCTGATGTAGAAGAATATCATCATCACAAGAAGCACAAGGATGAATATCATACAGAATTTCTATTCATCTAAGATTTAGCAAGTACTATTCCCACCACTAGTGACACTTGGCTCATAGATAGTGGTGGTTCTAGAAACATGACAGGTTATAAAGAAAATCTTTCGAAAATAGTTAAGAAAGATTCACATCTCCGTGTTGTACTTGGAGATGATGCTAACTACACTATGAATGGATCTGGAGCCACCTCCCTTCAACTAAAATCAAATGATACATTGCGCTTGAGCAATGTGCTCTATGTACTTGGTATGAAAAGAAACCTTGTCTCCATCTCAGCCTTGGAAGACAAAGGATATAAAGTGGCTTTCTCTGAAGGGAAAGTACTATATTGGCACAAGAAATCAAGCATGAACACAGCCAAAGTTATTGGTATAAGAAAAGAGATCTTATATAGACTAAACACTCCACCAGTCCAAGCTCTAGTGCATGATGCTAGAAGTATGGGAGAATTATGGCACAAAAGACTAGCTCATCTAAACTATCGAGCTCTCCCAACACTGAAGAATATAGTGATAGGTTTACTAGGGTTCCAGGTAGACCATGATGGAACATGTAGAGTATGTGCACTTGGCAAGAATGCCAGGATATCTTTTTCAGATAGTGAGAGTAGATCCAAGGGGATTTTGGATCTAGTACACTCTGACTTGTGCAAATCCATGACAGTTGCTTCATTGGGTGGATATCATTACTATATAACATTCATTGATAATTACTCATGAAATACCTGGATATACTTCCTCAAGTATAAGGAATCCGAGGAAGTACTCAACAAGTTCAAAGAATTTAAAGCACAAGTCGAGAATATGTCAGGGAAGAGGATCAAGATTTTGAGATCCGATAATGGTGTAGAATGTACCTCTACATAATTTAATGATTTATGCAAGGAAGCGGGAATTAAGAGGGAGCTCACAGTTCCCTACAAACCTCAACAAAAAGGGGTTGCGGAAAGAAAGAATAGAACAATTGTGGAGGCAGCCAAAGCTTTCATACATGACTAGAGTCTTCAAATGTTGTTGTGAGAAGAAGCATCTGAAACCATTGTATATGTACATAATAGATGTCCACATAAGATATTGAAGAATATGAATCCGGAAGAAGCATTCATAGGAGTGAAACCAGAAATGGTCCATCTTCAGATCTTTGGTTGTCCAGTCTACATACATGTTCCCAAGGAGAAAACATTGAAGTTAGAACCTTTAGGCCAGAAGGGAACCTTTGTGGGATACAGTGAGTCTTCAAAGGCTTAAAAAATTTACATTCCAGGATCCAGACAGATTGAAGTCGGTAGGGATGTGACCTTTGAAGAAGAGATGGCTGTTAGAAAAGGCAGAGGATTAGATATGGAGATCAATGATTAAGAGATTCTAGAACCAAAGGAGATGAGATAATCTCCCCCTCCAATTTAGAGGGAGTTATCTGAAAAGGATTTACCTATCAATCCCATTGATCTAGTTGATATCCCCATAAATGTTGTAGGTTGAAAAAGACCTAGATGAGAAAAACAGAATCTGTAGGATGTAGAGGGACATGAAGCTCCACATGGTGCTTCCAAAGAAAGAAAAAGACCTTAGAGGTTCTCCAGTTATGTGGCACTGATGAGTAACATCATTGATTCAGAACCAACCACTTATGAAGAAACATCCAAACATCAAGTTTGGAAGGATTCCATGATGGAAGAACATCAATCCATCATGAATAATGATGTGTGGGAAGTTGTATCGAGACATGAGGAGAATTCAGTAGTGACTTCTAAATGGTTATACAAAATCAATCATGGAGCATATGGATGTGTTGAAAAATACAAGGCCAGATTTGTTGCTAGAGGATTCTCTCAGCAAGAGGGAGTTGATTATGATGAGGCATTTTCTCCTATGGATCGATACAATTCCATCAGATAAATCATTTCTATTGCTTCAACTATGGGATGGAAGTTGCATTAGATGGATGTGAAGACAGCCTTTCTCAATGGTGTTATTGAGGAAGAAGTTTACATCAAGCATACAGTTGGGTTTATTGTCCATGGAAAGGAGTCTCATGTATGCAGATTGAAAAAGCCATTGTATGGACTCAAGCAAGCACCTCGTGCTTGGTATGGTATGGATGAATAGATGGATTCCTTGTGAGCTTGGGATTTACCAAGAGTGATGTAGACCCCAACATTTACTACAAGGTTGTAGATGATGAGCCACTGATTTTGGTATTATATGTTGATGACCTGTTTCTCACAGGAAATGAGAAACGTATTGTACAATGTAAGAAGAATCTTGCCTCTGAGTTTGAAATGAAGGATCTTGGATTGATGCACTACTTCTTAGGATTAGAAGTATGGCAGAGGCATAGAGAGATTTTCCTAGGACAAGGAAAGTACACAATAGATATATTGAAGAGATTTGGAATGTTGGACTGCAAGTCCATGGCCACTCCGATGGATGCAAATTGGAAGAAGTTGAGAGATTCTGCTTCAGAATAAGATTTGATTGATCCTACCATATATCGCCAGCTGATTGGGTCCTTGATGTATCTGACAAACACCAGGCCAAATATATGTTTTTCTTTGAATGCTCTCAGCCAGTTCTTGTGGGAGCCGAGACAGGTTCATTGGATTGCTGCAAAACATGTGCTCAGATACTTGCATGGCACCATGGGATATGGTTTGAAATATGCTTCAGATTGTGACCTGAAATTGCAGGGGTTTACAGAATCAGATTGTGTCGGATGTGTTGCAGATAGGAAGAGTACTTCCGGTTGTTGCTTCAGTTTGGGTTCTGCACTTATTTCCTAGTGCAGTAGGAAGCATAACTTAGTAGCACTTAGTACTGTAGAGGATGAGTACATGGTTTCTAGTACAACAGATCGAGAAGCAGTTTGGATTTGTAAACTCTTGGAAGGATTGTTTGGCCAGATTCCAGAGCTGACTGTGATTCACTGTGATAACCAGAGCTATGTGAAAATGTTAGTGAATCTTGTATTTCATGATAGGTCAAAGCATATAGAGATTTAGAATCACTTCATACATGATATGGTGCATAAAGGTGTAGTCGAGTTACATTACGTGTCAATAGATGACCAGACTGTAGATGTTATCACTGAGGCCCTTCCCAGGGTGAATTTCATACTTTCACGGAAGGCTTGGAGTAGAAGAGAACGAGTCCCTCCTTGAGAGGGAAATATGACATCGAGATGCTTACCTTGTTTTCTCCCAAGTGCCTCTACAAACTAGGTACTCAGCCAGGTATGGGAGAAATCCCATCGGTAGATGAGTCAGAGAGTCAAAAGATGGTCGGGTTCACACAGGTGCCTCTGCTCGTCTAGTTTCTTATCCAGGTATGGGATAAATCCCATTGACAGATGAGACAGACAGGTAGTAGATGGCTGCATGATTGCACAGGTACCTCTACTCGTTTAGGTTCTCATCTAGGTATTGAAAAAAATCCCATCGAGAGATGAGACAAATAGGTAGTAGATGGTCGTGCCCATTTTCCTTCCTGGGATCTCAGTCAGGTATGGGAGAAATCCCATCGGAAGATGAGACAGACAGGTATCAAATGGTATATCTAATATCTCAGATATCTAGGATTGAGTGATTCTCTTAGACACACCGAAGGACTGGTGTAGATGATGCATGAAGACACTTCTCGAAGGACTAAGACTGTGCTGAAAAACTTCAGTATGTATAGAGATGATGGAGATAGTATAGATGTACAAAGATGAAACCCAGATGATCATGATGGTGATGAAGACCAAATAATACCTTCCTCGTTGAGAGGGAGTGTTGGATTTTGTGCAACTTAGGAAGATATTATTTATTGTATTTCTATTGTACTTGATTGTACCTCCTAAGGGAGATGAACTTATTGTAATTGACTATGTAAATATTTGAAAGAATCAATGTAAACCTTGTGGAGAAAAGAAACAAAGTAAAATATTAAAATTTAAATTATAATTTTCCCCCAAAGTGTAGTCAGCCAAGTCAAATAAAGAAGTTGGCTCACCCACGGTAAAATTCAGTTTTGCACTTGTATAAATAGAGGTAAAGTTCAGCTCATTATTACACTCACTCATCCACTCAAGTTCGCAACACTTGAGAGAGAGAAGTTCACATCTGCTGGGGAAGATGACTGTTTTGGGTTT
Organism: Larix kaempferi; assembly: GCA_027924585.1. NCBI lineage: Eukaryota > Viridiplantae > Streptophyta > Pinopsida > Pinales > Pinaceae > Larix > Larix kaempferi. The sequence continues at coordinate 1,026,948 of BSBM01001556.1, read as the reverse complement.
CTACTTTTTGGAAATCATTTCCATATTTTCTCTTTTATCATTGTACTCTGATTTATCTTGGGATTATCATCTCTATATGAAGGTTGATGGGTTTTCTCCCATTTGGGTTTCCCAGGATAAAATCTGTTGTTATTGTTTTGTGCTTTGTCTTTATTCTAATGATTTTGTTTATGCAATTGAAATATTATGCTATGAATGTATGAAATTTAACAATTTTCATGTATCATTTTGTGCTTCACTTATATTATTTATAATTGAATATAAGGGGGAATGTGTGTTTTGGTAGGGGAATTTATTTTGAGTCTATTTTTTTTTGGATGGTGGGTTATCAATGGATTTTTATTGGTTGAGGAATGTGTGTTTTGGAATGGGGGTGTAATTGTTGGTTCGATAGTTTTTGTATGATTTACAGTATGATTGATGGAGTTGTGAGAGGAGGAGGTTGAGGAATAGGTTGATGAATATTTTTTTAATAGTTTGTCATAGAATTAATTATTGGGGTCTCAGGGGACTCAACTATTGTTAGGAAATGAAGTTGGGAAGATAGTCCCCCCAAAATATTTTTTGTTCAAAGGTTATAGGAGCAAAGCTGGTTGTTGAAGGAGGACAACATGCTTCAACTTGTATACTCATAGGTAAGTTAAATCTTTACTCTATAATTAAATAAAGAATGTAATCATATTATTGCAATTGTAAATGGTTATTGTTTGTATTAGAGTACATTTAAGATGTAATCAATTGGTCAAGATGCAATTTACTGTGAATTTATGTTATAAAATGTATAATATTACTTAATTAGGAATTAGGGTGTTACAATGTGCAATGGGAAACCATTATTGGGAAGACTCTATAAGTGTCAATGAGCTTTAATGTTGGTCCAAAAATGAACCCCTCTATTTAAGAATATGATGAACCCCATTCCATATCCATGAAAAATTCTCATGGAGGCTTATCTCTATCATGCAATGGTTGAATTTGTATTACAAAATCAACCATGATAGATTAGAGATAGGATTAAAAAAAATGAATTTCACTATAAATCACAACTCTTATATTTTACTCAAGGTATAGTAGAATAAAATAATAACAAGGAAAGTACTCACATGCATGATAAATATAATAAAATTCACCATACCAAATTGTGTCAACATTAGGAAAAAACAATGAGTAGAGTTAATTTATATCCAAGGTAGCCAATATATGATGATTGAGTTACTAGCACATACTACTTGAAAACAAGAGCCTACTAATATTATACCTATACACTATCAAAACAATATGTGTGCTTGTTAAGTTTAAACCAAATAGCCAAGCAAGATCACTGAAAGAAGCATAATCACAAGATAACACACAATATATCCTGGGAAACCCTCATGGGGTAGAAAACCCAGTAAAGCTTTCCTCAATAAGATGATCAACCAAAATACAAAGATGTGCTCCTTCTCCTTGACTCCTTAGCAGATCTCCTCAACTAGTGCGCACTCTTCCACAAGTGAGTGAATCATCTAATGAGGAGATCACCTCCTCTATTTATACTTGACTTTCAACTCACTAAAAGACTGTTGGGGCCGACCTCACCTGGAGAAGTCTAATAACCCCTAAAATATAACTGCAGGGCCGACCCACACATGGTGGGTCTAATAACCCTAGTTAATATCAACTCCTGGAGGAATAAACATCTCCAGATACATAGTAGGGTTACCTCGGAGGAATGAAACATCTCCGGGATAATTAATGTACAAATATAATATTCTTAGAAGTTACAATATTCAACACTCCCCCTTAACGAGAAGGATATTATAACAACATCTGTAGGAACAAGGAGTCATTTACTACATCATCTATATATCATCGGAAGCTTTCTTCAATTCATCATCATCAATAACTTGACTAGTTATTGGAACATCAACATCGTTATCAGCATCGTCGTATGATCATTAGTATCGTCATCACACGATCATCATCATCATCGTCACATGATCATCAACATCGTTATCACACGATCATCATCATCATCATCACACGATCATCAACATCGTCATCACACGATCAACAGCATCGTCATCACACGATCAGCAGCATTGTCATCACACGATCAGCAGCATCGTCATCACACGATCAGTAGCATCGTCATCATACGATCAGCAGCATCGTCATCACACGATCAGTAGCATCGTCATCACACGATCAGCAGCATCGTCATCACACGATCAGCAGTATCGTCATCACACGATCAGCAGCATCGTCATCACACGATCAGTAGCATCGTCATCACACGATCATATTTACAGGATGATCAATCCTGCTCCCTTTAGGACATGAGTCCATGGATGATGCAATCCAGATCAAGTTCCAGGATGATCAATCCTTATCACAGCTACAGAGCCAGCCCTTTTTCATGCTGGATGTATCACAGCTACAGAGCCAGCCCTTTTTCATGCTGGATGTATCACAACTACAGAGCCAACCCTTTTTCATGCTGGATGTATCACAACTACAGAGCCAGCCCTTTTTCATGCTGGATGTATCACAACTACAAAGCCAGCCCTTTTTCATGCTGGATGTATCACAACTACAGAGCCAGCCCTTTTTCATGCTGGATGTATCACATCTACAGAGCCAGCCCTTTTTCATGCTGGATGTATCACATCTACAGAGCCAGCCCTTTTTCATGCTGGATGTATCACATCTACAGAGCCAGCCCTTTTTCATGCTGGATGTATCACATCTACAGAGCCAGCCCTTTTTCATGCTGGATGTATCACATCTACAGAGCCAGCCCTTTTTCATGCTGGATGTATCACATCTACAGAGCCAGCCCTTTTTCATGCTGGATGTATCACATCTACAGAGCCATCCCTTTTTCATGCTGGATGTATCACATCTACAGAGCCAGCCCTTTTTCATGCTGGATGTATCACATCTACAGAGCCAGCCCTTTTTCATGCTGGATGTAACCTAGAGTAATTCTAGGATTTGTCACGTACATTTTGAACCGAGGTCCAGGGACGATTCAGTCCTGTCATTCAGTTATCGGAGACCTCACGTCTACGGCTCTCTTTAGGACTGAAAATCCAGGGATGATCCAATCCCCTCAACTGTCCACTAAGGACTTCATTCTCGGAGACCTCACGTCTACGGCTCACTTTAGGACTGAAAGTCCAGGGATGATTCAATCCCCTCAACTGTCCACTAAGGACTTCATTCTCGGAGACCTCACGTCTACGGCTCACTTTAGGACTGAAAGTCCAGGGATTATCCAATCCCCTCAACTGTCCACTAAGGACTTCATTCTCGGAGACCTCACGTCTACGGCTCACTTTAGGACTGAAAGTCCAGGGATGATCCAATCCCCTCAACTGTTCACCAAAGCAGAACATGTATCCTCATCATCAAAACATGTATAATTACAACATGTATCATCATCATCAAAACATGTATAAACACAACATGTACCATCATCATCACAACATGTATAACCACAACATGTATCAACATCATCAAAACATGTATAAACACAACATGTATCAACATCATCACAACATGTATAACCACAACATGTATCATCATCATCACAACATGTATAACCACAACATGTATCAACATCATCAAAACATGTATAAACACAACATGTATCAACATCATCAAAACATGTATAAACACAACATGTATCATCATCATCACAACATGTATAACCACAACATGTATCATCATCATCACAACATGTATAACCACAACATGTATCAACATCATCAAAACATGTATAAACACAACATGTATCAACATCATCAAAACATGTATAAACACAACATGTATCATCATCATCACAACATGTATAACCACAACATGTATCATCATCATCACAACATGTATAACCACAACATGTATCAACATCATCAAAACATGTATACATCTGTCATCTATCATCAAAAGCATGTATACATCTATCATCAAAACAAATAATATAAGAGTCCTAAATCTAAATAATTTTAAGTAAATAAGAACAAAAAATAGGTAGCCTCATCATTGATGAGATAGGCTGGTTTGTCAGATACTGAGCTACTCCCCCTTTCGAGGAGGGTTCTTCTGAACTACACCAAGCTTGTCTCGGAAGTGTTCAAACTTTACTCGAGACAGAGGCTTAGTCAGGATATCAGCAATTTGATCCTCAGTGCTTATGTACTCCAGCTTGATAGCTCCTTTCTGTACCATATCTCGTATATAGAAGTATCGGATCTCTATGTGTTTTGACTTATCATGAAATACAGGATTTTCAGTCATCTTGATACAGCTTTGATTGTCACACATAATCACAGTGGGATCCATTTCTAAGTCAAACACTCCAGATAAAAGTTTCCGAAGCCATACTGCTTCACAGCTAGCAGAGCAGGCAGCTATATATTCTGCTTCAGCAGTACTGAGAGCCACACTGGATTGTTTCTTGCTGAACCAGGAAATCATGGCAGATCTAAGACCATAACATCCACCAGAGGTACTTTTTCTGTCTGAGACACTTCCTGCCCAATCAGAATCTGAGTAACCATGTAATCTGAGTTCATGATTTCCAACATAAAATAGGCCAAAATCTAATGTACCTTTTAGGTACCTCATTACATGCTTTGCAGCTATTAAGTGAACCTTTCTAGGTTCTACTAGATACTGACTTAGGGTATTTACAGCAAAGCATATATCAGGCCTAGTATTAGTTAAGTACATCAATGATCCAATGATTTGTCTATATAAAGTTATGTCCACTAGTTCTGATGAATCATTAACTAATAACTTTAAGTTGGAGTCCATGGGAGTGGCCATGGCTTTACACTCCAACATATCAAATCTTTTGAGAATCTCCACAGTGTACTTACCTTGATTTAGAAAGATCCCTTTTGGTTCTTGCCATACTTCTAAGCCTAAGAAGTAGTGCATCAATCCGAGATCTTTCATCTCGAATTCTGAAGAAAGCTTCTTCTTGCTTTCAATAATCTGTTTCTCATCTCCAGTTAGAAAAAGATCATCTACATATAACAGCAATATCACTGGTTCATCATCCATCACTTTGAGATAAAGATTTGGGTCAGCTTTACTTTTGGTAAAGCCCATGCTAGTTAAGAAATTGTCAATCCTTCCGTACCAAGCCCTTGGAGCTTGTTTCAACCCATATAATGCCTTCTTCAATTTGCAAACATGAGTTCTTCCATCATTAACCTCAAACCCTTGAGGTTGCTCTATGTATACTTCTTCTTCAATTACACCATTCAGAAAAGCTGTCTTAACATCCATTTGGTGTAATTTCCACTTCATCATGGATGCAAGTGCCATGATAGTTCTAATTGAAGTATACCTGGCAACAGGTGCAAATGTTTCTTCATAGTCAATTCCCTCCTTCTGAGAGAATCCTCTGGCTACAAATCTTGCTTTGTATTTTTCGATGCTTCCATCTGCGGCATGTTTTATTTTGAAAATCCATTTGGAAGAAACCACACTTTTATCTTTCGGTTTGGGAACAATATCCCAAACATCATTTTTCATTATTGACTGGTATTCTTCAGTCATTGCTTCTACCCATTCTTTCTTTTGAGCTGCTTCTTCATAGCTAGTAGGTAGTTGATCCACAAGATCACACATTAAGGCCATGTAGTTGGATACCAATTTTGGCTTCTTCCTTTCTCTAGTGGAGCCTTCAGGAGCACCATATCTTTCAGCTCCTTGAATAATGTCTCTAGCCCATGCTGGTCTTCTCTTCCTGGATAATTCTGCAACAGGGGGTTCTTGTGGTTCCATCATGTCATGATCTTCTGGTGTAACTTCTTCAGGGATGTGAACAGTCTCTGAAATCCTGGGTGATGAATCTTCTTCATAAACTTCTTCGAGTTGACACTTTCTGGATTTCTTGAGAGCTGCTTCCTCATCAAAGGTTACATCTCTACTTATTTCTATATGATGGAAACCTGGTATGTAGATTCTAAATGCTTTGGAAGTTTCACAATAACCAACAAATATTCCCTTCTTACCTGAGGGATCCAACTTGGTTCTCTTTTCTTTTGGAATGTGGATGTACACAGGACACCCAAATATTTTAAGATGACTTACCTCAGGCTTCTTACCTGTAAACACTTCTTCTGGAGTTTTGAATTCAAGGGCACTGTGAGATAATCTGTTTTGCACATAAACTGCAGTTTTGGCTGCTTCAGCCCATAAGTACATGGGAAGATCTTGGTCATGGATCATGGTCTTCACAGCTTCCATGATTGTTCTATTTTTCCTTTCAGCCACCCCATTTTGTTGGGGATTATAAGGAGTAGTTAGTTCCCTTCTAATCCCAACTTCTTTGCAAAAGTCCTCAAAATCCTTTGAGGTGAATTCTCCGCCATTATCTGTTCTGAGAGTTTTGATTTTCTTGTCTGATAGATTTTCTATTAGAGCCTTGAACTCTTTGAATTTTCCAAAGACTTCATTCTTACCTTTCAGGAAGTATATCCAAGTTTTCCTTGAAAAGTCATCAATGAATGAAAGATAGTATTCAAACCCACTTAAGGAAGTGGTGGGCATAGGTCCACATACATCTGAGTGTATGAGCTCTAAAATGTTCTTAGTCTTTGTTTCACTCTTTGGAAAGGGGTTCTTGATATTTTTCCCTTTCTTACATCCTTTACATGAGCCATCATGATCAGTTTTCAAATCTGGTAAACCTATGACTACCTTGCTTACATAGGGTAAGGCTTTATAATTGATGTGAGCTAATCTTCTATGCCATAGCTCACTGGGGCTAGAGATCTCATGTGCAAGGGCAGCTTCTGGATGGCCTTTGAGTTTATAGAGACCTCCTTCTTCTTCACCAATAACAACTGCATCTTTAATTGTCTTTCCTTTGGACCACATGAGTACTTGTCCATCTATGAAGGCTACTCTAAAACCTTTCTTATCTAGTGCTGAAATAGAGAGAAGGTTCTTCTTTAAACCTGGTACATATAAGATGTCTTTCATCTTCAAGGGTGTTCCAGAATCTAGTTTGTAGCTAGCTTCACCAATTCCTTTGATGGGATATTGGTAATCATCTCCTAGAGATACCTTTTGTGAGGAAGACTTTTCTTCAAGATTTGAGAAGGTCTTCCTTTGACCTGTCATGTGCTTGGAGGCACCACTGTCAATTAGCCATGTATCTTCTCCAGGAGATACAGATCCAGAGAGTGCAGAGAATAGAACATATTCTTCTGGATCTTCTTTCTTCACCTTGTTTCTTTTCCTTTTAGGCTTTACCTCTACCTCTTCTTCTTCTTCATCTTCTTCCCCTTCTTCTTCTTCACTATCATTTTCTGCCATATGAGCATGGTGTCTTTTGTGGGCAAACTTCTTCTTTTGAGAGGGACAAAATCTGGAGATGTGTCCTGGCTTATCACAGGTATAGCATTTGATTGTGGAATAATCTCTTACTGGAAATGGTCCTTTTCTCCTTTTAGAGAAGTGTTGAGATCCTTTGTGGTCAACCTTCTTGAGATGGCCTGTTCTTCTTATTTTGGTATGGGTGGCCAAAGCTTGGTCATCTTCTTTGAGAAGAGCTTCTCTGTTGGCAACTCTAGCTTCTTCTTGAACACAATCCTCCCATACTATATCAAATTTCATGCTTTCTTTCCTAGCACACATGGTTTGAATGAAGGATTCCCAAGATCTAGTGAGGCCACTAAGAGCAGTCATCACTAGTTCATCCTCATCAAGAGTATCACCAATTGCATCTAGTTGTTCCTTGATTTGATGGACTCTTGAGAAGTAGTCTTGAATGGATTCTCCTTTGTGCATCTTGGTATTCTTCAACTGAGTCCTTAGATTCATCTTCCTATTGATGTTCTTTCCTTCATACATTCTTCCTAGGGCATCATACATTTCCTTTGGAGTCTTCTTGGAAGACACTTGTGGAATCAAGTGGTCTTTAATGGAATCAGCTATGATTCTCTTTGCCCTAATCAGATCCTTCCTGTGTTTCTCTTTGGCTTCATCTTCTTCTGGTTCTGCAACTTCCTCCTTGACATAATGAGCAAGATCATTCTCCTCGAGAATTAAACCAATTCTGTATTTCCATGCTCGGAAATTCTCTATGCCTTCTAGCTTGTCTTCAAGCTTAGTATTTGGAGCCATCTTCTCTTGGGGGAGTCCAAGAGACAGAGTAGACTTACCTGGAAAGTTACCTTTTACTTTTCCGGAATCTGGAGCAGAATTTTATCGCACTTTTGGTAGAATTAGGGTTTGAAATTCCCGGAGTTCTACCCAACCAAAAAGTTCGATCTATAGCTCAAAAGAATGCTCTTGAGAAGAGCTACCCAGCCATGTAATCAGAAATCAAAAATTACAACTTTTTTCTGAAACCAAAATCTGACGTATCGCACTTTTGGTAGAATTAGGGTTTGAAATTCCCGGAGTTCTACCCAACCAAAAAGTTCGATCTAGGACTTAAAAGAAAGCTCTTGAGGAGGGCTTTCCAGCCATGCAACCAAAAATCAATAATACCAACTTTGGGCTGAAAACCCTAACTTCACCAAAAGGGGAGAGAGAGATAATCTTACCTTGTGAAAGATGTCCTATTCAGTCTAGCTCTGATACCATGTTAAGTTTAAACCAAATAGCCAAGCAAGATCACTGAAAGAAGCATAATCACAAGATAACACACAATATATCCTGGGAAACCCTCATGGGGTAGAAAACCCAGTAAAGCTTTCCTCAATAAGATGATCAACCAAAATACAAAGATGTGCTCCTTCTCCTTGACTCCTTAGCAGATCTCCTCAACTAGTGCGCACTCTTCCACAAGTGAGTGAATCATCTAATGAGGAGATCACCTCCTCTATTTATACTTGACTTTCAACTCACTAAAAGACTGTTGGGGCCGACCTCACCTGGAGAAGTCTAATAACCCCTAAAATATAACTGCAGGGCCGACCCACACATGGTGGGTCTAATAACCCTAGTTAATATCAACTCCTGGAGGAATAAACATCTCCAGATACATAGTAGGGTTACCTCGGAGAATGAAACATCTCCGGGATAATTAATGTACAAATATAATATTCTTAGAAGTTACAATATTCAACAGTGCTTAATATGGTAACTAATAAATACATCAAATAGTTTTGCACTATGTAAAAATCCAATTCTCAACTAAGGAAGTCATGTTGACTAATTCACAGTTGGAATACTTCCTATTAACTGATCATAAAGGACAATATCCTCTACTTTTACTTAATATTTCTCTTAAAGATTTCAATATGAAACTTCAATTTCTACATACATATTGTATTTATAGGGTTGTTTAAGGGACAAACAATAATGCTTCTTACATCAATAACATGATTCTAAAGCCAAAAAATCATCTTGCATTAAATGCCACAGTATGCTAGTTAATTGTGGCCATAAATTTTAGATATTCATAAATGAAAAAATTGAAACCATTGTATAGGTGAAGCATTCACCTTTGAATTGCAAAGCTCACATCTTCCCAGTGGATTGTCCATAACCAAAATAGTCATACCTGCTAAACCAAGAACCTAGTACCTACACTAGCCAAAGGGTTTCTTTCAATTTCAAGCACTTTAAACACTAAGTATCTACAAATGAAAACATGAAATTGACAACAAAAAACACAAAACCTTAATGAGTGAATCGAAATAAAAACAACCAACCCACATTTTAAAAGGAACTCTTCATAAGCATCGAGACCTAATTTATAGATACAACCAAACATAACACAAATATTACAATGAAGATCCAAAAGAATGATAGGCTATAGCATATTGGTAAGGGAGAATTCATGTTTGTACTAGAGGATCCATCTGTGATGACATCCAATGTCCATACAATGTGCTACTTTAAAAAAAAATAGATTAATGACTTATTCATTTGTGAGATAATAGATTGCATTGTATAAAATATAAGTGCAATGACCTAATTGTCACCAACCCAATATTTTAAAAAAATAGACTCATTATTGCTTGTTAATCTAGAACAAGTGCATCCACTATCACACAATGCATTATCTATCATAGGAGGGTAAAATTATTTTGTCTCATTTGTGAATGGCTATTTCACAAAGGGAAAGTACATTTTCCAACAATTTTTTTGTTTGTCAAAGGATGGGGGGAAATGATTTCTCAAAGCCATAAAGCTAATCAACAAAATCCTGGAGTTTAGCTTGACCAAGTTAGGGAGAAAGTGGAAAATGATCCTTATAATTTTTCAAGCAAAATCAAGTTGGAACATTAGAGTGCCAATTTAGAACATTTGAAGAATATAGGGATAAAGGAGCTAAAACAAAACCAAAATTAGTTGATATTGATGTAAATAGCAAAGAGCAAGAATACAAAAACAAGCAAGAAATAAGGAGGTGGAAGAAAAAGGTAAGAGCTGAATCAATTGTGTAATCTCAAATAAAGTACATGTATAGTACAATATCCAATAGCCAAATTTAATAGTCCACATAAATAACCCAATATAAAAACAAGGTGGTCTAGGAATTAATGATTAAAGACAAATTTCTAACAATCACCCCCCACTAACCCCCCCCTACCCCTTCCCTTGCACTTAATCATAAGTCTATACAAGTGTACCATATAGCAACAAAGAAGTGGAAGATGAAAACCAAATATGAAAAACTCAATGTGCAAAATATGAGTTAGATATTGTCCAAGTATTCAATGAAGTGAACCCAAAATCAATGAGAGAAAATCTTGGTGAGAAGTGAATTGGATGGAAATCCTACACATTCCATATCCAAAAAAATTTGACAAACCAATGTGGCAAGAGAAAATTTATAAGAACCGTATGTCCTCTACAAGGTCAAAAGACCATCCCTGTGAAGTCCAGAGACTATGAAACTCTCAAATATCAACAAATAAAAACTGTCAATAATACAACTGACAAAAAAAGAGTCCATCAACATCAAAATATTATATCTTGTAAAAACTGTATATGAAAACCTGTGAATGAATCATAGTCCTGTTAAAAATCCTTAGAGAAGTAAACCAAGTGAACTATTAGTAGTCTCTAAATCATGATGCCAAATGTCCATCAAGCACGTCAGAAAATCCATCAAATGCCAAAAAGTGGCAAACTATTCATCCAAACAAATATCCCAGAAATCCATCAAAATATCATCAAACTACTAAAACATATTTCCCAATCAAAAACTTTGTGTGAATGATCCATGACAACATCATCATATCCGTAATCTATCATTTTTTAATCATCCAATCCTAAATCAATCCCTAATAAATCATCATGTATTTTAGGGAAAGGGTGAGAGAACCGAACCGAATTTATATAAGTAATTATGCTTTATCATAGGCATACTTCTATTGGTTATTCTTTATTTACATAATTAAGCTAAAGAATAATTGACAAAATAAGAGATCAGTGCATTAAACACGCTCGTCCCACATTGGGAGAGGATGCATAAGCAAGATTGACTAAGTAGCCCTCAATATATAAATAGTACAAATGGAAATAAATAAAGGGTCCATAGGCCTAGCTAGCTCTCAAATTGGGACATTAGGATGGACATAGCTAGCTCCAAAAAAGTGTTTTGTCATGCAACAATAGCTTGAAAAACAAGGATTTTTACAAAACAGGCTCTTCCAGCATGTCATGAATCCATAATCAATCATGTCATGAATCCATCCAATGAAAATTTGGTCATCCTGAATATAAAATAGTCCAGAAAATTCATGGAATGGACTTTGAAACTTGAAGTTTGAAATCATCAATATCTCCCCCCTGTCAACTGAAAGGTAAGAATTCCCAAGAGTTGTAAATCAATAATGTCAAAATACTCCCCCTAAGAGTGGAAAAAGGTAATCATACTATCTTTGAGTGGAGTCTAGAGACTCAATCTTCAACTGAAAAGACAACATCAAGTGGGTCTCGGTCATGCTCTAAATCATCAAATCCTGAATCGAAACATTCATGTCCATCTATGGTAGAAACCTCTCCAATCAAGCATTCATGTACCTATGTATGAATCCATCGATAAGATCTCTCTAATAACTTGGCTTCCAAATTATGGCACCAAGTACTTAACCATCCAAAATTTACTTGTTTTATCTTAATATTCATTCACTTCCCACACCTTTATACAAGGTGGTTTATTTTCCCACATATATTGCATGGCTATAGTTCAAAACATTGTAATTCACGATTTCCAACTTGGTGATAGTGTTGGCATTTTTCAATTACACCATCCAAATTATCACCATCAAGTGCATCACCATAATCCTTATCCTTATGTTACTCTTCTTGATAATCAAATTTAGGTACTTCATCTAACTTGTTATCAATAGTCTGCCTCTGTAAATCATCATCAATAAATCCAACATTCAAAAATTTCACGGGTTTGGACTAATCATTAATGTGAAAGAAGTCAAACTTTGTCTTGTTATATCTTAGGCCAAATTTTTTCCTCTTGAATTGTAACTCTTCCCAAGGTTTGCTAACTTTACCTTGATTTTCAAACTTATCCATATCTACTTTAGTGTCTTTATCCAAAGTATTTTTTGTCATCTTAGTGTTTTCATCCAATATGTTATTTGTGTCCTTGGTTCCTTCATCACATTCATATGATAGATTCATAGTTGAACGGTGCTCGATATCCTCTTGTTCACTTTCCACAATAGTGAATCCAAACTTTCTACAACTTTTAATCCACATAATGGATTATGTTGTAGGAGTATGGTTTTAGAATGTTGTTGTCGAAGAATTTGCAATTCATTATTTATCAAGTTATTATGAGTCTTGATAATAGAAATCCTTTTTTGCATAACTTGTAGATAAGTAGTCACATCATTGAGTAAATGTTTGCATATTTGAATAATTGTTCCATGTGCAATGTTGATTAAAGTGTGTATTGTTTGATGGACAATCTACCAAGAGCGGACTCAAGGGCTGATCTCCCTAGCTCAACATGAGTCTAGAACAAATAGTGACAGGATATAAATGACTCTCCTAGATCTAATTAGAGATCAAGGAATTGGATGCATTTACCTTATAGATCATTGATCCTTTCTCCTTGAATGCTGCTCCAAGCTTGATGGTCTCCAGATCTGATCTGTGAAGCTTGTCAAGACAACACAACAGAACAAGTAGTAAAATGCACGTACACAATAATAGACCTAAGTAAGCAGTTAAGCAGGAAAACTACACAAGATATCATTAACACAGTGAGTTTGGTGGAAAGCACTTATATTACTATATTAAAAGGGAAATACATAGGATGAAGAGATTACAACCGATGACTTAACGTAGCAACCCTTCTCCGATCAAGCCAATGCCAAATCCTCCAAAGGGATGATGGATCTCTCAAGGGATGAGTAGAGATCTCTCCTAAGCTAATTTCACTAGCAATTAGATACTATAGACTTCCTCCCCTTGGGATGTGAGTGAGCTTCACTTATATAGGACTAAGTGGATAGGGTAGGTTGAGATATTGTAGGAGAGAGATAGGGGATCCTTACAAGAGGGTAGGAACCGAATGCCAGCTTCCCAAAAGGCTAGAAATAGGGATACACATCAGCTAGCTTGGAGAATGGGCTCAAAGAAGCTATTTTAGTCCATTAACTGACATCATTGCAGTTTGTAAGAGGACAACCTGTGACGTCACAGGTTGCATGAGAAAAACCTACGACGACCTCTCAAAACCTAGTATAAATGGGTTTGCATCTCTTCCAAGTTAATGACTTAGTCAAGGAAACTTTAGGGATGTTTACACTGAATCTCATGATGGTAATATTTAGGTGTAACAGAATCCCCCCCAAAGCAAAAAACTGTTTGAAACTGGATAGGTGAAATGCTTTGACAGAAGGAATGGCAATGGCTCATCGAACGAAGGACACTACTGCAGTAAAACTGATTCTGAGTACACAGTCTCATGTGATGTACAACATGGCTTCCGACCAATACATTGTAGATCCATGGTAGTAATGACCGACTGAACATAATCATGGCTACTAGACACAAGCGTAGATCCCTGATGAGATGATAACACAGCCATGACCAATACAAATGTGGATCCATGTAATATGACTCAAAACAATCTCCATCACAACTTGGGTAAAAGATGACTCCCCAAGGTATTCAAGCCGAACCCGCAATGATACGAATCTATCCATGTGATTACAAATGTATTGGCATCGAACATCATAGAAACCAATTGATTACTGGTCATTGATGTATACCATTAACAAGCACGAGGGAAATCACCATTAATGTCAATGATCCCCAAGGTATCACAGTACATACCCCTGAGTGTGAATAAATGAGTTGAAGTTGAACGCTCAACGAAATATTTCAATCAAGAGCCCATGATGTGAACTCATGTCAAAAGTGAGGTAACCTACCATTGAGGCATGTAGGGCCAAGGTACTTAGTTGGTTTCTAGATTCAATCCTCGGATGATGAGTTGAAGTCGACAAGAATGAATCCATCGAAGGAGGGCCATGATGTATCCCCCATCATCGACACAAAACATGACAAATGATGTTTTGAAGTAGATCAGATGGTACAATAGCATGCAGGATTGACTCAGAGTAGAACGATATGGTGGAAGGTGTTCTGACTACAGAATAATGAACGGTAAAAATATTCTTGAACATGGGCATAGCATGACTTAGCAGTATGGACATGACGATTATGACGCCAACTCCTAATGAAACTGATTATGGAAGCATTATTTGAATCACTCAAAGGAGTAACAAGACTCAGGAAGTAGGTGAAACTCGAGGACAAATGGATAATCCAAGTGCAATATGAAAATGCAAATGAGTGCCATGTTCAAGAACGACTAGGTATTGCGACTGATAAAGGTGTAATATAAGAGTTTTCCTTTTTCCCCATCATGAATGATGAGTACCTCATGTGTTTTTTATGAGCTAGATGAGGGTAACCAGATGCTCGGTATAGCTCATCTCATAGATGAGTCCAATCCCAAATATTTTCCGAACCCAGGAGAGGAGGGGTTCATCCCATAGCAAGCCCTTCAATGTCAAATTTTAACCAGTCCATAGAAGGTAAACTCGATCGTCATTTCATGTTTAGAGAGTCTGAAAAGAACTAAAGAAGACTCCAACGGTCCTTTTTCGTAAAGTTAGCCTCATCGCCTGAAAAAGGGTAAAACAACACGGGAGAGGAATCTTCCAGTCATGATTGGATGGAGTATTCCTTTTTCGTAAATAGTGCCCCCTTGTCTGAAAAAGGGGTAAACTATCACTAGGGAGACGACCATTCAAATACTTTAACAAGCATGAATGCGACAAGTTCACTTGGCAATCTTTTCATATTTTGAGAGCTTGAAAAGAGCTTACAGATAGACTCCGGGGGGTTCCTTTTCCATAGGAGTTTAACGAGCCCAAAAAAGTGATCAATCGTAACTCGGTAACTTATTCTCATGGTTTTAAGAGCACGAGAAAGAACAAAGACTAAGCTCGTCATCATTAAATAATTGAAATCTAACTGATGAAAATAATGAAAAAACATTCAATGGGTTGTCCATCACTGAGATGATCACTTCAATGTGAAAATGGCACAACAGAACACTTAACATCTCCTGTACACTTGAAAATTAGGTCAAACAATCAACCGAGTATTCAAATGTGGTAAAAATGATCCAAACTATAGCAAATAACCCAAAGAGCATCTAAATTTGAAAAAGAATATTCCATTTTTGTTTATAAATAGAAAAAATGACCAAATATAGTTACCATTGTTCATTTGCCAAATTGGGGAGAAGAAAGTGCCATTTGGAGCAGAATTTCACTTGTAGATTGTTGGAGCTACGAGCAACCATTTCATGAGCTCTTCAGAGCAAGTAACCCTAAATCTCATCCAGCATATTTCCAATGGTTTATAATTTCAATTTTAGTTCATTTCTTAGGTTTTTGAGTTTATTTTTGGGGAGTTTGTTCGCCCTCGGGTCGTCGCAGGTCTCCCTTACGGGAACTGCGATGTACCCAAATTGTCGCAGAGCTTGTAAGGGTGTCCTGCGATGATGTCGCCCTATCTGTAAGGACAAGGTGTGACGACAGAAATTCCCTTGTTCAACTCAAAACCTAAGCCAAAAGAAAAAGTTTGGAGGGTTGGGGTGAGGTCTAATGATGTTTAAATACTCCTTTTGGCAAGTTTGTGGTTTTTGAGATGGTTCTAGTGTGGCGTGAGTGAGAACATGAGGTATATGATGTGCAAGCTGCGAATGATCCATTCTATGTGACGACATTTAGGAACTGTGGGTTGTTAAAGTTATTCCAGGTCCAGGGCATGACGGCCTGAGTGTTACTACTAGAGAATGTGATCCGTTGTTGGGATGCAGCCCAGTAGTACTTCGTGATTGGAGAGCATATACTTTCTATAGTGTCAAGGACATCTACTTCTTGACTGGATTGTCCTGGAGGGGGGACAATGTGACTCTTACTAGATCACGAGGAAGTGACTGGACCGTAGAGGACTTGATTCTCTAGCACTGTACTCCACATGCCCGAGCCTCTAGTGGGAAGATTCCCATTAAAGAGGTATGAGATCATCCACTACGTGCTATACTTTTTACCATAGTGAGGATAGCAGGGATCCAAGTGGCTCACCTAGCTACCAGGTCCCAGATGTTGTACACGGAGGACTGCATGTCTCCAAAGGTGTTCAACTGGTGCGAGGGACTCCTCACCAACCTACAAGCTCAACTAACCAAGTACCAGCATGGAGAGCTCAAGCAGTTCGGATATGGATCGATAGTGATCTCATTCTTATTGGAGTGGGTTCCCCTTCTATGCTCGCAGGTGACTTTAGATGACAAGGATCCTAGAGATCCTCACATGGTCCAATGGACAGAGGCGAAGGCCCGCCATGGTGGTGAGGATCCTATCATCGGGTACGGTCCTAGATTCTTCACCTGGATGGAAGGCCAGCTACTCATAATAGAGGACTACCCACACATTGGCACAGATTACAGGGAGTACCTAGACTTAGTGCTGCCTGAGGGAGCAGAGTGGGGAGACATCGGTAAGAACAATGACCTTTCTATTTTTTATTTTGTGTATTTATATTTTTTTGGGTAGTGCTAATGAGTTAATAACATGTGTGTGCAAAGGTGGGTCCTTCACGACCGGTGGGAGTCTCGCTTCTCACGAGGAGAGGAGAGGGAGTACCAGTAGCACTAGCAATCATGATGCCATCATGGAGATGGACGATGTCTATGAGAACCTTACGAGGTGAAATTAGATGTTCCAGATGTGGCAGTACATGAGTTGCTGAGGCCTATGTACGGGTATACAGTCGGTGTGACTATGCATTTTGGTACGCTACTCTGCAAGGTAGCGAGGGATGTTGACTACTTCCACATCCAACAGGTGAGGGATGCTAGACCTAGGGGTGCATGGGCTAGGTGTTAGGCCTAGTGATTTTATTATGTATGAACTGAGAGCTATATGAGCCTCATATTTTGTACTATTGAAAGCTGTTAGGCTTCAGATTTTGTAGAGACTCACTGAAATCCATCGTGCTTCAGACTTTTGTATCGGCACTACTTTATCATGATATATATATATATATATATATATATACAGACATTTTGGCAGCTTTATATATTATGTGTTTGCTTATACAATGAGTTATTTACATGTTATGTCTACTTTTATAGTTCATGAATATGCTCATGTGTGTGCAATGTACCAATCTAAGATGAAATTGGCCATGGAGTCAAAAATTGTGTTCACGTCTCGTGGAATGTGCAGGTACTGAATGGACTCAACAGACCTTTCCAGAAGATGAACTCATCTATAGAGACGGATTAGGGTAGGATCGCAGATGGTGTAGACTCGGTTAAGATGAGAGACCACTAGTTGAGAATCCAAATGGATGACAATGTGGTTCATACCCAAAGAAATAGCGTCAGTTAGGGTTCCAATGACTGCTTGATATTCCACAGCACTATTGGTTGTGAAACCTAGACACATTCCTCCTGAGCTAATAAGCTCGCTAGTGGGAGAATAGAGCACCAAGGTTTCCGAACCAAGGTTACGGGTATGCCGATTGGCGCCATCCACGAATCTGTAGCAAGTTTCCATCTGCACACGTAGACAGAAAAAGGTATAAGAAACGAAACAAGACCTAATCACGCAAAAACAAAGCGTCACACCACACAAAACACACACGCCATGTACAATATATACAAAGTACTTATTTATAAAAGAATAAGGCATAGTACCTCTTCAGGTAAAGCCCATTGCGGGGTTCACCTAAATATATCCTGTCATAGTCTTCAAGCTCGTAAGCTCCCTTCTCTAAGACACGTTTCACTATGTAGGGTCCATTCCACATGGACTCAAACATTCCTACCCCCAGCTTATCATGTCTTTGCTCGTATGTAAGGACCAAATCTCCTTCGCTTAGACGCGAGGTTCTACTAACTTGTCGTACTGCACTTTGATGCGTTTCTTATGAGCCTCATTGGAAAGAGTGGAATTGCGCCGAGTTTCTTTGAGTTTAGCTAAGTAGAGGAAGCGTTCTTCCTCGGCAGTAGTGTTGGGGAGAATTTCAACTACGAGTTTGAGGGATGAAATCTTGCACTCAATCGGAAGGACGGCCTGCAATCCATGCACTTGTTGGAAGGGAGTAAATCCAGTGGCGGTCTTAAAGGAAGTTCGATAAGCCCATAGTGCGAAGAAGAGCATATTATGCCAGTTAGACTTGTGTGTACCCACCATGCGTTGGATCATGGTTTTCAAGACCTTGTTAATGGCCTCTACTTGTCCATTGGACTGTGGGTAGTACGGTGTTAAGTTTTCATGTCGAAAACACAATATATTGCTCAACTCATCAACCATGTGGTTCATGAAATGAGATCCATGGTCGGTAACTATCACTTGAGGAATGCCAAATCATGCTATAACATGATTAAACATGAAGAGTGCGGCGGTTTTTCTGTCTTCCATGTATGTAGGTATAGCCTCGGCCCACTTTGTAAAGTAATCCATAGCTACGATGATGTAACCACACCCCCCGGCCAAGGTAGGCTTACAATGCATGAATTCGATGCCCCATTTAGCGAAAGGGCCAATGGCAATAACCAAGTGTAACGGGGTGGGGTGGGTGCACTTCTTAGTTTGGAAGTGCTGGCATGGAGGACAACCTCCAATCCATACACTTGTTGGAAGGGATTAAATCTAGTGGCAGTCTTAACGGAAGTTCGATAAGCCCATAGTGCGGAGAAGAGCATATTATGCCAGTTGGACTTGTGTGTACCCACCATGCGTTGGATCATGGTTTTCAAGACCTTGTTAATGGCCTCTACTTGTCCATTGGACTGTGGGTAGTATGGTGTTGAGTTTTCATGGCAAAAACCCAATCTAGTGCTCAACTCGTCAACCATGTGGTTCATGAAATGAGAGCCATGGTCGGTAACTATCACTTGAGGAACGCCAAATCGTGCTATAACATGATTAAACATGAAGAGTGTGGCGGTTTTTCCGTCTTCCATGTATGTAGGCATAGCCTCGGCCCACTTTGTAAAGTAATCCACAGCTACGATGACATAACCACACCCCCCGGCCGAGGTAGGCTTACAATGCATGAAGTCGATGCCCCATTTAGCGAAGGGGCCAATGGCAATAACCAGGTGTAATCGGGCGAGGTGGGTGCGCTTCTTAGTTTGGAAGTGCTGGCATGGAGGACATTTTTTTACGGCCTCGATACAATCTTTGAAGATAGATGGCCAAAAATATCTTGCACGAAGTATCTTCTGGGTTGTAGCCATCCCAGAGAGATGACCGCCACACACCCCATCATGACAGTCATTTAGAATGTGTTCAGCCTCTTCATGAGTGAGACAACGTCGAAGAATATAATCGATACCATGACAATACAAAGTATCACTAATAATCAGATAGTACTTTGCATGGTGGGGTATTCGACGGCGGTCGTCATGCAAGAGTTGAGGGCTGAAATGTTGGGTTTGAAGATATAAAGTGATATCTCCATACCATGAATCAAATGTGTTGATGAGGAACAATGATTCGTCCGGAAGAGAATCATTGGGCTCAAATTCGACAACAGGACAGGGAAGATCGTAGATCAGCTCAGCAAACACCAAATACTTTTTAGACTTAGCCTTTTCAAAAAGGAGATCGAATTCCTGCAGTATCACGATCCAACGTCAATACTTGCCCCCAAGCACCTGACGTGTCAAAACTTGGTACATGGGGTTCGAATCGGCGATGATGGTGGTGGTGCGGAGCAAGATGTAATGTCGAAACTTTTGGACGGCAATGACTGCCACGAGATTGAGTTTCTCGACATTTGAATAACGAGTTTCGGTGTCAATGAGACCCTTACTTGCATAGTATATCACATGCTCTTGGGTGTTGTTGTCTTCTTGAACCAAGACCATGGAGATCGTGGTGGCAGAAGCAACAAGATAAAGGATGTAATCCTTATAGTAATTGGGTGGCTGGAGCACAAGGGCATGCATGATGGCATGTTTTTAAGCTTTCAAAAGATTGTTGAGCTTGATCATCCCAAATGAACGAGACATATTTCTTCATCAATCTCATGTAGCCCTGCGTCTTTTGTGCGAAATTACAAACAAAACTCCTTAAGTAAGTTTCCTTCCCTTGCAAAATTTGAAGTTTTGTTATGTCTGTGGGAGGTGGGAGAATGAAAAATGGCTGCCACCTTCAGGGGATCGATGTGGATCCCATCTTTCGAGACTATGAAACCGAGGAGGTGTCCAGACTTGACGCAGAAGATACACTTGTGAGGGTTCAAGCGGATGTTATACCTCTTGCATCTGAGGGAAAATGTCGTTAGATGATCAATGTAGAATTCACGCTGCTATGAATGGGCAGGTAAATCATCCAAGTAGGGTTCCACAAAGTCCTTCACGTCATGAAAGGCATACGACATGGCCCGCTGGAGTGTGGCACCAGCATTTTTAAGACCAAAAGGGAGCTTGCGATAAGCAAACATAGCCCAAGGACAGATGAAAGTTGTCTTGTGTTGATCAGTCGGGTGGATCTCAATCTGGTTGTAGCTGGAAAAGCCATCCATAAAAGAAAAAATGACACTTCAAGGATAGTTGTCGATGATCTGGTCGATAAAGGGAGTCAAGTAGTTGTCCTTGGGACAAGCCTTATTGAGATCCCGATAATCGATGTAGACACGAATGGTACCCTTTTTTTTAGCTACAAGGATGACGTTCGAAACCCATTCTGTCAAAGGGAAAGGGTAAATAAAACCAGCTTTCAAGAGCTTTTCAATCTTTGCCTTGATTGCCACAGTCTTTCGGGAGTGTACTGGCCATAGTTTTTGTCAAATAGGTTTGGCGTCAGGATAGTTTTAAATCATGTGAGAAACAATAGTGGGGTCTATCCCGGGCATCTCTTCGTAAGTCCGTGCAAATATGTCTCGAAATCACTTGAACAAGGCCGTGAACGTTGTGATTTCTTTAGGGGAACACTTCTGGCCTAAATGAATGTGTTCCACTACACCAGGATTAACTGATATGTCGACCGAAATGGTAGGATCAATGTTGTCCAAGTTTCCTTCAGAGTCCGTTTAACATGTGAGTATCGAGGACTGAGAGCAAGAGTAGACATCCGATGTAAAGATGGTGGAAATGATGTTCTCCACAAATTCCAATGAAGGAAGGAAAGACGACCGATGATGGAGGGCTTCCCATGGAGGGTCATAATGGACTCATTGGAATGAAAATTCTGGAGCAGAGGGTTGGGTAGGGATGTTGTCCGCTGTAGAGAAGAGGAGGTGGAGGTCACGGTTAAGTGGTCCTCCGGGGCTGACTGTATGACCTCGTAAGTAAGTTCGAAGGGTGAAAGAGTCATGGTATCTCCAGTCAGGGGTGTTGTGGCTTCATCAGGTACAAGCCATTGATCAGTAGAGTGCATAATCGATGAAATCTGTGAGGAGATCATGTTCACCGCGGCAATGTGATTTGGGGGACCCGCAGTTGGAAAAACGACCATCGGGGATGAATCCTTGATGAGGCCAACCCCCACACTCTCATACTGATGTGAAGATTGTCCAAGTAATTGAACATTATTGCCCGGATGAGTAGCGGTGTTAGGTATATAGAAATCCAGTTGGTCGAGAGTAACAATTCATCCTCGGTGCGGGAATTGTACTATGTGGAAGACAGATGATGCGACCGCAGTCATGGCGTAAAAACAATTACGACCAAGCAGAATGTTGTAATCTAATGGGACATCAACCACTTCCATGTTAATGGTTGTGGTCTTTCCCCCCAGCTCGACTGTTAAAGCTTGTAATAGACCATGAGGTTGAAAGCCATGTCCATCGAATGCTTTCAAAGTGGTAGGAGAACGGTTCAACTCGGGAGAGCCAAAGGCTCTCCAACATGAGATCGACATGACTAAAGTAGAGGCACCTTTGTCCAAGATGGTACGATGGATAGTCTTCCAAGCAATGTTTGTGGTGACTTGAAATGCCAATTGATCGGAGAGCCTCGGTTTGAAGTATTCCAGCCGGAACATGATGGTATTAGACGAATTCGGGTCAATTGCACCGATGGAAACGAGGAGAGTCTTGCGTTGATTAGGACAGTTTTGCAAGACCTCAAGCATCGACCTAGCACAAGGAGCTTGTGCCAGGTCCTCTCCAATATTGCATTTTTGAGCGGCCCGAGCATTGGGATTGAAAACAGATTTTCTAATCATGCTCTTGGGTGGACGCAACACTGACTTGAAAGAGGGCTTCTCAATGGTGAGAGAAGCAGGTGGTACAGTGATGTCAGGGATTGAAGTGGAATATTTTTTCAGTATTAATTCCAACAGGTTCCTTCGGTGAGACGGAGTCATACGAACGAGAATGGGTGTTCAAGTTGACAGTCTCACTACACATCATGAGAACATGTGTAGTGGAGGATGCCTCTCCCTAGGAAGGAGAGGATTGTGCGATCAGTTGTTGGTTTTTAGCGGGGAAAGGATCTTTGAGAACTACGGTAGTAGAGTTTCCTTTGAGAAACTTCTGAACTTTGTCTCGGTGAGGACATTCTTTTGAGAAATGGTCATCACCGCACAACAAACAAGGATATTTCAGCTTTCTTTTCTATTTGGTGTCTTCCTGAGTGGGTTTGGGCTCCTGTTGGTAAGAATATTTCTTAGGTTTCCTTTTATTCTTCTTCTTACCAATGGATTTATGAGATGAAGCTAATTGCACAGAATTCACCTCTTCGGTGGAGGAAGGAGTGGTGGACTTGGTAGTGCTGTTTACATCCTGTGTTGGAGATGGGGAAGAACCCTGGGGGTTCGACGATCCAATAGTTTTAGTAGAAGGCTGGGAAGCAAGGAACCAATGATGCCATCAGTTTGTGGTCCCTTGGGTGGTTTTACAAGATCGTAATTAGGGTGAGGCACATCGGGAAAAATTTCATATAGCGTGTCAGATTGAGCATAGACCAAGTCTAAATAATGGGCACGGGAAATAGCCTTCTCCTCAGTGATAGCTCCCCACATAGCTACGATCGGTAAAAGTGACTTTGTAAACCAGTCAGATAAGAGTTGGTTGGGAATATGAGCCTTAATGAGACGTCTTCTCCTCTGCCATTCATGAATATGATCTGAAATATGAGTGGCGGTGTTCTGGCGAAGAGAGGTCAATAAGTCTGTACTAGTCTCATAGCGAATGGGTAACTGGAAGTGGGTCAAAATTGACATAGCAAGAGATCGAAAATATGGAAAAGAATTAGGTGGCAGCTCAATGTTCCACTTGGTAGTTGGGCTGGTGAGAGTCTGTTGAAATAACCTAAGACAGATCGAGTCATCCATTGAGGAGTTTGATGAACACCATAAATGGTATGTCAGCACATGATTTTTGGGATCCTCACCAGGCTTTCCATCAAATTTGGGGATATATGATGGTAACTTAACCAGAATGGGTGGCCATTTATGCCCATGGAAAATGGGTTCATTTGTCAGACGAGACAAGTCGGGTAAGTCCAATGTAGCTAAAAAGGGAAGGTGTTGGTTCAGCTGGGGGTACTAATAGTACTGATAAGGCATGTATGGACTGGTAGGACCTTGAATCGATTGATTGTAAGGTGTTCCCAGGGGAAACTAACCGTAAGGGGGTGTTCCGACTGGACCATAAGTAGGTCCACCACTGTAAAAAGGTGGTCCATTACCATAATAAGGTGGCCCATTACCATAAGGTGGGATCCCACCTCCACGGCCGAGAGGGGGTGGGCCACCTCCAAATGGTGGGGGTCCGCCACTACCATCAGGATAGGATGGGACACCATCACCTCCGCCGGGAGTAGGGTGGGCCTCCACCGCCTCCTCTAGGAGGGGGTGGTGGTCCACCGCCACCGCCAGAAGGGTAAGGGCCTCCTCCGCCACCACCACCAGGATGGGAGGGTCCTCCACCATGACATGGGGGTCCTCCACCATGACATGGGGGTCCTCCACCACCGGGGGCGTGGCCCTCTACCTCCACCTGAAGAGGAAGGGCTGCCACCTCCGCCACCATCGGGGTGGGCCTTTATGGCCAGAATGCGCTAGTCCTCTGCCAAAAGGTAGAGGTCTGCCTCCTCCAGAGTTGTGTGTGGGCCCTCCGCCTCAACTGGGAGGTGGGGGTGGACCAAACGTGGGTGGAGGGACTTGAGGGACTGTAGTTGGGGGTCCATGTTGTAAAAAATTGTGCTGTCCTCATAGAGTGTATAGATTTTCGGGGTAGGGTACCCCATAGAGTACGTTTCCGGATTAAGTTGTCCCGACACAGGGTTAAGATAGCCTGGATACGCTTAAATCGATGGTGGTTGAATTACATTGGATGGTCCCCCGACATGGGATAATCCCATAGTGGAAGGTATGGGAGGTAAGGAATTTCCAATGGAAGGACCGATGGGAACTCCTCCTGCAGTATTATGGTTAAGAGACAGGGGTTTCCCCGCAGCAACAATCTGCTGACCACTAAGTAAAGGTGTAACGTCTCCATTATTGACCCCATTACATTCAAATGTAATTGATGTAATATTGTTATGAAATCATGGTGAGGAGCTCAAGGCCAAGGCCCCGCCATCGATTTATTGATGCATATGGTTTGCGTGCTAGTCGGGCACATTAGAACTTCAACATCATGTAATATGCATTTTAATAAAAATACCCACAACTAGCTATGCAGTGCAACAAAGAGATGGGGGCATGATTTCACAAGGAATTGGGAGGGAAAACATTCAAACCCTTGAGCCAATCAGTTCAAGCCAAGTGTCAATAAGAGAACCCATCAAACCCTCAACTAGCCATGTTGACTTTTGTACCCAACCATTGATTTTCTCCCAAGGGTTGGTTGAGGTAGTTAATGCCTTGGGAATGGAGAGGTATGGCTGTCCAAATTCGGGTATGGGAAAGCCACCCTTCATGGAAAATCATGTTTGTCTCCTTGGGCAAGAAAATAGCCACGAAATTTCTCTCTAAGCGATTATGCAACCATCAGTCTTGCTCCCACACGCAGCTCTAGCTGCTTGGTCATTTTCCTCCATGGTTTTCTGGGTTTCCCTTCATCTTTTTACCTGGGGAGGGGCGTTTTTGTATTGATTACCAGTGGGGAAGAAAACATAACATCTTTGGGTCTTCCTGGAGGTCGTTTAGGCCATTGGAAAGGATCCTAACCAGTGGGGAGAAGTCGGTTTTGCTCCCTGGGGTTGAAATCGAAATTCCACAGTTCGCTTGGGTGAACCACGAGTTGGGAGAGCCAATGTGGACCCTGTTTTGTGAACACCTTTGTTGTAAATGTGTAACCCTGTCAATGATCATTTTTGCTGTGAGAAGAAAGAGTATGTTGGGGTATGGGTAATGGGTAATCCATTGTTCTGGCTTGAGCTTGAGAATAAGCATCCATTATTCAAGTGTAGCCTGATAAACCCAGTTGGACTGGCTTGGCTGAGATAAAATGGTTAATGGGTTGTGTGTGAGCTGGAATGTCCCCTTTTCCTTGAAGGAATCATTCCCAGCTTGGGGGTGGCCTTCGGATGGACTCAATATAAGTTGTCGAAGAGCCTATGGCTGGGTGGAACGTTGCGGCGACATAGCTAGTTGCTGGGGCAGTTGAAAAATGAAGATAAGTGTTTTTATGCCTCTATATTTACTTCTGCACTATATTAATTCAATCACTGTTGATATGTTGTATGCATGAGTAATGTGTGTGGATGTTTTAATTCCGCTGTGCATCATAATTGATTTGTTTTACATCTGCACATTCATAATTTATTTATATGAATCTAACTAATGGGCTGAGATCATGGGAAAGCCCTGAATTTGGCATCATGTACCCTGCCTTGCATTGGTTAAATGGGTGGGTACGTGACAAAAGGTTGACCCAACATGGGTTGTTGATTATCTACCATAGGATTAATGTTACCTTTAAGGAAGGTAGGGGGTAAAGAGTATCCTCCCCACGAGGTTTGAGGTGGGGGAGGAGCAGGTGACTTAACTGTGGTAGCAATAGGTGTGTTGGATTGTTGTCCTTCAACAGGTTGAGTCGTTAGAGGTACTGAACTAGTCTCCTGTCAAGGGGATGTATGTGCAGGAAGTGATGGTTGACTAGTTTCAGAAGTAGTCATGTGTTGCGTGGCTGATTCCGGTGAATCAAAAGACAAAGAACGACCTAGGATTGGTCGATAAGGGGGTAACGTCGAGTCTTCGACCCTTCATTGGAGACTTGATCTCTAAAGGTCCTCAGCCATAGTGAGAAAGAGAGTCAATTAATCACGCTAATATGCTAGAGGGTCATCCGGAGTAGTCCCACTGGGTGGGGATGCAATGGAAAAGTGAGCCACTGGGTGGCCTAGAGAATATGTCCAATAAGCTGCTAAAGGACCAACAACTGCTGCGGGGTCGTCCTAGGGTGGATTGACCCATTCCAATGATCCAGGATCTCCCGTTAAAATGGGAGGTAAGTCTTGTGAAGTGGAATTTTGTGCCTCTTCACCCTGTGGGGGGTGGGAGATAGGTGAATCTGGAGGGGTATAAGGAAAAAGGAGTCCTCCAACATTCAAAATGGGGTTTTCCACTTCATGTGACCCGACCCTGGCTTGTGGGTCCATCCTTACCTTCAAAATTACTTCCTGGTTAAGGGGATATTCTAGTGGTAAGTTATGAATCCTACGGGATCTTCTCCAAGGAAAGTCAGCTAGAGTGACTGAAACAAAATTTTCTCCTAGGGAAAGCTAAACAAAAGAAAAGTAGTCCAGAAAAATCCTACTCAAACTAAGGCTGCAAGAAAACTTATGTGACGAGAGTGGATTCAAAAGTCTAGAACCTCACAGGATTTTCAAGGCTTCGCAAATCGCTATATACCGCAGGGTCCAACAGTAAAACACGAAAAGGAGGATTAGGACCGTACACTTGCCTGAATACCCGTCTACCTAGACAGTACGTGCGTAGTAATCTCCTCGAGTGTTGTTCTCGGTGTATTACTCTGCCAAGATGGCCAAAAGGTTAACTTGGTTGGTCTCAGGAATCCTAATGGTGTCTCCCGATATATGGAAGGTATGTGGGATCTCAAATCCATAGTGGTTCTGTCTAATGCACAACCATACGACACGATACCTTCCTATATACTACTGAGTACATGAAACACCTTTCTATATACGCCAAGTACGTGAAACACCTTTCGATATACTCCAAGTACATGAAGTACTTGGTGGGTACATGAAAGAGCTTCGATATACCCGGTTGGTATGTGAAAGAGCTTCGATATACCGATAAGCACGTGGAAGACTAAAACACCCTTGGAATATAGTGCTGGCAAGTAATGACAGCTGCCACATTTTACGACGTTGAAACACGTCTCTAGCTTACACACAAGTTACTAAAAATTTTACCCTAGTTCTACCGTTAATTTTATCTGGACGGTTAGGTGAATGCATGAGGTGAGTACATAATCGTAAACATATTGCAGGCCCTAACTACATGCAAAACTGTACTTTTATTTTGATTAACTCTATGTATGGGAGGGAGAAACTTCTTTCCAATGATTTTACCAAAGCAACACAATGCAACACAATCCAAAAATCTACCAAATTTGATAAAAAGTACTCTTTCGTTTTCCGTTTTCCAAGCAAAACTCAAAAAATCAACAAGCATGACAACCAAATCCAAACATTTTCTTTTGTATTTTCGAAGCAAAACTTTAAGTGATGAAAAGAGAGAAATTTCCTATCTAGAGTACTCTAACTTTTCAATTTCACTATGATAGTTTAAAAACACAAAAAACCAAAAATGCATACAATTTTCTCAAGCATGGAGTCACTTTTGTAAAAACTTGATCTCATTCGAATTCTTCATGAAAATGAGTGGTTCATAGTTCTCGAAAAAGCACAAATGTCTAATTTTTCTTCAAAATTTCCCAAAAGATTATTGAATGACAATTCCAATGCATGAAGTAATTTCTACAACGATTTCCAAATGTACTTGAAAATAGTAAAAATGATGCACTTTCAATTTCCAATGATATGCCAAGATTATGATCTGATAACAATGATATTTTTAAGCATGGATAACTGAAAAGAAAGTTGATTTGCAACACTCTAAACACTCAGGAAATTTCAATCAAAAGACAAGCACTCAAATGGACTGAAAAAACTTCACTACACTCAAAACACTCAATCAAACAACTGAAATGCAAACAAAGCTTAATGACAAGCGCAAAAAGGGAGTTTGGGATGAGATCCAATGCAAGGATCAGATCACGTGAGGAGAGGGAAGATGACAAGGTCAAGTGAATGAAGATGGAGGAACTCAAAGTATCCACCACTACCAAGCTTAAGCTTATCAAAATGGGACCCAATACAACCCACACAAAAACCAAACACTTCAACACACAAATAAAGAATAAATCTCTGACTGGATCTTATAGTACAGAGGGGATCTGTACACCAAACCAAGACTCAAATAAAAAAGATAGAGGGGGATGCCCGTATACCAATTCTAACAGATTGACGCAGTCTGTGTGTATACACAGAGCGACCGTCACAGGTCACTACCATGGGAAATGCGACGATGTCGCAGTACACCAGTGGATGGGTTGCAGTGATAGGCCAACATACATAGAAACACAGATCAGATCAATGCTTTGGTTGCATTGCCCAGGTGCGACGGGAGAGATCCAAGTTCAAGAATGAACAAATCTCCAAACAATGAGCAACAAAATGGTTTGAAAAGAGTGAGTACAGAATCATAGGAGGACTATAGATTCTTCAAAGTGAATATCCAATGGTGAAAAAGACTTAGGAGGATAAAAGATGGCTTGCAAAAGAAATCAACTGAACATGAAATTCAAATTGAGAACTAAACAAAGTTTTCCCCAGTATGGTCGCCAGATTTGTTTGATGGACA
The DNA here is from genome assembly GCA_027924585.1 of Larix kaempferi. NCBI lineage: Eukaryota > Viridiplantae > Streptophyta > Pinopsida > Pinales > Pinaceae > Larix > Larix kaempferi. The sequence goes on along the minus strand of BSBM01001556.1, from coordinate 997,564 downwards.
ATCTACCAAGAGCAGACTTGAGGCCTGATCTCCCTAGCTCAACGTGAGTCTAGAACAAATAGTGACAGAATATAAATGACTCTCCTAGATCTAATTAGAGATCAAGGAACTTGATGCATTTACCTTATAGATCACTAGTCCTTTCTCCTTGAATGATGCTCCAAGCTTGATAGTCTCCAGATCTGAGCTACAAAACCTGTCAAGACAACACAACAGAACAAGCAATAAAATGCACCTACACAATAATAAACCTAAGTAAGCAGTTAAGCAGGCAAACTACACAAGATATCATTAACACAATGACTTTGGTGGAAAGCACTTATATTACTGTATTAAAAGGGAAATACATAGGATGAAGAGATTACAACCGATGACTTAACGTAGCAAACCTTCTCTGATCAAGCCAATGCCAAAGCCTCCAAAGGGATGATGGATCTCTCAAGGGATAAGTAGAGATCTCTCCTAATCTAATTTCACCAACAATTAGATACTATAGACTTCCTCCCCTTGGGATTGGAGTGAGCTTCACTTATATAGGACTAAGTGGATAGGGTAGGTTGAGATATGGTAGGAGAGAGATAGGGGATCCTTCCAACAAGTTAGGAACTGAATGCCAGCTTCCCAAAAGGCTAGGGATAGGGATACACATCAGCTAGCTTCGAGAATGGGCTCGAAGAAGCTATTTTAGTCCATTAACTGACATCGTCGTAGTCTGTAAGAGGACAACTTGCGACATCGCAGGTTGCATGAGGACAACCTGCGACAACCTATCAAAACCTAGTATAAATGGGTTTGCATCTCTTCCAAGTTAATTACTTAGTCAACGAAACCTTAGGTATGTTTACATTGAGTCTCATAATGGTAAGATTTAGGTGTAACAATATAAGATTGAATAAGTCTTTGATGTTCACTACCATCTTTATCTAAAGAATTGCTTTAATTATCCAAGATCAAATGACTCAAGTTACAAGACATAAAGGACATTCAAAGAATTTACCAAATAAATATTATAGATATGACCTTATAATGCAAGATGCTTCAAATTTGTGCCCAAATTTATTGTAAAGTTCAAATAGTGGCTTTCCTTTGTTTGTCTTCTTAGATTGATTGTATTATTTCTTTTATTCTTGTACTTGTGTTTTTTATGGTATCAAGTGCACGTGCTTGATTCATTATATGTAAGAATTTTTTTTCTAGAAAATAAAACACCACCTTGCACCAATAGAGACAAGGCCAAATTCCACCATGCACCAATAGATGAGGCAAACATATAATGATTCTACAACCCCCTTATTCAATTTCTAGGGGGCTTAGGATAAAATACAAAAAAATGTATTTTTATGAACTATCCACTTATAATGTTTGAAGCACACTAAATTCCCAAACTCTAAACTGGGGAAAAAACATATAACTTAGATTACAAATTACTCTCAATATAATAACTTGCAAAAAATAAATCCCTCGTGACTTCCAAAAACAACTTATAACTCCCTACAATTTTGCAATAAAGAGATTATATCTCTATGAATTTTGATTTTAATATAACATCTAAAATTACAATGGCATTTATATCAAGAATTAATTTCTATAACACCTTCTAAGACATGGAGCACTTAGAATCAGAAAGATGGAAACCTTCAATATCTTAATTCACTATGACCAATAAAAAATGTTATAATCTCTTATAACCTCTTAAATTAATGTACTTGATGTTATAAAGTACAAAAATTTATAACTACATTAAAAATACTTATTTTAAATACAAAACCTTCCATTAGACTTAGAGATCAATTTCATATATTCCTCAAATTTCAATCACAATACTCACTATAGTTTCACCATAATGCTTTTCCAAATTTCAACCAAAGTATTCTGTATAATTCCAAGATCTTAAAAGTACTCTGTTTTATAACTCTCAAATTGAAAGTGCAAATTATTACCAAATTCAAATGTTCTTGTTGTTACTTTCTTACGGTGCCTAAATATACCTTAATTTAGGATGCTCGTATATGCTTACAACGTCACGTATTATCTTATCTCTCGTTTGGATCTTTCGTTCCTTCCTATTTGATATGAGAACATCTATCTCACCTATTCTCTTAATCTACATTACATTCCTAAGTGTAAGGAATTAATAAGTTTGTTGTCAATAAGAGTGTTTGTGGGACAACCACATATTTAAACTAAGCCGCCATTGTTTTAGCACAAAATTAGAAATATGGCATTTTTTGCCACAAAATTTTAAATATGCCACCACGCACAAAGGAAGAGGTAGCCAGATGTATATAATACTTCCAAGCAAATGCTTTGAATCATGTACAAACATTATATATAAGAATCATTTCCATGTTATAGTTACTTCTTGACTTTGGTGGAAGTACACATGACATTGACATTTGATACAAGGAGCAAGAAGATTAAGAACAACCAAGAAACATGGAGGTGGTGAAGGAAAGCAAGAAACAAATCAATTATGTATTTATAAATAAAATATATTTATAGTACAATATCCAATAACCACTTTAGCTGTTCGCATAACTAACTCAAGATAATAACAAGGTGGTTTAGGACTTAATGATTAGATCCAAATTACTAATCGTTCTCAAATATTATGGTGGAGTTCAAACATATGAGCATAAAATAAGTAAAAGGTTTTCAAATGCAATTCCAAATAATCTTTATTTCATGGGATTGTGATGTCACTTGAGATGAGGCCAACATACTCATTAGGTACATTGTGCCTATTAACATCTGCAAATTTGATAACTATCTATTGTCTTGAACTTTGGATAAAATTGAGCTTCTTTAAGCTGTACATGATATGGTTGAGGGAAAATCTCCACAACTTAGATGTGCATCCTTGTGACTTTATATGATTCTTTGGAAATGATTGGTTATTATCTTCTAAGGATGTGTATGCACAATTATTAGTGGAGGATATGGGTCACGAATTGAATGTGGGGTTGATCAAGCTTACTCCTAAAGGGAAAAAAAATAAAAATACTATAAGAGGTTAGCCGCCAGTCAGATTGCTTAATACTAGATATAATGTCCTTGATATAAAGTCCTATTCAACAACATTCAACCATTGAAAGGATTTTCCAACATAAGCGAATGAGTTTTATTAAAGGTCAATTCATGCTAAACAACCTTATTAAACATGGAAAAACGTTGAAATAGGAAGGGAAACATTGAAAAGGAACTCTTCTTGATGATTTACTTTGATGAAGCTTGCAGTAGGGTTGAAAGAAATTTCATCCTTAATATGCTCATTTGGTCAAGGTTTGGAAGTTTTTTTATTCAAGTAGTGGGTAGTCTCAAGTATTTTCTCAAATGCATCTACGAGAGTTTGTATTCATATCCATTTTTCATACGTGATTCCACTCCAAAGATCCATCAAGAAATGATTGTGCCCGCTATCTCTTTGATTACATCAAAATGATATTGCAACACATGCATTTGGTTATCTTCTTGAAGCTACTTGGATGTAAGCAAAGGTTCAAGGAATTATTCTTCCAAATGAAATGCAATTACATAATTTTCCTTTTGTTTGTGATTCTAATCTTAGCTCCAATCTCACTCAAATCTCTATTGAAGGAAAAATTCAATATGGCTAGACATCTATGCTAAATCATATGAATAGGGGTGAGTAAGGAGAAGACATAGGTTGTTATAATTAGATTAGGAAACTTTCAAAATTGAATTTATTTTAAATAGAAATATTATTCCACAATGTTAAATTTTTAGATACTTGAACATTCCCTTTGGAATTGATAATCTCTAAAGGACTTGTGGGATTAGGTCTTGAACAAGTTTGAGAGAAGATTCAAAGATGGTTTCCCAATACATACCACTTGCAAGTAGGATAACTCTTGCATAATTTTTTGGGAAATCATTCCTATGAGAGAAATGGACAATGAAGAGAAGTCTTCAATGATTCTCATGTGACATTTATAGTTTGCCAAAAAAGGTTGGAGTTCTCAATTTGATTGATATATGACACCATGGAGGAACAATTATGGAAATGGAAAGGATTGTTAGGATGATGAGCGCAATGGATCTTAACATATTTTTGTAGAGCATTGCATTCAAAATGTTACTCATCTAGTAGATATAAAATAAATTAAGAATTTGTAATATAGTTGGTAGTGGTGTTGCTTTCAAAAATTTTAGATTTGCAAGGCCTGGAAATTAATCACCTAAAAAAACACTTAAAGTTTGGTTGCCCCGAAAGAGAATGGGATCTCAAGATACAATCTATTTAAATTTTGGACCTTCCCTTCAGATAGGGACCAAATTGGTTTAATCCTTTCATGAAGGAAGGAGAATAGAACACATATTTCATTAAAAATAGAATAATATAGTGGATCTAGAATTTAGAACTTGCACTAGATTGAGTTTTTTCAAAATGAGGGCACACATATTTGATTAAAAATAGAATAATATTTCCCCCCCCCCCAAAAAAAAGCATACTTTCATTTCATCCATTAGAGTACAAAATTACATTGATCGACACACTCATATAGAGTGGTATATAGAACTGCTGAATCAAGCATCATGTTTAGAGCTGAAATAAATACGGATGTTCTCACTACATGAGCAATAACATCTTTTACATTGACGTGCATAATAACTTCCTTTGAAACTGAACAAAATTTGTACTGTCTATTTACAAAATAACTACTGAAAAATAGAGAACTGTCATAACAGGGTTATATAACGACATAATCTGTATCTGCAAGCATCTGTCTTTCACCAAACTGTTTGAGAAAGATAGCTGTAGTGTCACCAAAAGAGCAAAAAGATTGCAAAAAAACTGTGCTGACTCAATCATTCTATGAATGGTCTATGATAAAAAGCTTGTTCAATTCCATCTAAAAATTCAGATATTTTCCAAATTTCGACCCCCATGAGTAGCCTTTCCTTAGAGGCTTTGTCCACTTCAACATTGTTTTCATGGTAAATGTGCCTGCAATTAAAAGTTTAAAATGTGTGAGCGACGTTCTGTATCTGTCCCAAAACTGCAGCAATCCTCCGGTTGTTGCAATGATTAGAGCCAATAACCCAATTGATCACATTCAAAGAGTCTTTGAAAACATAAAGTTTACGGATAGATTGTTCCACAGCATAAGAAATAAGAATTTTGAGACTGAGAATCTCATCCCAGTTGTTGGTTCCCCTCCAAAATCCAAATGACATCACATAGTAGTGAACATGTGACAAGTAAAGGATAGCCCCTCCCCCACATTGGTCATTCTCACAAGCCCCATCAAAAAAAGCCCACAGCTGGGAGTGATCAATTTCCACAGGTTGAATATTTCTAGGACTTGAAGCTTGACAAATCCTCTTAAGGGATAAGAAGATCCCACAACTGTTAATAGCCACTAAAGCTGGGAGTCCCATTTTATCAGTGAACAAACATTTGTTACGAGAGAGCCAAATGCCCCAAATTACAACCGGGGGTAGTGATTTAAAGGCATTCAAAGCAGAATTGTTTGTCCACCTTCTCCATGCCTCTTCAAGAGTGTTCCTAGCCCACGGCAATAGTGCTTTTAAAATTCTAGAAACAATATTCCATACCTCCCTTGAGAAACTACACTGAAGAAACAAATGAAGAGCGTTTTCCTCATACTGATTGCACAAGTAACATCTACTAGGACCATGAAAACTTCTTTTCTGCAGAAAATCCCACGTCGGGATCCTATTGGCCAAAACACACCACATGAATAATCTAGCTTTGGATGGGCATTGAAGTTTCCATATAGATTTCCACCACCAAACCAATTCTCTGTCCACATAGTTCTCACTAATCCACTGATATCCGAATTTTGGTGTGTAATTTCTGGAAGGATCCCCATCCCAAATAAGATTGTCATCTTCTTCATTCAGGAAAATATGGTCCCTACTAAGTGCTCTCAAATACTATCTCAGTTCTTTCTCCAACTCCACTTCTAATCCAAGTGTGTATGCCCTCCTCCAAGCTGGGTCCCATCCAAACATTCTCAACATCCACCAACTGATTAAGAAAGAACAAATAACGCTGCCTCAACTCCTCAATCAGGCCCTCTGACAGAATGTGTTGTGCTTCACATCCCACCCAAGGATCACAGCCAATCCTCACTCTATGTCCGTTACCAACATCCCAGACAAGATTCTATTCTATAACATCAAAGGAAGACACCAATGCTTTCCAAATGACAGAACCTCCTGCATGATACTTGTGAGGGGACCTTATCCATTCTTCCACAGTATCAGGCTCAACATATTTCTGTACCATAACCCTAGCCCAGAATCCTTCTGACTTAATTAACCGCCATCCACACTTAGCAGCCAGTGCCTTGGAAAAATGAAAAATATTCTTTAGTCCTCACCCAACCAAAGATTTTGGGGCTGCAATTCTGTCCCACTTCACCCTTCGAGTAACGTGAGCATCCTCCTTACCATTCCACAGAAAACTAAAGCAAATTTTCCTTGTATCTTCTAAAATCCCTTTAGGGATCCAAGCAAGTGACATCCAGTATACAAGAATAGCTTCCAGCACGGACTTAACCAGGACAAGCCTCCCCGCTCGTGAAAGCCACCTGAAACTCAAACTTTTCAACCTCTTTTCCAGCTTTTCCAAAAGCCATACCCAGTCCTGTTTTAAATAGTCATTAGGATTCAAATTGAACCCCAAATATATTAACCCTTCCGAGAGAGTAAGAAGTCTGAAGGGAAATAAATTAGTATATATAATAAATTCCTCCTCCCTTAAAAGAGAAACAGTAAGAGAGGATTTCCCATCATTTATCTCCATTCCAGTTGCAGTAGAAAAAAGGTCTAGAATCTCTTTGAGTTTGTCAGCATCCTTTCTTGAGCCAGAACAAAAAAGCAAGATGTCATCCACAAAGAGAAAGTGTGTAAGAGAGATGCCCGGAGCCACCAAAATCCCTTCAAAATCTCCTACCCGTTTTGCTTCCTTAATAGCCCTTCTCAAGATCTCAGCCACCAACAAAAATAACAATGGGGAAAGGGGATAGCCCTGACGTAAACCACGTCCAGAATGAAAGAAGGGGGTCACCGCTCCATTCATTAAAACAGAGAAGGAAACAGTAGAAATGCAGCTCATAATCCATCGTATGAAACCAATCTCAAAACCTAAATGGGTAAGCATAAGACGAATATAAAGCCATCTCACCTTATCATATGCTTTTGACAAATCAATTTTAAGAATAGCTCCATTCATCTTTCTAGTCTTAATGCTATGTAAACCTTCCTGAGCAATTCCAATTGCCTCATGAATCTGATGCCCCTCTAGAAACCCAAACTGTTCTTCTGAAATATGTGTAGATAAGATAGGTTTGAGCCTTCTAGCAATTACTTTAGTAACGATCTTATACACACAGTTGCATAATGAAATAGGCCAAAAATCATTAAGAGTGGAAGGAGTATCCACTTTAGGAATAAGGGCAATGAAGGTGGAGTTGATGCTGGCTGGGACCCTGCCTTCCTTCCTAGAATCCTCAACAAGCTGTAAAAGATCATTACCTAAAATATCATAAAGAGCTATTAAGAATTCTATTGTCCACCCATCAGGCCCAGGGCTCTTATCCTTCTGAAAACTATCCAAGACCACCTTCAATTCATCCCCTGAAATAGGAGTCATCAGCTTCCAATTATCATCCACTTCAACAAACTGAGGGAATAGCTGTGCTACCCTGATGACCTCTTCAATATTCACTCTCTCACTGGCTTTGAAAAGATCCCGGAAATGAGTAACCCCAACGTCAGCCAACCCTTCAAAAGTAGACATAGAATTACCTTCTAAATCCTCAAGGCTCCAAATAGTATTGGTAGATCTTCTTCCTTTTGCATAAGCATGAAAGAATTTGGAGTTATCATCCCCACTTTCCAACCAGATGGCCCTACTCTTCAATCGCCAAGTCTCCTCATTCTACAAAAGTATTATGTTCCTCTGATTCTCCAAATGAACCAGATGGTCCTTAGTTGTCTGAGAACCGTATCCACCTCCTGACTCATCAGAGATAGAGGATATTTCTCCTTCAATAGTCTTAAGTGCCCTATCATCCCTCATCCTCTTCTCTGCAGCCCATATTTTAATAGGTTCCTTGAATGTTCTAATATTCTCCGCAAAGTGGAAGGATGCAGAATGGATCGACCCCAGATGATAAGGTATCCAATGCTGCTGAATAAGCTCCATGAAAGTAGTATTTTCCAGCCATACCTTATTAAATTTAACAGGTGCAGGAGGCTTAATAGGGCTAGCCTTCAACTCCAGAAAAATTGGATCGTGATCTGAGTTTCCCCTCGATCCAGTCCATTGTCAAACAAAGAATGTTGACTCCATAATTTGCTCAGAAAGGAGGAAACGATCCAACCTCTTTGCCACTCTTTCCAAACCAATTCTCTTATTTCTCCAAGATGGCTTTAATTGAATGGGCTCCACATCAATCCAATTTCCTTCAGATAACTTCCTAACAAAGAAATTAGTAAGGGGATCCACATGAGCATGCGGCCCCCAAACCTCACCATGACCCAGAGAAAAGTTAAGATCCCCCCCAATATCACAGAATCCCCTCTGAGCAACTCTCTATCCAACAGAGAGGTCCAAAACGGTTCCCTTTCACAATATGGTCCATAAATGTTTACAATAGTGAAAATTCTATCAAAATCCAGGGATTTGCAAGAAATTCCCAAAACCGAATGCATCCCCCATAGAGAGGACACGCAAACCTTAGCTTCGTTCCAACCAATCACCAATCCTCCTGAGCGACCCCTAGCATCAGAAGCTTCAAATCCCCACCCCAGGAACCAAGCTTTTAACCTGCCAATAGCTTCATCACCACCACACATAGTTTCTTGTAGAATAAAAACATCGGGATGCTCAAGGTGCAGCATCCGTCGCAGTGCTGGTCTTTTGGAGGGACCAACAAGACCTCGACAATTAAATGACATGACCTTCATCTCAACCCATCCTTATGGGCATCCACTGCTCTAAGTTCCCTTTCAATTGAGAGTTGTTTGCCATTCCTAAGATCCAAGCGATCTCTAGACTTAGCATGAGAGATGAAAGACTTCCTTCCTCTGGTTTTAGGTAGTTTAGGTTTTTCCTTCCCTAACCCTCCCGCTGTGGATTTGTTCATGGAGCGCAAAAAATAACCAAACTCTGAGGATCCAGTGGTTGAAGAAGGCTCAGGCACAACTTGCACAAGGACAGGGGTATCAACAAGAGTTACGATGGGGGGACATTCAATCCAGAGAGTTTCCAAAATAGGGGAAAAAGCAGCAGGATGCTAGGGAAGTGAAAGGGATTCCAACGAATATGAAGAAATATGTAAATTCCTAAACCCATCCACCCAATCAAAACCAAGAAAAGTTAAGTTCTTAAAAAAAAACTAAAGGAAGGGTTTAAAAAGGGAACAAAAGAAGTACCAGCTGCATTGTCTGATGACCGAGTAATAGAAGGCAGAGAGACTACCGAAGCAGTGGTCAATGGCTGAAGGAGTTCGGTCTCTGCAATGCCCACAATAGCACCCACCTCCGGTACAGTGCCATCCTCCACCAGAGTGTTATCATTCTCCACTACCCTCGTAGGAACCTCCATAGAGGGATGTTCAATTTCATGCTGCCCAACAAATCTTCTTCCATTACCACCCCTTCCTCCTTCTCCACCACTCAATGTTTTAGAGAATTGCCAAACTTCATACGGACCGGCAAGGAGAAATCAATGGATGGATGCCCATATTCATGGCACCGTCTACAACGAAATGACACATTTTCATAATCCAGGGTTTGTGCAAAGGTGTAAGGCCCCCATTTTAAATCCATACTATCCAATAATCCTTCCCTGACATTAATACTTACCAGAATCCTTGCCACCTTCTAAATTGTTGTTGCCTCGAATGAGAAGTCTGCTTCCAAATAATTGCCCAAGAGATTGCCAATCCTTCGAAAATGTTCCTCAGCCCAATAATGTAAAGGTAGACCCGGTAACCTAACCCAAAGCGATATCATATCCATTCTTTCTCGACTGGCATCGAACAGTGGATTCCACGGCTTAAGTAGAAGCGGAACCTTGAAAATCGACCAATTCATGCTCAGTGCCCACTGTGCATGGGCGTCGAAATTAAAATGAAAGGCAAACCAGCCTCCAGAAAGACCCACAATCCGAGGGACATATCCACAATGGCCCAGCCGTGCTCCGGTGGCCCACTGTATCACCGATTTGTGGCTCACCGCCTTACCGTACACCCTACCCACCAAAACCGACTTAACCATCCCAATAATCTGTTGAAAGCCAATGTCTTCACCAAGAGCGTAATTCAGGGCTTTACCCATGTTTTTGATCCACTTCCTATGCGTCTTCACCCGAAGGTCCTTAATCCCCTCATGACCTTCCCTGCAACCAAAAACCTTTAGTACTGAATCCCCGGACGGGCTTGATAAACCACGATGCTCCGTCGAATCCAAAACCATTGCAATGTTAGCACCCAAGGAGGCACCATGACCATACCCAACCTATAAATACGCCCTAGTTACTGACGCAACACTGTTAACCCTCGCTAGTGATACATTAAGAGAGCCGCCCGAAGAATTAAGATAATCTGGTAAATCTCCTAACCCTGAACATAATGGATCAAGTGGGAAGGAGCAAAAATCCTTGACGCCCCAAATATTTTCACCGCTAACCTCCGGCACAAAACTGACTCTAGTCCTATCCCAAAACGGTGAGACCGGCTGAGAAGGCATAGTTACAGACTCTAGAATAGCACCATTGCCAGGAAGAGGAAATCCATTGGTCGAATGGCATTCAGCAAAACCACCACCCCCGAAACCACCTTCACCATTCAAAACCCGGATGGCACCAGGTGGCGAGCTCCATATGTCATGGTGCCGCAATGTGTCGCTGCCATAGTCCACCTCATCAAGCTGATCCATATCTGGAGAACCGTGAAGACTTCTGGTGGAGAGAATAGGGTATAAAACTGGTCACAGTAAGAAAATACTTACCAAAGTCATGACGGTTTAGCTGTCCATAAAACTGCCAACAAAGAGGTCTTGGAAACCGTGCAAACACCACTGACATGGCTGACGGCCTGCTGCCGCCTGCAATGGGCTGCACAGTCGCCTGCGAACGCCGTTCAAACCCTAAAATCCATTGCCGCCATTCCGTTCCTCCCACTCGGAAGTCATTCCTCTTCCATTAAGGAATCCCATAGAATAATATAGTAAAATGGAATAATAGAATAATAAAATAATATAGATTGAGTTTTTTCAAAATGAGTAAATCCTTATACTTGGTTTCATTACATTATTGCAGTAAGAGGAGTGAGGTGCTCTACAGCCCCGTATGGGGGAGATGTTTTCATGTAAGGTAATGTACGTAACATAAAACAAAACAAAACAAAACAAAAATTCATGTTGGATGATAAAATAATTTTTTTATTAAAAGTAATTAAAAAATTTGATGTCCATCAATAAAAATAAAAAATGAAAATTTAAACCGAGATCTATCAACCAAGAGAAATCAAATTTCTTGAGTTTAATTTTATTTTATAAAATTACTCCTTAAGAAATTGGATCCCTTCCAGTACTTGGAAGATATAGGTTTAAGATGGGTCTATGCTAGTTTATTTTAATATTAATTATAGTTTGTATTAAAAGCTAAGTTGGTTAAATTTATTTAATGACATCAAAATTGTGCATGTTAATATGATTAACCATTTATTTATGATTTGATATTATAACTACTATGTCTATCAATTGATTTACTATGCAGGTAGAAGGTTCTCACAATTTTAGAACGACCCACATAAAAGCTATTTAAGAACATAATACCAATGTGTTTGTTACTATAACAATTTTAATTATAGACATGGATAGTAAATATTGACTGTGTTGAGTACTATGTTTTATTGATGATGACGATGATAATGATGATGATGATGATGATGGTTGTTAATGTCCACTATTACCTACTTTGGTCTACGGACCTTATGAGAATTTATTTGGTTTGCTTTAAATTTGTATTCATATGCTCAAAACGCTTGAGGAGAACCGTTTGGAGTTCACCATAATTATGGCTTATAAGAAGGCTAGGAAGGTTTGTATTGCATCAAAGATGACGAAAGTAAAATATAATATGGTTGTACATGGGACACTCTAAGAGAAAATGCTCATAGTCTCACGGAGATGGAAAATTCTTTTCGCCCACATCATTTTAGGAACTATTCAACGCCTTGTTTCACTATGGAGCTCATGAGTGTTTGTTCTTATCTTGGCTATATTAATTTATCTTGTACTTGTACATCATAAACATAGTCTCAGCCATTCTCTCGAAGGGGGAAAGCCACACTTCACTTAGGAAAATAGGGTAGGGCTTGTTGCTTTTATTTTTAAGTTATAAGTTATTAAATGCTGCTAGATTTTCTCAATCATTCTCCAAGCTTCTTTAGAGATGCTACAACCCTAAACTTCACAACCATACACTTCACAACCATACACGATTTTTATTTTTCTTTTTCTATTAAAATTTAAGTCGATCGAGGATTACGTGAAGAATATAGATTGTGAAAAAAATTCTTACATATTATTAAAGTTATTTAATGGAATTTATTATTTAATAGTAATGAACCTTATATTTTGACTTTTTCCTAATATATATTCCTTATTATATTTGATAATAAATAGAGTTCGCTATTATTCTTATATATACGATTTAATATATAAGTTCCATTACTATTATTAACTTGGAATTTCGTTCTAATTTTATATTATATTAAGTATTGTGTCTAGGTTGAGTTTCCATAGTAAGTCTAAGAGATTGACATCATTAAATTATAGTGATCTACAATGTTGTGAAATTATGACATAATATAGGCATTGCATTTGTTACTACAACAACTTTAATTATTGTCATAGTAACTTATTTTGTCTTTCTTTAGTATGATGTTTTATTTTAGGAAGTTAGCACCACTTTATAGTCGAAAAAAAATAAATTATAAATTATAAATAGAATAGAAACTTACCCTTTTGATGATAAAAATAAATTATTCTCATAGTAACTTACCCTTTTGATGATAAAACTAAATTATAAATTAGAATAGAAACATATTTTATTTGCATTATTATTGTTAAAAAATAGGTTGATAAATGTTTACTTCATGGCCAAAGATTGTGCGAGAACTTTCATATTGCAGATCAAATATCAAAGATTACTCCTGTAGTGTTTGAACATGATAAATTGTAAATAACATATTAATATTCATCTATATTATATTCCTTACAATATTTATATTCATTAATATTTCTATTTTTATATTAAAACAAAGTTCATCAAGACTTGACTGATGAATAATAAATTGTGTAGAAAATTTCTTACATATAAAGTTATTTAAAAACATATTAATATTGCTTTTGTGACTATTATTAACCATTTTAATAATGACACAAGTGTTGCTTCTTTGTCCAAAAACATTTTATGAATTTATAGTCTATGTTTTACCCTTGTGATGATAAAAATAAATTATAAATTAGAATAGAAACATAATGTATTTGTAATATTATTGTTAAAAATTATGTTTATAAATGTTTACTTCATGGACAAAGATTGTGCGAGAAATTTCATATTGCAGATCAAATATCAAAGATTACTCTTGTAGTGTTTGAACATGTTAAATTGTAAATGACATATTAATATTCATCTATATTATATTCCTTACAATATTTATATTATATTAATATATATATTAATATTTATATTTCTATATTAAAAAAAACTTCATCAATACTCAACTCATGAATAATAAATTGTGTAGGAAATTTCAAGTTATTTAACAACATATTAATATTGTGTTTGTGATTATTATTAACCATTTTAATAATGACACAAGTGTTACTTCTTTTCCCGTGTTGAGTGGAAGTTTGTATACTAGTACAATGTTGTTTTCACTTTAAAGTCTACTAGAGGAAAAAAAAACTTAGAAGACTAGTTGTGTAGTTTAATGATCAAAATCAAATTGATATGAATTAGGCATTTGACTAGTTGTAGTTTAATGAATGATTTATATCAAATATAATAAGGAATATATATTAGGAAAAAATCACTTCAAACTTTATCTCAAGTGCCTAGTATTTATTCATAGACCAAGTCTAAAAGATGTTTTTAAATGCATTATTGAATTTGATTATGAACATTTTATATATTGAGAGGATATGTTGATATGAACAAAACATTGAAAAGTTTAATATTGTTTGGTTTTATGTATTTCTCATACAGAAACATGACATTAATTAACATTGAAGTTAAACCCACAATTTGAATAGTTGTACTAAATAATATAATATTTCTCAAAAAATAATATGAAGAGAATATTTGATATACTACAAACATTGAAAAGTGTTCTTCTTGTATATTAATAGGTCCTTCAAAGAACAAAATTACATTCATGAGTCATCTCCACCTAATCTCACTATATCCACTCAAATAGATCAAGTACAACTTCTACACCAAATTTATTTATCTCGGTCTTCTTGCATTGTTCTTTCTTTGGCATCCATTCCCAAATTATGGCATTAATTGGAATAGATACAAGTTCCGTGTCATTGGGATTTGGTACCCAATATTGTTCTAAAAATTTTCCCTTGTATTTCCCTAAAGCAGGCATCCACCAATCAACCTTTACATGAAGAGTCTCAGTTTCATTATCCTCAAAGATATCTGACTGGGCTTTTGCCATCCAAATCAGCTCTCTTTTATCCTCATTTCCTGATCTAACTAGCAACATATTTCCTTTCTCAACATCATTCAAAGGATTGAATGCTAGCTTTAGCTTGTTGCACTTGGGTCCAACATATACCGGTTCATCTGTCACATTATCAAAATCCTCATCCATAATACTTGAGATTACACTGAGTGCATTACAATCAGCATTGACAATTTGTCGTGTCTTGGGCCAGAAATCCACAGAAGATGAATCACTTCCATCCATTGTTATATGATTATTGGATATTTCATCTAATGCATCAACAACTCTTTCCCAATACTCTACTTTATTTTTCCATTCCTCTGTAACAATTGGCAATTTCTCATTGCCAATAGTATCTTTCCACATTTTTATGTATGATGTTATTCCTTCCTTTAGTTCTTTTAAATGGACATCATTCTCTTTGGGACCTAAAAAATATGGGTTCCCTATGGGAAATTTAGGTCGACCTTCATCATCTATATTCCACAACTCAATTGGTTCTGACCATGCAGTATCTCTAATTGATTCTTTAGACCTCATCACTGGAACATCATTGAGTACAATAAATTGGAAGTACTGGACATTAAGATGTCCAACTAGTGCATCTTTTCCCTCCTTGATGTATCCATTAAGGAAAATTTTGAAGTCATACACTTTGTCAATAAGTGTAGGTGGAAACACTCTTTTTTCTTCTATTGTGCGATATGTATCCATCATTTCAGGTAAAGAATATATATCTTTATTTTTCAAGTTGGAAGACATTCTTCCATAGGTTCCATCTATGTCTTCATGGGTGTGACCCACAAGCAAGAACCCAACCTCAATAGTGATGAAGACACCAAGTGCAGTTAAAATTGATAGAAACATGAAAACATAACGGTTCTTATTATCACTTGTTGCATTGTCCAACTATAACAACAAATGTGGAGGAAGAGGTTTGACATCAACATCCTGATTTTTTGATCTTCCATGAGATAGAAAATCATCCTTGTACACTCTACAATTTGAGTAAATAGAGGTTTCAAGTAATGCATTAGAAAGTGGATTTCTTGAACTTCCACTCTCATAAAGGAGATCGCCATACTTATCATGGTGTGGGTCTTCAAGGTCCCTCAAGCATTTTGCAAGAGATGTAATGGTAAATTGTGATCCCATGTGTACAAATGGTAGGGAGAAATGACCAAAAACCTCCTGTGTTATGCCCATGTGTTAGCATACCTGTCAATGACAAACCCAAGTTTGTTCCTGCAATAGATTTTGATTTGACACATAATCTTGGGATTGAAGTCTTTGTTTTGTCCATTTTATCATGGATAATGCTCAAATACTCCTTTGGAAACCGCTCTGACATAATCCTGATAATCCTGTGTGCATAGTAGCAATATCATCCACACATAACAGTCTTGTTATGTTTGTTTAGTCTACCTCGTGCCTTTTCTTCCAACTCTTTTGTAGTCGCTGACTTCATCTATGCTTTCAACACGATACATTCACTACATTTACTAAAGTTGGTGTTCTTTGAGAATGCTACCTCTCTAAAATGAGTATTCCAGATCTTGCTCATTGTTGGTTGTGATATTGATGAATAATTGAGCTTTTGAAGACCTTCATTGATCTCCTTTAACAGAGAACTTTGTGTGTAAGTTGAAGGAAGCAATCTTAAAGGAGTAGATGTTCCATCTTCTTCAACTTGACGTGTTTGGTTTGGTGAAAAATCTGAATTATCCATGACAATTTTGTGCAATATTTCTATGGCTGCCACGGTATGTGCATGTGCTTTGCATTTGTTGGTATTACCATGAATGGCTTTGATGTGTCCTTGTTGGAAATCTTTTTGGTAGTTATAGAAGGTGCTTTGAGGAATCTTGTGTATCTTGTGCCATGCTTTCTTACAAATAATATTTCCATTAAATCTCATGTCCTTTACTTTCTTAACAGTTGGAGGTAGACCATGTCCATGACTCTTTGAAATGATTGTGTTTGCAGAGAGAGAATTCAATACAAATTCCCTAATACCATTTTTATTTATGAGTTTCATGCCCCTTCTAGCATCTGCAATGGATTTCCTATCCACATGTTGAAGACAATCTTGTTTGCAACATTCAGTTGCTGCTAAAAGTTGGATTTCTTTCTCGTCATCTATCTTTGTTTCACATTTTCCAACATTTTTTGTAGAAATAGCTCGTTTAATCATTTTATATGGCCTCATTACATGCATATCAATTTAATTTTTATCATTATAAAGATCCCCCTCCCATTTATTTAAGGGACTTGTGTCCTCTATAATATCCCATACCACCATTTCCGTGGGGGGCTCTTTGAAATTTTCTTTCACCCTTAAAATCTCACCTTCATCATCTGCCAACTTATTTATTGGCCATCTAAACAAACAATGTATAGACTTATTCCCAATTCTACATCTTTCACAATTTCCATATGTCTCTTCCACAAAAACACCGAATTCCATTTCACCTAGAGTTTCACCCTCAACCATGTCATCCTCGCGGACATAAACTACGATCCCTTTGGCAATGCACACGCTTGCTCCTGTGCATTCATGTGTAAGAGAAACCTTTTTATATGTTAATTTAACCCTATCTTGGAGAATATTTATTGGATGATCATGACAATGTGTGACCAAATCTGATTCTGGCCAAATCTCATAAGATTCCAATGCACCCCCTAATGTATGCTCAAATCCTGTTGGATGTGGTAGAAGAGCATCATGTTTTAATGCTTTCTCTATTTTAACCACTATGCATCCTTTCTTTACCATCCTTCCATGCACCTTATGCCCAAGATCTGTATTGAATATGGATCCCTCACCCACCTTCACTCGATGTTGCAGAAGATCTACCTTGTCGCCAATAGAAAATGCAGAAGAGACATTTGCACCTGTACACCAAATTAAAGAAGTTTAGTATTTGCTAAAGAAAAATTCAATGTAATATAAATAACATTTAACACATGTTTCAATATTTTTATTTACCTTTGTTATGCCTCAAATCCATGATCTTCCATGGATGTGTGTCCGCTTCAACAACATCTTCCACAATCAAATGTGGTTGAGTGACATTAATTATCAAAATCATTACATAGCCTGCATTAACTCTTTCTCCGCCATAATAAGTTCCACTATCTGTAGAGTCAACCCTTCCTAGCCCAATAACTTGACCATTAATCAGGAGGTCAACATAGTCCCCTATTGTCAAATTTATGTTTTCCATTGAAACTCCTTTCAATTCTGTAACACAATTGAATTGTAACTTGTAAATAAGGTTAAACCATGTCAAGTTCCAATTTAGAATAACCCTATTATCAATGTTGACAATTATTTAAAATCCACGAATTAGCACATAAGAGGGAAATTATATTAAATAGAAAAAAAAATGTCCATGAATATATAACATTTGAATGAAATATCCAACAAATCTAGCACATCATATAGAATTAAAGGATTAGAAATAATATCCATTGTAAAGAAGGTAAAACATGAATGAAAATCCAGAAATACACTGTACTCAAAATAAACATTTCTACATTGTAGCAAACAACAAATTTGTAACAAATTTTGTTCACAATCACAATAGATCATTTGTAGCTTACTTTAGGTTAATTAATTAAAAATCCACAAATTAGCACATCATAGGGTAATAATAATATAGCTACAAAAATTGTCCATTAATAGATAACATTTGAATGAAATATCCAACAAATCTAGCACAACATATAGAATTAAAGTATTTGGAATAATATGTTGTATTTTAAACAAGGTAAAACATGAATGAAAATCCACAAATTTAGAGTGTCATATAACATTAAAGTACGAAAAATAGAATAATCAATCACAAACATAAAGCAATAAAATTGTAGAAACACACTGTACTCAAAATAAATATCTATTCTTTATAGCAAGCAACAAATTTGTAACAGATTTTGTTCACAAGCCTCTATTGAAATTGACATCATTGATTTGGCATA
This sequence comes from Larix kaempferi, assembly GCA_027924585.1. Taxonomy (NCBI): domain Eukaryota; kingdom Viridiplantae; phylum Streptophyta; class Pinopsida; order Pinales; family Pinaceae; genus Larix; species Larix kaempferi. The sequence goes on along the minus strand of BSBM01001556.1, from coordinate 978,836 downwards.
ACGTAGGAGCCAAGTTGACTCAATACCCCATCAACTTAACTAGAGACTGAAGCTTGACTATACTAAAACCTATATTACAAGAGGTCTAATGCAGGTTAGTTATTTTTTTAACAACTACGTGAAATTTATATCATGTTATATTTCCTTCTGACAACAATGATGTTAGCTCTCATTCTAATAGCAATATTGCACAGTCAATGAAATGTAACACGTGTTACCTTTCCTTTTAACAACAACATTGCTAGGTGAAGGAAAACTACTGAAGTGTTAGCTTTCATATGATAGTTTTATTCTAGGATTGTCTTCAAAGATAACGTGTGTTAGTTTTTAGATAGTAGTTTTCCTTCTAGCACAACCGCGTTGATCACTTTCACCTAATACCACTATCAAGCCTCTATCGAAATTGACAACAATGAGTAGGTTTAACGTAGTAGCCAAGTTGACTCAATACCCCATTAGAAATCATATGCATTGTAAACAAGGTAAAACATGAATGAAAACCCACAAATTTAGAGCGTCATATATTTCACTAATGTATGAAAAATAGAATAATCGAGCACAACATAAAGCAATAAAATTGTAGAAATACAATGTACTCAAAATAAACATTTCTACTTTACAACAAACAACAAATTTGTAACAGATTTTGTTCACCAACACACTATTTGTGGAGTTCCACTGGCAATGAATTGAAAACTAGATATAGAGTTCCATTGTGAATAACTTGGGAACTACTATGAAAGATCAATCCCTATGTAATTAATGCATGAAGCTAACTAAGTAGAATATGTATTTTAAACACGTTAAAACATAAATGAAAATCCACAAATTTAGAGTGTCATATAGCATTAAAGTACAATAGAATAATTTAGCACAACATAAAGCAATAAAATTGTAGAAATACACTTTACTCAAAATAAATATTTATACTTTAAAGAAAACAACAAATTTGTAACAAATTTTGTTTAGAAAGCTCTATCAAAATTGACATCATTAACTTGGCATAACGTAGGAGCCAAGTTGACTCAATACCCCATCAACTTGACTAGATACAAAATCTTTACTATATTAAAACCTATATTACAAGAGGTCTAATGCTGGCATAATGTAGGATCCATGTTGACTCAATACCCCATCAACTTGACTAGATACTAAATCTGTACTATATTAAAACCTATATTACAAGAGGTCTAATGCTTGTTAGTTATTGTTATAACAACTTCGTGAAATATATATCATGTTATGTTTCCTTTTAATAACAACGATGTTAGCTTTTCTTCTAATAACAATATTGCACAGTCAATGAAATCTAACACATGTTACCTTTACTTTGAACAACAACATTGCAAGGTGAGTGAAAACTAACGAATGTTAGCGTTCATATGATAGTTTTCTTCTAGGACAACCACGTCGTCGTCAAAGATAACGTGTGTTAGTTTTTAGAAAGTAGTGTTCCTTCTAGCACAACCGCGTTGACCACTATCACCTAATATCACTATGAAGCCTCTATTGAAATTGACAACAATGACTAGGTGTAACGTAGTTGCCAAGTTGACTCAATAACCCATCCACTTGACGAGATAGTCATGAAATCTAACACACGTTAGCTTTCCTTCAATTAACAATATTGCATGGTCAATGAAAGCTAACACGTGTTAGCTTTCCTTTTAACGACAACATTGCATTGTGAATGAAAGCTAATGGGTGCAATCTTTCATATGATAATTTTCTACTAGGACAACCACATTATCGTCAAAAATAACATTTGTTAGCTTTCAAATGGCAATTTTACTTCTAGCGTAGCCACATTGATCACTATCACCTAAGATCACTATCTAGCCTCTATCACAATTGACAACATTGACTAGGCGTAACGTAGGAACCAAGTTTAATCAATACCCCATCAACTTGACTAGATAGTCTAGCTATCTAGCCTCTATCACAATTGACATCATTAACTAGGTGTAACATAGGAGCCAAGTTTAATCAATACCCCATCAACTTGACTAGATACTCTAGCTTGACTATACTAAAGCCTATATTACAAGAGGTCTAACGCTTGATAGCTTTTGTTATAAAAACAATGTGAAATCTATCTCAAGTTAGTTTTCATTCTAACCAACATGAATCTAACACACGTTAGCTTTCCTTCAATTAATAATATTGCATGGTCAATGAAAGCTAACACGTGTTAGCTTTCATTTTAACATCAACATTGCACTATGAATGAAAGCTAATGGGTGCAATCTTTCATACGATATTTTTCTACTATGACAACCACATTGTCGTAAAAAATAACGTTTGTTATATTTCAAATGGAAATTTTCCTTCTAGCACAACCACATTGATCACTATCACCTAAGATCACTATCTAGCCTCTATCGCAATTAACATCATTTACTTTGCATAACATAGGAGCCAAGTTTAATCAATACCCCATCAACTTGACTAGATACTCTAGCTTGACTATAGTAAACCCTATACTGCAAGAGGTCTAATGCATGTTAGATTTGGTTATAACAACAATGTGAAATCCATCTCATGTTAGCTTTCATTCTACCAACATGAAATCTAATGCATGTTAGCTTTCCTTCAATTAACAATATTGCATGGTCAATGAAAGCTAACACGTGTTAGCTTTCCTTCATTTAACAATATTGCGTGGTCAATGAAAGCTAACACGTGTTAGCTTTCCTTTTAAAAACAACATTGCATGATGAACAAAAGCTAATGGGTGTTAGCTTTCATATGATAGTTTTCTTCTAGGACACCCACATTGTTGTCAAAGATAATGTGTGTTAGCTTTCAGATGGCAATTTTCCTTCTACCACAACCACATTGATCACTATCAACTAATATGAAACCCTATCTTACAAGATGTCTAATTGATGTTAGCTTAAATTGTTATAACTACAACGTGAAATCTATCTCATGTTATCTTCCCTTCTAACAACAATGTGAAAGCAAACATGTGTTAGGTTTCCTTCTAATAACAAAATTGCACAGTCAATGAAAGCTAACGTGTGTTAGCTTTCCTTTTAACAACAACATTGCACTCTGAATGAAAGCTACATGCAAGAGGGCATACCTAAGCCTAGGAAGTAAGGGATTGTAGGTAATTTACTTGGTGGTTCTCTCTCTTCTAGTAAGTAAGAGAGAGGTAGGAAATCTACCTGTATTTTTTATAGGTATGCTTAGTTAATATGGTGAAACACATTAACTTGTTTGGATGGAATAATGTAGAATTCTTTACATTCCAAGGAACGAAAATTTTCCAAACCAACAATCAATAGTTTAGTGAAAAAATTGTTTTGAAATGAAATCTTCACCTTGGGTAGAAATATGGTGGTGATATGAATCCTTTTTGGAGGATTCAATAGGATAATGATGTGATCATCGAGATAGGTATATTCAAGCTAACCAATACCCTTATAGCACAAAAAATGTTGACAACTAGTAATAGCCTTGTGCAATGAGTACGGATTATCTCAAATGTAACAGCCTAATTAGACTTCATGGTGTTAAAAATAAGGAATTTGTCTCGTTCATGCCCCACACAACATTATAGTTTTTTTCATAAAATATTGAAAAAATGTTGAGAATGTGCATGTGAACCTATTACTTGTTGACAAATGTCCAGTAGTGGTTTGGTGGCTTGATTTGGCCAATAATAGTTCATTGCTTTGCTTTGGAACGTGTGGGTAGCACTAAGCAATCTAACAAGTGATTAGGGTTGGCACTATTACCAACTAAAGGTGCTATACATTCTCCTTTTTCAAAGGCAGTCAAGAAATTAGGTATTTCACATATATGGCATGCTCATACTATACTTTAACAAATGGGTTATCCACCACTGACTCTATGTTGTAGTGCTCAACTCGAAGAATAGAATGAACCTTTGGAGGAACATGACAAGGTTGGGTGCATTGTGTGACCACCTTCAATAGTGAACCTTTGTAACTATACGATGAAAGACCTTTACTAGGTGGAATGAAAGTTATTGCAAATGCAACAAATCACGTTTTTGATATATTTCAAATCTTTGTTAGTGTGCTACGATCCACTCACATACTTTTCAAGTTGATTTCTATGTTATTACTTATATTACTAAATATTGCAAGAGAGGGGGATTTGAATTGTAATCACATGATATAGAGCCTTAAGAGATGTATGGAATCATCAAAAAAATTCTAAATGAGCATTATATCTCCATGGTTGGACTTTTCATGCCATAATCCTTTCCATTTATACAGTATCCACGTGTGTGAGTCACATTGAATCAAACATTATATTCTATGAGATATCCTGTAAGAAAAAAATGTGGATGGGAATGGTGTAGGTCTTGAGAATATTTGTAAACATGAGATAATAAACATCCATAAAATCACCTTTGCATAAATGCTCTTAAATCCAAGGCAAGTCCACTAACAAATATATGCTAAATTTTTTTATAACAAATATATGCTAAAATTATTTAGATTGCGAAATTTACGCATCAAACAAAATAAATTGATGGTACAAATCAGCGCTTGAATCCACAACGGAAACCCTGTGAATGGGTCATTGGTGCCCTCTACGAGTTTGTCCATAATGAGGTGAAATAAAGATTGGGTTTATGCAAACGAAGGTTTCTACCATGCAGGACTCATGACTTCGACAATGGATGGTATGAAGGTGTTAAAGATGGACATGAAGAGTATCAGTCTCCAATTAAACATGTTACCATATTGACTGTTCTCTGTCTCAATAACCTTCAACTGGGACAATGACCCTCCATTGCTAAATCCATGATATTGATAGTTCTGTCTCAATAACCTTCAACTGGTACGATGACCCTCCATTGCTGAATCCATGATTTCTACTTTATCTCCTTGAAATTTTGGAGCACAAATTTTATTCAGCCGACCGCACAGTTCAGGTTGCACAGAGATGGTTTTTAGGAAGCCGCAGAAGCAATTATGTAATGTATGCTTATCTCCGCATTCATGATATCAGCATGGTAGAGTATACCCCTTTATTTCCATTTTGCACCCATGATGTTTAAATCCCCATAGGATTGGGACTGTGAGACCTAGATATCATACAAAAGTAATGCGAGAACTCACCTTGAAAGATGAAGGATGTTCACTTGCTTGAAAGAATGGTGGAAGATGTGGGTTTACATTATGAGAGGGTGATTATTCTATTTATTAAAAAATTAACGTTATAGCTTTGCGAATTGAAGGGAAAGCAAATATCAATCAAAGGAAACTTACATGGAAGCAACTAAATGAATTAGCTCTTTGAGATAAAAGCGACTCTCTATAACCTGCTTCTTTCAAGTAATTCAATGATGATAGAAGCTAGGTGATAATAGAAGTTAGTAAGAAGTATAGCCTACTCTGTTTATATAAATCACTAATGAGTAAAATTCATTACTTACTGTATAATACTGCTATGATGGTATCGGAACTAAACGAAAATGTTGAACATATTGCACCATTCACAAATATGTTATAGTTTGATTAAATACAATGGATGCACAACATAATGGCAAAGTGTTTTCCAACCATACATTTAAGAGAGATTGTCCCAACAAGTTTGCATATTCAGTACTGGCCTCGACTGTGCCCCCAAAACCTAGACCTCCACCAGCGATTCAGTCGACCTGTAGCTTATCTTCTGCTTGCACACGTGCTCTTTGGATAGTGTAACCAAAATAAGCCACACCCACACCCAGGAACATATCCTATGATGAGCTAGAGGACAAAGAAAACATGCAGAGCGAAAAAAAGGATCTAGCAGCTCAAAAACAGCTTGGACCAGTGCTTCAGTTTGGCAATAACTTAATAAGTTAACCGTTGAATGTGGTAGCGCAAAGGCAGCCCATATTTTTTTGAGCGGCAAATTTAGTTGATTTGGTATTTTTTTGGCCTTTTCCAAAAACAATATTACTAGATAAATTTAGATAATTTGTTTTTTGTTTTAAAGTAAACTTGGATAATTTGGTATTTGTTTTGGAAATTAAATTGAGATAACTTGGTTTTTTTTGGAAGGTAAATTTACATAATTTGGTATTTTTTTTTCTTTCATATATTATGTTTCTAATATTATGTTGTGTTCCATTAATGTTTCTAGATCTCATCCCATTTGTGTCCCCTTTACTTTTATGTCTTAGTGCATCCACAATTGCATCATAATGTGTCCATTCTAGCGTCATATGCATCCCATAATCAATTTGTGTCCCATAATTTGATTTCTTATTTGCACTACAATATCATTATTTGCATCTAATATTATTCTACCTTTAGACTTGTACACACCATAAACAAATAAACCTTCCCATTTTGCTATGCTATCTCTATGAGTGACCAATCATTACCCATAGGTTCCTCTTAAGGTTACATCCAATGCCTAAACCCTTACTTCTCCTTGTATAAACTCCTCTAATTGATCAATGAAAGGTTTTATTTTCATCGTACTTGAGAGGGTTGCATAGTTTTCATCATACTTGGGAGTGTTGCATTGTTTTGTCATTGCCCCATTGATGTCTACTTCAGCATCCTTCACTCTTCTGATTGCATAGTTTTATATGTATTTTCCAATCTTATATAGATAGGTGACAATGATGTTCGAATCTTAGATAGTTCTATACTCCTTTTTTCAAGGATTTGTAGTGATCATATTCATTTATCTTTATTTCTATATCAACTATAGGCAATATGTAATCTTGTGCTCTATAATATGACAATGTCTGCACATGGATTGAAGTTTAGTGAAATTCCTCTTGATGTGCCCTAGTGAAATTCCACTATGTCCTTGACTGTTTAATCCACTATAACATTTTTGTCCTTCGTATCCACCTTCCACCCCCCATTGTGCTTGTCTTAGATGCTTGCACCATGTATGCGTCCTTGATGTTTTAGTGACCCTCTATGTGGCCATCATGACATAATTGTTCAAAACTAGGAATTCAATATTGTAGTGACCCTCTATCAGACATCAAGTGCTCCACATGTTTTATTTGTTATTTCTTTTCCTTGGACATCTTCTATCGAGTGCTCTACATGTTTTCTTTGTTATTTCTTTTCCTTGGACATTTCCTTTCTAGTTGGTTGGTTAAGGTGTCCAATTGATTTTAAACTTGTGTCAATCCTAAAGGTGATTCTATGAAACCCTTAGCAACCTACATGTGTGTGTTGATATCTAACACTTAAGGTTATCAAGATATCCTATGTTGGGTGAGAGGAATTATTATATAAGGTAAACATAAGATAAGAAAAATTAAGTAGGTGCTCCACTATGTCCTTGATTTTTTAATCCACTATAACATTTTTGTCCTTTGTATCCACCTTCCACCCCCCAATTGTGTTGGTCTTAGATGCTTGCACCATGTATGCATCCATCATGTTTTAGTGACCCTCTATGTGGCCATCATGACATAATTGTTCAAAACTAGGAATTCAATATTGTAGTGACCCTCTATCAAACATCGAGTGCTCTGCATTTTTTCTTTGTTATTTATTTTCCTTGGACATCTCCTATTGAGTGCTCCGCATGTTTTCTTTGTTATTTATTTTCCTTGGACATCTCCTATCTAGTTGGTTGGTTAAGGTATCCAATTGATTTTAAACTTGTGTCAACCTAAAGGTGATTCTATGAAACCCTTAGCAACCTACATGTGTGTGTTGATATCTAACACTTAAGGTTATCAAGATATCCTATGTTGGGTGAGAGGAATTATTATATAAGGTTGTATCCCCATTCACTGAACCACTCCATGTGTTAAACACCATATGATAGATTTCATAATAGACTTGCTACATAAATAGAACACCAAGGTTGGGAATGGAACTCGAAACCTCTTCTACATGAACTAAAAGACCATGTCATTGGTGTCTTTCAGCAAAGTACCTGCAATCATAGGGCTTGTTGTCATTCCAATAGCTTGCATTATACACTTGCTAGAATGTAGAAAAACAAACTAGGGGAATGAGACTAAAAGTTCTTACACATGGATATGGATCCTTATCCAAAAGAACAAACTGAGGCATTTTGCAAGGTACCCAGTATGACCAGACAGGCCAAAATTCTTTCCATTATGACTGGACATGCCCCACTTGAGTCTATCATTTTCCCTATACCTCCCTCATATGGAATCCCTCAACCACTCCTTATACCTCCCTCTCTTCATGGAAACTCACCATGGTATTCTCTATGGTTCTTATACTTTCTTCATTATTTACTCTACCATCATCTAATATGACTTCTCCCCTCATTCTCAAGTCACCTAGTTGGATTTTAGGGATCACTTATCTCCATAAATTTCAACTTTAATTCATATTTTAACTTCTGAATTCATTACCCCTCCCTTAATGCCATTGGCTACATTAAGTAGGGGCTCCACTGTGTCCTTAATTGTTTAATCCACTATAGCATTTTTGTCCATTGTATCCACCTTCCACCCCATAATTGTGCTGGTCTTAGATTCCTTCATCATGTATGCATCCAACATGTTTTAGTGACCCTCTATGTGGCCATCATGACATAATTGTTCAAAACAAGGAATTCAATATTGTAGTGACCCTCTATCAGACATCGAGTGCTCTACATGTTTTCTTTGTTATTTCTTTTCTTTGGACATCTCCTATCTAGTCGGTTGGTTAAGGTGTCCAATTGATTTTAAACTTGTGTCAATCCTAAAGGTGATTCTATGAAACCCTTAGCAACCTACATGTGTGTGTTGATATCTAACACTTAAGGTTATCAAGATATCCTATGTTGGGTGAGAGGAATTATTATATAAGGTAAACATAAGATAATATAAATTAAGTAGGGGCTCCACTATGTCCTTGATTGTTTAATCCACTATAACATTTTTGTCCTTTGTATCCACCTTCCACCCCCCAATTGTGCTGGTCTTAGATGCTTGCACCATGTATGCATCCATGATGTTTTAGTGACCCTCTATGTGGCCATCATGACATAATTGTTCAAAACTAGGAATTCAATACTGTAGTGACCCTCTATCAAACATCGAGTGCTCTGCATATTTTAATTGTTATTTCTTTTCCTTGGACATCTCCTATCGAGTGCTTCACATGTTTTCTTTGTTATTTCTTTTCCTTGGACATCTCCTATCTAGTCAGTTGGTTAAGGTCTCCAATTGATTTTAAACTTGTGTCAATCCTAAAGGTGATTCTATGAAACCCTTAGCAACCTACATGTGTGTGTTGATATCTAACACTTAAGGTTATCAAGATATCCTATGTTGGGTGAGAGGAATTATTATATAAGTTTGTAGCCCCATTCACTGAACCACTCCATGTGTTAAACACCATATGATAGATTTCATAATAGACTTGCTACATAAATAGAACACCAAGGTTGGGAATGGAACTTGAAACCTCTTCTACATGAACTAAAAGACCATGTCACTAGTGTCTTTAAGCAAAGTACCTGCAATCATAGGGCTTGTTGTCATTCCAATAACTTGCATTATACACTTGCTAGAATGTAGAAAAACCAATAGGGTGAACGAGACTAAAAGTTCTTACACATGGATATGGATCCTTATCCAAAAGAACAAATTGAGGCATTTTGCAAGGTACCCAGTATGACCAGACATGCTAAAATTCTTGCCATTGTGACTGGACATGCCCCACTTGAGTCTATCATTTTCCCTATACCTTCCTCATATGGAATCCCTCAACCACTCCTTATACCTCCCTCTCTTCTTGGAAACTCACCATGGTATTCTCTATGGTTCTTATACTTTCTTCATTATTTACTCTACCATCATCTAATATGACTTCTCCCCTCATTCTCAAGTCACCTAGTTGGATTTTACGGATCACTTATCTCCATAAATTTCAACTTTAATTCATATTTTAACTTCTGAATTCATTACCCCTCCCTTAATTCCATTGGCTACATTAAGTAGGGGCTCCACTGTGTCCTTAATTGTTTAATCCACTATAACATTTTTGTCCTTTGTATCCACCTTCCACCCCCCAATTGTGTTGGTCTTAGATGCTTTCACCATGTATGCATCCATCATGTTTTAGTGACCCTCTATCAGACATCGAGTGCTCTGCATGTTTTCTTTGTTATTTCTTTTCTTTGGACATCTCCTATCTAGTCAGTTGGTTAAGGTGTCTAATTGATTTTAAACGTGTGTCAATCCTTAAGGTGATTCTATGAAACCCTTAGCAACCTACATGTGTATGTTGATATCTAACACTTAAGGTTATCAAGATATCCTATGTTGGGTGAGAGGAATTATTATATAAGGTAAACATAAGATAAGATAAATTAAGTAGGGTGTCCACTGTGTCCTTGATTGTTTAATCCACTATAACATTTTTGTCCTTTGTATCCACCTTCCACCCCCCATTGTGCTTGTCTTAGATGCTTGCACCATATATGCATCCATCATGTTTTATTTCATATACTTATTCGGTACAAGGAATACTGTATTCCTAGATGTGTGATATTTTTGTTGCATGGGATGCCTATTGGGATAATGTCCCTATGACTTATAGATTTTGCACTAGTATGGTTTTCTTCCCATCGGGAAGGTGTTTGATGTGGCCATCATGACATAATTGTTCAAAACAAGGAATTCAATATTGTAGTGACCCTCTAATAGACATCGAGTGCTCCGCATGTCTTCTTTATTATTTCTTTTCTTTGGACATCTCCTACAGGAGGTTGGTTAAGGTCTCCAATTGATTTTAAACTTGTGTCAATCTTAAAGGTGATTCTATGAAACCCTTAGCAACCTACATGTGTATGTTGATATCTAACACTTAAGGTTATCAAGATATCCTATGTTGGGTGAGAGGAATTATTATATAAGGTTGTAGCCCCGTTCACTGATAGATTTCATAATAGACTTGCTACATAAATATAACACCAAGGTTGGGAATGGAACTCAAAACCTCTTCTACATGAACTAAAAGACCATGTCACTGGTGTCTTTTAGCAAAGTACTTGCAATCATAGGGCTTGTTGTCATTCCAATAGCTTGCATTATACACTTGCTAGAATGTAGAAAAACCAACAAGGGGAATGAGACTAAAAGTTCTTACACATGGATATGGATCCTTATCCAAAAGAACAAACTGAGGCATTTTGCAAGGTACCTAGTATGACTAGACATGCCAAAATTCTTGCCATTGTGACTAGACATGCCCCACTTGAGTCTATCATTTTCCCTATACCGCCCTCATATGGAATCCCTCAACCACTCCTTATACCTCCCTCTTCTTGGAAACTCACCATGGTATTCTCTATGGTTCTTATACTTTCTTCATAATTTACTCTACCATCATCTAATATGACTTCTTCCCTCATTCTCAAGTCACCTAGTTGGATTTTAGGGATCACTTATCTCCATAAATTTCAACTTTAATTCATATTTTCACTTCTGAATTCATTACCCCTCCCTTCATTCCATTGGCTCCCCCATCATGTGAAGTTTACACTTTGATTTTTGTGAGGTGAAATATTCATTATTCCTTTCTCTACAAACAATATTTTAAACCACAAAGTTATTAAATATTCCATCCTTCTTGGACATTCCTCAAAGTATGTTTTATCCATGTTATATTTGTTAGAAAATTCCACAATGTATTCCAAGAGCTAGGCTAGTTTGTTAGAAATTTCCATGATGTATTCCAACATCTATGCTATAATATTGTTGGAACATTTAAACCATTTAAACCTAGTTACATCTAGGGTATAATATTGTTGGAACATTTAAATCATTTAAACGTAGTACGTTTAATGTGAAATTTATATTGTTAGACTACGTTTAATGTGAAATTTATATTGTTAGACTATAAATGAATCAATTAATCAATTAAAGGAATTAAAAAAAAACAATAGGAATTAAAAAAAACAAAAGGAATTAAAAAAAATAAAAGGAAAGAAAAAATAAGTTATAATCAATTAATCAATTAAAGGAATTAAAAAAAACATAAAAGTTTATATTGTTAGACGAGAAATGAATCAATTAATCAATTATAAAGGAATTAATTAAAAACAAAACAAATACAGAAATGAAGGAATGTTTTTTCAAGAAAAAAACAAACCAAAAATCCTTGTTGCCAATTTCAAACACTGGCAAAACACTGGCAAACACTAATATGGGGATCCTGGTTGCCAATTTCAAACATTGATATGGATTTTCCATTGCTAGATCAAGCGGGAAAACGGTTTTCGTTTGGTCCAAAGAGCACGCAGCACCAGGTGTTGATCTAGGCCCAAACAATATCCAAAGAGCACTCATCGCAGAAAGTTGATCTTTGCATTTTTCGTTTGCCGGAACAAACTGTGTGTGTGTTTGGTTAGTCAGTCTCCAGATAGCACGCATGTGAGAATAGTAGAGCTAGGTTTTAATTTGGGATTTTTTTCGGTTTCCAAGAATTCTTGAGTTGATCTAGAAATTTTCATCTGCCGAAACAGGCTGTGTGTGTTTGGTTAGTCAAAGACTCTAAAGAGCATGCATTCAGGTTTCGAATCCATTCAACAATGAACATAGGTACTTTCTTCATATCTCATAGAAAGTTGACTGGTTGCACTTATATAAGCATTTTCTAAGGTTCTTTCTCAGATTAAAGTTAGTTTTAGATTTTTTTCCATTTTTTCTTGACGACATTAATATTACAAAATTTACTAGTAAGATACAGGTACTTTCTTCATATCTCACAAAAAGTTGACTGGTTGCACTCATAGAAGCATTTTCTAAGGTTCTTTCTCAGATTAAAGTTAGTTTTAGAATTTTTTCCATTTTTTCTTGACGACATTAATATTACAAAATTTACTAGTAAGATAAAACATTCAGATCCAAACAAATTTGAAACATCAATGCACTAAACATTCATGTTAATATGTAGTGAAATTAGTCCACAACAGTTTTCAAAAAACAGATAAAGGATATATATGTCCTTAGTAAGAGGCATGATTTATAAAATACATTGAGGCCAGTTAATCTGTGTTATCTCTAATTACTAGTATAATTACAGTAGTTCAACAGCATAGGAAAAGGAATCCTGGCACTAACTTTAGGCCTTTATATTTGCAAATCCAGAAGGCAGAAGGCTTAACAAACCCTTCCAGATTTAATTTAGTTCTCTCCCATTATCTGAAGCAGAATTTGAGCATTTGAATGTTATATCTCTGTCTACAGATAAATAGGATAATTCTGAAGCGATCTCAGTCAGAATTTACATTTGAAGACATAGTGGGATTCATCCCACTCATGGATTGAGAAAGTGGCAGCTTTCTTGAATGTTCGTTCTACATAGATGTAAAATTCTTGGAGCGATCAGAGTGTTTTGAGTAGAATTTATTGGTTATAACTCAGTTTGCAAAGTAAAAGGAAAATTCTAGTCGATTTTAGATAGAAATTTCATTTGAAGGTGTAGGGAGAGTCACTCCCACTCTTGGTTGGATACAGTGGAAGTTATTCACCAGCATACATGCACAACTCTACGATCTATCAGAATTTAAAGAGATGATAGGAAACTAGCCTCCCTATTACATTTTTTTGTTGGCGTAAATAGGCTCTCGGCTATGCAAAGATGAATTTGATAAAAAATAATTTGATTAACTATTGCACTCAGCCGATTTGGTTAAAAACCATGGCCTTTTTTTTATATACAATATTCGTTCATGTTAAATAAAAAAGTATAATTACAGTAGCATTAAATAGAATTGATTACTACTAAAAAATTACTAGCATATGGTTTACTCTAAAACCGTAAACCAGTGACAGATAGTACTTGTTTAGACATGTAAGCAGAGGATTACCAGCCTTATGACACAAGTACTAGTATTTAATCTATGTAACTCAGCACGTATAGAGATTATAAGGCTTTTATTCTAGAAATGCTCTGTATTAGGATTCTTACTTGTAAGGCATAAGCCATGGTTACATGGATCATGAAAGCAGTACTAGCATCATTGAATAACCCATATAACATATGATTGGTAATTCAGCCGAATAACGCAGAAACAGAAGGAGAGGAATCCTTGTCACAATCTTCAGTTATAAAATAAGAACATTTAAAACAACAGACATTAATATTACAAAATTTACCAGTAAGATAAGACATTCAAATCCAAACAAATTTGAAACATCAATGCACTAAACATTCTTGTTAATATCTATTGAAATTAGTCCACAACAGTTTTCAGAAAACAGATAAAGGATATCGTCTTCCTCATACTCATATCCCAGTATATAAACAAACCATATCCCAATATAGAAACAAAATACTTTTCCTAGTATATCATCGTTGAAACCCCAAGAAATTAATTTAGGAATATTGTTCAAGGTTTATCCTAAATTAATTATTACAATCAAAACTAACTTAAATTTATATTCCTGTGTCGTTTTAAGGAAAATAGTTCCAGTAGATCTGTCGAGTCCCAGGGGTCTTACTCGTTGAGCCACACATGTTGCATCAGTGTCCAGCATATGGTCTCGATATAATTTGACCAAAATACACATCCACGATCCACATATCTGAGATAGAGAAAAAGAAAAAATATGAATAAGTAAAAATATGAAAAAAAAAATTAATATAACATGAAGTGGTTGCAGAATTTTTTATTCTGCAGCTGCCTCTTATTATAGAGCTAGACACCAATTAATAATTAAAATAAGGCTAAAAAATTTAAATCAAACTAAAAATTACCTTCAAACAAAATATATATAAGTAGCTACATATACTGGGACAAAAATCAAAATGACACTATGATTTCTTCACAAAATCATTTCTTCACAAAATCACTAGAACTGGGGTTAACGAAGATATTTACGCCTGTTGTATTAATAACTGCTTTACCAGTAGATTTTTTGAGCCCCTTCTTAAGCTCACACACCTCGGCCTGGTGTTTTTCATTTAGCAATCTTTTCTCTGTTTTGAGATCTCCAATTCTACCTTTAAGATCTATAATTTGTTGTACCATTGAATACATGGTAGCCTGATAATAATCTACCAAATTCCTACAATTAGCAGTACAACCTTGCTTTTCACCCACATCCATATTTGTTGTTTGTTGTTGACTGTCTGAAACATTTGATTCTTCATTAATTTTCTGAAGCGTTACATCTATACCAGGACCAGAAGGTTAAGAATTCTGTTGTTCTTGTTTTTTAACTTTTTCTACAACTACATCAGAACTCTTCTCAAATCTTTTTTCACATTTTGGAGTGACATTATCAGAGTCTGTCACTACCTCATTCTCCCTCTTTTGTGGATATGCGTCAGGTTTTGATTCATCCTGATCTAGTATGTCAATGACCGAAATCATTTCTGGCTGACCTCTCTGCTTGGTTTCTTTTACCTTACTATACCTAGCATAGCCGGATAGAAGATGGGATTGTCTTTTGGATTTTATATTATTTACAGGCCTGCCAGCAGTCTTTCTAGGTCTCAGATTTCTTATTGGTGGAACATCCTTTTTGCCTAGAGACTTGTGATCTTCAATCTGGTCATTTTTTACCATCCTCTGTGGAAAATCATTTTTCACTATATTGCTAGAAACGTTGTTTTGTTCAACTGCAACATAAGTTTGAACAATATAAGCTACTGCATTTACATTGCTAACCTTAGGAACATCCGTTTCAACCAAATATTTTAACTTATTCAAATTATTCAACAAACGAACAACCCCAAAACTTTCTAAAATAGAGTCAATAATATCATCCAGGGATTCATTATAAAGATGAGATTCACAGTGTGTTTGAGCAACTATACCTATGAATTTGCTGCAGTTTGGTGACAGAGGCATTGAATCCGTCAACTGCACAGTAAATGTGGGTTTAATCTTGGTTATATTTTCACTCAAGCATTTATCCTGGCATCGTGAAACCTCTTCACTGCATAGTGGTTGAACATCCCCCTGGACACATAACTCTGAGTGAACCTGATTTTCTTTCATTGGCTCCAATGAGACCGATTCCTCATTGAAAGAAGATGTTGGATCAGGGTGGTCAAGAGTGGTATCCACAGGAAAGGATATTTCAGTTTCGGGGATAGAAGTTTGATCCATATCTGGAGGGGAAGGATACTCAACATCTGGGGCTGGAGCTAACTGTTCTGATATCCCCCTATCGAACCCATTTCTTTCTAAGAAGTCAAGCCATGTTTGGCCCAATTGCTTAAGATGGAACTCAACAAGGATTCTAATTAGGCCAAAACGACATAAAACATGTTCGGATTCCTTATGTGTTCCATGATAGCGTGATGACATAGATTTGAGGCTAAGCAGTAGGAAATGGGGTAAGTTCAACTGAAACCTCGATGTGGCCATGAAAATCCTAACATGATACCTCAAAACGTTGCTATATCGACCGTCACAGGTGATAAAATAACAGATAGGTTTAAACATCTTCCTCCATTTAGGTTTGAAATAGGTCAAAGCCATACCTTTAGTATATTGCTCAGGATCGATAGGAGTAGCTAATAGCTGCTTCCATGGCACATTCTTGAGCTGCGCGTGCTTGCCCCATTTCTCACCCTCATTTGATAGACCCATGGCCGCAGCGATGAAGTCCTCATAAATCTGGAATTTTACATCCCCAACCACAACCCTTTCTCCATCAAATGATTTAGCGAAGGCTACTATGACTCCTCTACTATAGCCACGAAATTTCTTGATGAATTCTATCCACCTAGCTCTCTCAAAACCCTTGAGAATTTCAGAATCCGATTCAACAGCAGTTGCATTGTCAGGTTCAAATCTGCAAAGATTCCCCATGACCACAATGGGCGACATAGGATTCCAGAACTTAGGAATTCAGCGAGAAAAAAACCGAACGAGACAGAGACTGAACCAGAATAGGCAACACAGGATTCCAAAAATTAGGATTTCAGTGAGAAAAAAATAGAATGAGACAGAGACTGAACCAGAACAGGCAACACAGGATTCCAAAACTTAGGATTTCAGCGAGAAAAAAAATAACAAGACTGAGAGTGAACCAGAATTTTGATGGGTGAATGCGTTGTAAAAACTGTCCCACAGGAAACATCCGGAAGGTATGGTCCTCACCGCCTTGGCTTGTTAGTTTTTCGAGAAGTATTAGGAACCAGAATAGGCAACACATGATTCCAAAACTTAGGATTGTAGTGAGAAAAAAACATAACTAGATCGAGAGTGAACCAGAATTTTGATGGGTGAATGCATTATAAAAATCGTCCCACAGAAAACATCCAGAAGGTATGGTCCTCACCGCCTTGGCTTGTCAGTTTTTCGAGAAGTATTAACATAGGGCGTGTCAAGTAATAACTGATAAGGTACAGATACTGAGGTATGGTCCTCACCGCCTTTGGCTTGGCATGTCAAGTAATAACTGACAAGGTACAGAGACTGAGGTATGGTCCTCACCGCCTTTGGCTTGGCATGTCAAGTAATAATTGACAAGGTACAGAGACTGAGGTATGGTCCTCACCGCCTTTGGGTTGGCATGTCAAGTAATAACTGACAAGGTACAGAGACTGTAAGTGCTGCATTAATAATCTGTGCATGAGAGGGATAGGTGTCATTTAGGAAGTCTAGAATTTACTGTCACGACATGTCTTCACGCATAGCATTCACCATCGAGTATGCCATGTCTGGGAGCTGTAATGATAGCATTTTCTAAGGTGGAGAGAAGACCTGTGTTTTATTGATTCCACGTCAGGGAGCTGTAATGATAGCATATGCTAAGGTGGAGAGGAGACCTCAGCTTTATTAACAAGTGGAATGTAAGGACCTGACGAGAAAGTACACATCATTCCAAAGAATGAATCAAGTTTATTCATTTCATTTACTAAATGACAGTCAATGGTGTTTGAAAAATTAATGGCATCAAATCGAAATAATGGAGAAATAAGTAATTAAAGATATGTGACACATGGCGAAGTGCTAAATCGTTAAAGTTTATATTTATTCTTTGATTAAAGTTGTGGAATGTGTAAATGGATTTGATCTTAGGATGTTTAAACATGATATTTGGATGTGCTTCATCAACTAATGTTGAATGTCGACATAATATTAAAAAAATAAAAAAATTTCACTTCAATTACTATCAACTACTATTCTAGACTAGACAACTATCCATGTGTGTGTGAGAATCCAGGGATTGTGTCCCTTCTCGATTCTCGGAATATGCCAAGCATTAAAGAACAAGGGAAAGTAATCTTTTGTAATGAATTTCATAAAGTTAGGAAATCAAGGGACAAACTTCCATTAATCAAGGACTGGTTGGAAGGTCTAGTTAGGATTCTATTCAATTTTCATTCAAATATATATATATTATAATGTATATATATTTGAATGAAAATTCAACTACTAACAAACCAGGGTTTGAAAGATGGCATTACGAAATCAATTGGAAAATCAACCTTTTAACTCATGTTGAATTATTAGGCAATTGAGGCTCGCAATTCCACGTTTATGCATGGACTAGTAACTACAAATTATCAATAGAAAGGGTCAAGTTAGGTTCATAATAGGCATATTGAGTCACAATTGAATGAAGGGGTCAATCATTGAATACCATGGAAAACAATTCAATAATAAAAAATAGTAAATAAAATGAATTGATATAAAATAAATGGTGCTTAGAGATCTTGGAACAAAAATCAATTGTTAACATAGACCATAGTCTTTCTCAAACAATGTTGATAAATTATCACCGATCCCATACACATGCCTATATTTCATGATATCAAATATATACTATTACCCAAAAGTATGTCCTAACAAATTAAAATATGTTTATAAATCATCTTGAATTTTATAGGTGAAAGAAATACAAATTTATTCATGAAGTTGGACATATAATCATCCCAAATGCAATAAACTCAAAGTTTGATCGCTGAAATTTTATCTATATTTTTTTAACATGTATTAGCTATGTACATTTCAAAAAAACCTCCATACTCTTTGAAAAGTAATTACTAGTTAATATTATTTAATGTTTCGATGGGGATTGTTTGACAAATACTTTATGAGTAACACTAGGAATTTATTTGGAAATAAACTTAAAATATTGATATTGATTAGTAGAGGTATTACAAAGAAGTGATGGTTCATTTGTTTCACAATTTCAATGAAGACAATTACCATTTCCCTTATACCTGCATTTTGGTGATCTAGAATAAGCTGCAGAATTGCATTAAGTTGATGCATAGTTAACAAAAAACAAAATAATTGAACTATCATTCCTCTTTTGGATTCCATGCTTTCAGTCATAAAATCCAAAAGGTGAATCATTTATAAATGATGTCAATGGATATCCATAAGTGAAGCAGCATAACATCGCATTCTTGACATCTCCATCAAAAAATTGAATGGCTCATATTGCAGAAATTATACCAATGAAAGTTCAAATCCTAAAATAGAAATAAATAGCCATGCATGTAAATATTACCTGGGCGGCTAGGCCCATTTTCATTGATAATGAATACGCTGGTAAAGCCTTAAAATGGGGGCACCCATTCAATTTTGTGAAAAATGCTCTTGTGCTTGTGCTAGAGGGAAAGCTAACACGTGTTAGATTTCCTCCATGGTCCCTTGTGCTTGTGTTGGAAGCACATCTAACATGCACTATGCCATTCCCTTATGTTTTTGCTATAAGCATAGCTAAAATTGATTAGATTTTCTTCATGGTGCAATGTGGTTGTACGGGTTGGAAAGCTAACACATGTTAGATTTAATTCACCTTGCCATGTTCTTGTGAAAAATGCCCTTGTACTTGTACTAGAGAGAAATATAACATGTGTTAGATTTCCTTCATGGTGCAATGTATCTGATTGCAATGCTCTTGTATTGGTAGGAAACATAACACGTGTTAGCTTTCATTCAACATCCAATTTTTTTGTTGTAAATGTCATTGTGTTGGTGCTGGAAACACATCCAACATGCACTATGCATTGTCCTTATGGTTTTGCTTTCAGGAAAGCAAACATTCATCAAATTTTCTTCATGGTGCAATGTGGTTGAACTGGTATGAAAGCTAACACATGTTAGCTTTCATTCACCATGCAATTTTCTTGTGAAAAAACCCCTTCTACTTCTGCTTGAGGGAAAGCTAACATGTGTTAGATTTCCTTCATGGTGCTATGTATTTGATTTCAATGTTCTTGTACTGGAAAGAAACCTAACACATGTTAGCTTTCATTCACCAAACAATTTTGTTGTTCTAAATGCCCTTGTCCTTGTGCTAGAAGCACATCTAACATGCACTATGAAATGACCTTATGCTTTTGCTACAAGGAAAGCTAACATTCATTAGATTGTCTCCATGATGCAATGTGGTGTACGGGGAGGAAAGCTAACACATGTTAGCTTTCATTGACCATGCAAAGTTCTTGTGAAACATGTCGTGTTGCTTGTGCTAGATGGAAAGCTAACACATGTTAGATTTTCTTCATGGTCCAATGTATTTGATTGCAATGTTCTTGTACTGGTATGAAACCTAACACGTGTTATATTTCATTCACTATGTGATTTTGTTGTTCTAAATGCCCTTGTGCTTGTGCTGGAAGCACATCTAACATGCACTATGCCATTCCCTTATGCTTTTGCTATAAGGACATCTAACATTCATTACATTTTCTTCATGGTGCAATGTGGTTGTACGGGTAGGAAAGCTAACATGTGTTAGATTTAATTCACCATGCCATGTTCTTGTGAAAAAATGCCCTTGTACTTGTGCTATAGAGAAATATAACATGTGTTAGATTTCCTTCATGGTGCAATGTTTTCGATTGCAATGCTCTTGAATTGGTAGGAAACATAACATGTGTTAGCTTTCATTCAACATCCAATTTTTTTGTTGTAAATGCCCTTGTGCTTGTGCTTGTGCTTGTGCTTGTATTGGAAGGCTATCTGTCACATGCAAGATATTCCAATTTATGCAATGTTGTTAATTAGAAATGGAATGTGCTTAGGGCTAAAGAAAGCTAGCAAAAGTCAATTTGTTGCTACTGGAATGTTGTTATTAGTGATGTGTTTATGGGCTTTTGTTTGGATAAATAATTTTTTTATTCAAATATAAAACAAAGCTAGAAATCTAATTTTTACTTCCATAATTTGAAAATTTGGTAATAGTTTTTAACTATTTATTTCAGAAATGATGGAATGCCAAGCAAGTGAGATTTCAAAGGAGTCATCCCAGAAAAAGGAAACTTAAAAAAAAACACCACGAAAAACATCTTTACATGGTATGGTTGTTTCAAACTTAGTTTATATTTCATTATAAATGATTACACAATCGAATTTCTTGTACTAAGATTACCCATGGTTAAAACTTTCTTCATCTTGATTATATTAATGAAATGATGTGTTAGAAGAGGATTTGTAAATATTTTATAATCGATGTGTTTTTTGTCCATCAAAAGTTATTTAAATATGTTTCTACAATTGATTTTAGATGCCAAGAAGAATGATGCGAGTGGGGTTGCGAAGAAAGTATCAAAGAAAAAAGGTAATGAAAATACGACACAATTCATGTATCGTGGTACTAGTATGCATTTTAATCTAGTTTATAGTCATTTACTAATAGTTATAGGATATTTTCGTATGAAATTTGAGACTAAATGAAGTTTCATATATCATGATTTTGGGTTGCAAGCTTGCATACGACATTAAATTCCTTGTTATGTATTCTCAGGTAGATAAATAATGTTTGTTATTTCATGTTTTCACATCCAATTGAAATTATAAACAAAGTTTTCTACTATTATTTCCAGATATGATAGAGCCTGGTGCAGTTTAGATTCAAACTAAAGCAATTGGCAAAAAAAGAAAATAAATTGATACACAAACAATGCCTCCATCTGGTATGGTAGTTTTATACGTTACCTATTCTCCTTTATAAATTTTTATATAAGATGGTCCTTATGCAAAATATATGATAGAATTTGTAAATATTATTTCTTTTCGATTTATGCTAATAATAACTTCTTTTTTTTATCAGAATCTATCGGTTCAAAAGGAAACAAAATGATAGGTTCATCAACAAAAAAACAAAGAAGGAGTTCACCCCAGATTGCAATTTCAACATCTATTACCACTTCAATTTTTGAAATGATCAGACAGTTTAATACTCCCAATAAATTTGAGTTTGTTGGACTTTCAAAAATTATCAGTCAAGGTGGCTGATGTATCTATGGGAAGGTTGGTATTTCTGTTCATTGAATTTTTGGTTGAACCCTTAAAAGGTTTGGTCAAAGCCCACAAGCCAACTACATTAAAAGATGCAATCAACTTGACTAGGGATCTCCAAAATGTGCTTCCTAGAATGAGATTTCCTCCCAAGCCTGACTTCAGAATTGAAAAGAAACCTTGGCAAAGAGATGCACCTGATAAGAAGCCATGGAAAGAAGAGGAATATGGAAAGGATAAGAAAGAGGAACTAAACAGGGAAGAGCTCAGAAGGAAGAAATTGTGTTACTCATGCTTCCATCCATGGGTACCTGGACATAAATGTGCTAAAGGAAAGGCCCAATTCATTGAAGTATTTTGTGATGAGGGATATGAAGGGGGCATGGAGGAAGAAGGACATAATTCATCCCAAGAAGAAGGATATACTACAATAGAAGAAGGAAAACCAGAGGTGAAGCATCCCTCACCCACTAAAGTAACAATGGCAGTACTTTCAGCAGTACCTCGCTACCATACTATCTGATGCAAGGGTGTGGTACAAGGACAAAGAAATTCATTTTTGGTAGATGGAGGAGCCACCCATAACTTCATTGATACAGAGATGGTGGAGAAAAGAAAGATACCTATTGAACCATTTGATAGCTTTACAGTTGTCATTCCCGGTCACAACACAATGGAGTGCAAAACATGGATTCCACAGCTGCAAGTCACCGTAGGTAACTATACTTTTGTCGATAGTTTTTATGTGGTTGATATTGGTGATACTAATGTTGTTTTGGGAGTAAAATGGTTGTATTCAATAGGAGAGCATACAGTAAATTATAAAATTCCTGAAATGAAATTTCAAGATTCAAAAGGAGTACTAAGGATTGTGAGAGGGCAACACACCTATCCGAATCAGGTAGTTTCTTCCCACAGCATGAAGCACCGGAATAGAAAGATTTTGGGAGACATTACACATGGAAGGCCACTTGATAGAGGAGGGACAAGTTTGAAGCATGTTAAATTGACATTTCTTAAGGGCAAGCAATCTTGGGTGGGGAGGACTGTAATGTCCCCATTCAAATAATTTCATAGTAAGACAATCCCATCAATCCTACTAGTTTCCTAGTTTGGATGGGCACATGTGGAATGGTAATAAGGAAGCTAATAAATGATGTTTATACATTAGAAGGGTTCAATTATTTAATAAATAGAGTGAATAAAGAAATTCAAGAGAAATCCTAGATGGAAAATGGTTTTGGAGACATATGGAGGATGTGGGACCCACACTAGCTTGATTTTTCATAATACATGGTATCTCTCTCTTGCAAATTCGATTTAATGGGAAGGTGAACACTCTTGGGTGATTTGGTAAGTCATAAAACATATCATTGAGCATCTTGAGTCGAATTGGGAAGGATTGGTAACCTCCATGGAAGATAAAGAGTCAAATTGGAAGTTTGTGGACACTTGGGCTAGATTCCCTAGCCCCTATGACACCAATGATGGAGCATCTATGACAAATATGACAAATTGCAGACCTGACCTCTGATATCTAACCACTATGACATTTTAACCCCAAAAATAGGCTCAAAGAAGGCGCTCATGGGAGTTGGAGAAGCCAAAGAGACTCAAAATCGAATTTGGGAGAAGATGGAAGGTTGGAACTAGGAGACAAGTGGCAAATGTGGAATATTTCCTAAATGGAAATCTATTGAATCTATTGAGAGAATTTAGACCCTTAGAAGGCTAATGTTGGTTATAAAATGTAGAAATGAAGTATGAGAATGGATTTTGATGATTTGAGAAAAATTGCATTTGTGAAGAGAGAACTAGTGGATGACTAGTTTCTTGCCTTAGCCAATTTCGAGGGTGAAAGATTCCCATCCAAGTTGGTGTTTGGAGAGGAAACTCAGGTCTTTCATGGTGCTTTAATGGAGTTTTATTTGTAGGTAGAATCTACAGGAAGTTTCATGGGTTGGTTTAGTGCAGCACTTTCTCTCCACCGTTTCCAATTTTGAAGGCATATTCATGCTCCTTGAGGGAGGGCATTTTTGGTGAGCTCTTGTGCTTATTGGGAGAGATTCTCATTATATATTTCTGATTTTAATAGATTCATATCCTCTGTTATTAATATTTAGAAAGTCTCAGGTCGAAATACCCACTGGTTGTATGCAAAAATATTGATTAATGAGCACACAATGTCCATTTCCCCAATGCTTTGATGTATGACCCTATAGGGTTGATTATTTCGAATGGATGGATAATTCTATGATATATTTGTGATTCATATACTTCCATGGATATATTCTACAAGTTTCATGTACTGTACTTGAGCATTTGAAGCATGTTTACTCAGTTTGTTTGTATTGAGAGGTGAAATAGTGCCATTTCCCCAAGGGTCAAATTGGGTGTTTTTACTGTTGAATGTGAGAGGGTTAGAACAGTAGTAAAAATCAATTAATGGTGTATATGAGACCTTAGTCACATACTTAATAAATTACATACCTCTGTTCATAAATTCGTGGGAGTTTGGAGGCATTTGGAAGGCCATTTGCAGGGTTACCCCGGGGGGATTTGATGCACAAATTACTAGTCAAAATTACATATAATCAGAATACAAATCAAGTTTGCAGTAGTATGTGGAGGGCCATAAAAAATCCCTAAACCTAATATTCAATTCTAAATATCATTCATACACTTCTACAGAAGATTTGGGAGCATTTGGGTTGATTTGGTGGTCAAAACAGTAAAACTACTCAAAGATCGAAATTGGGGAAAAAGTAGAAAAATTGGCATTTTAATAAAAATTTTAAAAAGGGTCATTACAAGTGGTATCAGAGCATGGTATTGGCACCTGATGGTATTAACAAGAATCCAAACAAATAAACCACCACCCTTTGAATCAGTAGTTGAAGAAGTTTTGGTTGAAGAAGAGATAGTAGCAGAAAAATAGTTTTTTTCTAAAACAATGGGTAGAGAGGAGGATGAAAAATTAAGACATAAGGAGGAATTTATTGAAGCCTTAAAACCATGTTTTGAAGGAATTACCATGGTTATGCTAGATATGAATAAACAAATGATGAAAGGTTTTGAATTGTTGGGTAGCCAACTTTTAGGCAAATGGATGATAGGAGATAATAGTGGTTCACACTCAGGGGAAAAGATGAAAGGGAATGAGCATATTTTATCAAGTACAGGACCTCATAATAGACCTGATGAATTTCAAAGCACACAAAGACATATTGCACCTAAATTTCTCACACCCAAAGAAGAGCCCAATCTTGAATTGGATTACAAGAAACTAGTAAATGATTGGAATGATTTGAATGAAAAGTGTAAAAGAGGAGTACCACTCAATGACTACATTGATGCTATGCAAAGGATTAAAAGGAAGGGAGAAAATAGGAGTCCATTCCAAAACAAAGAATTAAATAGTGCTATTGGAAAAATGTCGCTTCCTACTTTTGATAGTTCTTCTCAAAATTCTGCTAACACTTGGGTGCAAAAATTGGATGTATATTTTTAGCTGAATCCTATGTTGGAAGAGGATGCATTAAAAATGGCCATTTTGCATTTGGAAGGGGATGCCAATGAATGGTGGTTCTATGGCCTGAAAACCTTGGGTCATGATCAGGTTAAAACATATAGAGAATTTGCTGACAGGGTACTAGAGAGATTTGAACAAAAAGATTTCGAATTGCCTTTCAAGGAATTAGCGCAATTGAAGCAAACTAAGACCCCTACTGAATATATGTTGGACTTTCAAAAATTATCAGTCAAGGTGGCTGATGTATCTATGGGAAGGTTGGTATTTCTGTTCACTGAAGGTTTGGTTGAACCCTTAAAAGGTTTGGTCAAAGCCCATAAGCCAACTACATTAAAAGATGCAATGAGCTTGACTAGGGATCTCCAAAATGTGCTTCCTAGAACGAGATTTCCTCCTAAGCCTGACTTCAGAATTGAAAAGAAACCT
Source organism: Larix kaempferi (assembly GCA_027924585.1). Taxonomy (NCBI): domain Eukaryota; kingdom Viridiplantae; phylum Streptophyta; class Pinopsida; order Pinales; family Pinaceae; genus Larix; species Larix kaempferi. Next base: position 952,729 of record BSBM01001556.1, on the reverse strand, counting down.
TGGGAAAGAGATGCACCTGATAAGAAGCCATGGAAAGAAGAGGAATATGGAAAGGATAAGAAAGAGGAACTAAGCAGGGAAGAGCTCAGAAGGAAGAAATTGTGTTACTCATGCTTCCAACCATGGGTACCTGGACATAAATGTGCTAAAGGAAAGGCCCAATTCATTGAAGTATTTTGTGATGAGGGATATGAAGGGGGCATGGAGGAAGAAGGACATAATTAATCCCAAGAAGAAGGATATACTACAACAGAAGAAGGAAAACCAGAGGTGAAGCATCCCTCACCCACTAAAGTAACAATGGCAGTACTTTTAGCAGTACCTCACTACCATACTATCCGATGCAAGGGTGTGGTACAAGGACAAAGAACTTCAGTTTTGGTAGATGGAGGAGCCACCCATAACTTCATTGATGCAGAGATGGTGGAGAAAATAAAGACACCTATTGAACCATTTGATGGCTTTACAGTTGTCATTCCCGGTCACAACACAATGGAGTGCAAAACATGGATTCCACAGCTGCAAGTCACCGTAGGTAACTATACTTTTGTCGATAGTTTTTATGTGGTTGATATTGGTGATACTAATGTTGTTTTGGGAGTGAAATGGTTGTATTCAATAGGAGAGCATACAGTAAATTATAAAATTCTTGAAATGAAATTTCAAGATTCAAAAGGAGTACTAAGGATTGTGAGAGGGAAACACACCTATCCGAATCAGGTAGTTTCTTCCCATAGCATGAAGCACCGAAATAGAAAGATTTTGGGAGACATTACTCATGGAAGGCCACTTTATAGAGGAGGGACAAGTTTGTAGCATGTTAAATTGAGATTTCTTGAGGACAAGCAATCTTGGGTGGGGAGGATTGTAATGTCCCCATTCAAATAATTTCATAGTAAGGCAATCCCATCAATCCTACTAGTTTCCTAGGTTGGATGGGCACATGTGGAATGGTAATAAGGAATCTAATAAATGATGTTTAGACATTAGAAGGATTCAATTATTTAATAAATAGAGTGAATAAAGAAATTCAAGAGAAATCCTAGATGGCAAATGGTTTTAGAGACATATGGAGGATGTGGGACCCACACTAGCTTGATTTTTCATAATACATGGTATCTCTCTCTTGCAAATTCGAATTAATGGGAAGGTGAAAACTCTTGGGTGAGTTGGTAAGTCATAAAACATGTCATTGAGAATCTTAGGTCGAATTGGGAAGGATTGGTAACATCCATGGAAGATAAAGAGTCAAATTGGAAGTTTGTGGACACTTGGGCTAGATTCCCTGGCCCCTATGACACCAATGATGGAGCATCTATGAAAACTATGACAAATTGCAGACTTGACCTCTGACATCTGACCACTATGACATGTCAGCCCCAAAAATAGGCTCAAGGAAGGCGCTCATGGGAGTTGGAGAAGCCAAAGAGACTCAAAATCGAATTTGGGAGAAGATGGAAGGTTGGAACTAGGAGACAAGTGGCAAATGTGGAATATTTCCTAAATGGAAATCTATTGAATCTATTGAGAGAATTTCGACCCTTAGAAGGATAATGTTGGTTATAAAATGTATAAATGAAGTATGAGAATGGCTTTTGATGATTTGAGAAAAATTGCATTTGTGAAGAGAGAACTAGTGGATGACTAGCTTCTTGCCTTAGCCAATTTCGAGGGTGAAAGATTCCCATCCAAGTTGGTGTTTGGAGAGGCCACTCAGGTCTTTCATGGTGTTTTAATGGAGTTTAATTTGCAGGTAGAAGCTACAGGAAGTTTCATGGTTTGGTTTAGTGCAACACTTTCTCTCCACCGTTTCCAATTTTGAAGGCATATTCATGCTCCTTGAGGGAGGGCATTTTTGGTGAGCTCTTGTGCTTCTTGGGAGAGCTTATAATTATATATTTCTGATTTTAATAGCTTCATATCCTCTGTTATTAATATTCAGAAAGTATCAGGTCAAAATACCCACTGGTTGTATGCAAAAATATTGATTAATGAGCACACAATGTCCATTTCCCCAATGCTTTGATGTATGACCCTATAGGGTTGATTATTTCGAATGGATGGATGATTCTATGATATATTTGTGATTCATATAATGCCTTGGATATATTCTACAAGTTTCATGTACTGTACTTGAGCATTTGAAGCATTTTTACTTAGTTTGTTTCTATTGAGAGGTGAAATAGTGCCATTTCCCCAAGGGTTGAATTGGGGGTTTTTGCTGTTGAATGTGAGAGGGTTAGAACAGTAGTAAAAATAAATTAATGGTGTATATGGGACCTTAATAACATACTTAACACATTACATACCTCTGTTCATAAATTCGTGGGAGTTTGGAGGCATTTGGAAGGCCATTTGCAGGGTTACCCCGGGGGGATTTGATGCACAAATTACTAGTCAAAATTACATATATTGATCAGAATACAAATCAAGTTTGCAGACGTATTTGGAGGGCCATAAAACATCCCTAAAACTAATATTGAAGTCTAAATATCATTCATACATTCCTACAGAAGATTTGGGAGCATTTGGGTTGATTTGGTGGTCAAAACAGTAAAACTAGTCAAAGATCGAAATTGGGGAAAAAGTAGAAAAATTGGCATTTTAATAAAATTTTGAAAAAGGGTCATTACAGTGGAGTACAACAAATTTAGACCAAATTTGGTAGAAGCTTCAAGTTTGGATGCCTCATATACAATAAAAGACTCAATGTTTAAGTTGGATAGTTTTGAGAGCTTCGATAAATCTGGGTTAACCAATTCTGCAGATCTTTTAGAACGTATCACTAACTTTCTAAAATATCGCAATCTCAAATGCATGAAAACATCATCTGTCCTTATTTATTTGCATCAAAGAGGAAAATTACCTACTAAAATACCAGATGATAAACTTGATGCACATTTACTTGCTTTGAGAAGGGCATGTCTAAAAGACCTGGAAGTGACCATTGTAGGTAGTGAATTCATACCTACTGCAGAATTTCAGAAGGCTAGTAAAGTTGAATCTCAAATGGTAAAGCTAGCAGATCAATGTGATGAAATTCACGAGGCCTTTAAGGAATGTTATTTATTTTCAACAACTTTTAGAAGAAATGTTGATGTTGAAAGATGTAAAGAAGCCCCCAAAGTTTTCAAGTTGAGATCATGGGATGATTGCAATGTTCAACTATTAGTGAAATCATTCCTAGAGAAATTTCAAACAACATTGCTTGATGCTCTTCTGATTCCATTCAATATCAACGAGTCTGATCCACTAGTGAACCTTGTCAAAATTTTGAATGAGACAGATATAAATGCCAAGAACATCAACTTTTGGATAGTTGATGGCCAACACACCATTCAGTCAGCCAAAGAGATTCTAACAAATCCTAAATATAGTGTTTCTATGGAGGCAAAGAAAAAGTATAAAGAACGTAGTGCTCGATTCTTGGATCCTTCAGTTGAACCAAGTGTTGTGATTCACATTTGCTGTCAATTAAATTCTGCAAATAAGGTGTTCTTCAAAACTCCATTCATTGATTCTGTGCGCTCTGCAAGAAATTTCTTAATTGCAAATGACAAATTAAAGAGAAGGAGGATTGGAAATTCAAAGATAGCAGAAGACAAGGTATGTACTTTTTATTATCTTTGCACCTCATGGTTTATTATTTTCATATTCATAGTGAAATCTTATTAGTATATATTGACTTATTTATATCTACATTGAATTCTTATTATTTTATATTTACTTTTTTACAGGTTGATGATGAAATGTTGTGCTCATTCTTCGATTGTGCAATTTCAAATTTCGTTGATAAAAAAATTCTATTGTATCTTGATCAAGTTGTTTGGGATAAATGGGACACTGTTTTTAATTGTTACCAACTTGGCACATTGAAGTGTTCTCCCAGTCAACCAGATTTTGAAAAGTACAAGACAAATACCTTACAGAGTTTGACAGCTGCTACTTTTTGCCCCCTTCAAGGACTAACCATTGAAGAGATTACTGCTGTGGCAGATAAGCTATTGGATGGAACTATTTGGTTTTCTATTCCAATGAACCATCCAACCAATGCAATAAAATTAAAAGACTATTGTTCTAAATTGAAAACCAATAGAACAGTCTTAGATGCAATGGTTGAATATTGTCAAGATCACGATGAGAAATTGAATGATAAGACTCTTACAACATTCAATATCATCGAGCATTATGAAATTGATGATATCGTTTTTGCCAACTTTTGCAAAACTGTTGCAGGATCAACTTTTGTGAAAGGAGCAAGAAATACAAAAATAGAGTCCCTTTCTCAGCAAGCATGTGGTGTCCTTGACAGAATAATAAATGGATCAACAAGCATACAACAAGTTGACAACAATTTTGAATTCGGTTTCCTTTTTGGGGGACTAGGTCTTCTGTCAACACTTTTGCACTCTTTTCCTCATCAGTTGCAGCCAACTCTATGGACTGAACTTGTTGTTTTGGATACATTGGATTTGAAAAAAGAAGCATTCAACAAGGGTTATTATCTAGAATTTTTTCGATTTTTGATCGAAAATAATGAGTTGGATGACTTTACTATGGTTCTCTTTGCAGAACTTTGGTCATTTAATGATGTGCAGCAGGCTTTGGAAATTGCAATAAAGAAGTCCAGGTTCAACTACAACATGACTATTGGCCTTTATGAATATCAAAAACAAAATAGTTATTATAGTCATGATAATGTCTTGACTATACATTTCTATACTTTAGACTTAAAGAAATTTGAGGCTTCAAAATACACTCACAATTTTGAAGACACAATTGATGAAAGTGAGAGAGATTTTGATTTCTGGATGGATTTATTAGAAAAGCATCAACAATGTAGTGATGCAAAAGTGATTATTTCTCTTTATGCGGGGACCAATTTGATCAAGGCTTGTTCTACATATAAGAGGAGAATTGCATGCATTGTACAAACAGAGTCACAAAGGACAAACATGTGGGATATTCACAACTCTTTTTAGCTGACAAACACAAGATCCACCAACTTTATGGAAAATTTAGGTAATACACTTCATTTGTTGTTTATATCTTGATTTTATGTTGTTTAGATTTCTTAATTGTAAAGCTTTTTACTACATTGACTACTGATGGATGTTGTAAAACAGAAAATGATGATTGTGGGCAACAGAACAATAATCAACATAGTGTGGACAATGTTGAGAAAAGTTTGGAAATAGAAATAAAAGGAGACGAATATATCCTACTAGGTACATAAATTTCTTGGTTGTTTCTCTTGTTATTTTCTTATATGTTCAATTATCAAACCCAAGATCCATCAACTTCCTTTGTTGTTTCTATTTTTTTTTTATGTTGACTAGCTTTCTTAATTGACAAGTATTTTTACTAATTTGACTATTGATGGAGAATGTAAAATAGAAAATGATGATTGTGGGAAACAATGCAAGAATCAAAATATTTTGTACAATGTTGAAAAAAGTCTGGAGATGGAAATAGAAGGAGAAGGAGATAGCATACCAGGTACATAAATTTATTCCTTGTTTCTCTTGTTATTTTCTTATCTGTTCAATAATCAAAGCTAAGATCCATCAACGTGCTTTGTTGAACTTATGTTTCTATTTTATGTTGTTTAGATTTCTTAATTGGCAAGTTTTTTACTAATTTGACTATTGATGGAGATTGTAAAATAGAAAATGAAGATTGTGGGAAACAATGCAACAATCAATATATTTTGGACAATGTTGAAAAACGTCTAGACATGGAAATAGAAGGAGAAGGAGATAGCATACCAGGTGCATAATTTGTTTCATTTCCATCTTGTTATATTTTTAAATTGATTTAATTGTCACTTTTTATAACAAATTTTGAATTTGTATTATAGGGAAATATAAGAACAAAGGCATTAATGAAGACAATGAGCATGATATCTCATAAGGCCACTGATAATACAAGAACTGTCATTGCGGAAGGATATATATTTTCAGTACATATTGTTGTGTGGTAGTTGGATTAGCCGGCTCATTTTTATCATATCTAGAATATTCTTTGAAAAATATCTTGTGGTTGCTACTATTAAACTACTACAGTCTCTAATAATATATGGAGCACATTACATCATTTTTTTTATGTTTAGTCTGAGATTTCTTCTTGTGGCTCATATGGATGGGGTAATATTTTTTTGTTCCAGTCAAATCACATTATAGTTCCAAGTGGCTAAGATAAAACCATTTCTACAAGTCAAATTTTCTAATAAATGTAAAAATTGCATCTGATTATGAGTTATCATTACAGGTTTCTTATCCTTGTCAATTTCAAATTTGCATAATCTTTCCATGTGTTTCCTCACAAAGGTTTTTGGATTGCAAGTTACATAATGATTTCGATTCTCCATTGTTTAGACTTCTTAATTGGCAATCTAGTTTAATTGGAGCAAGATATTCTTTGGATTTGTGATGAATTTGATGGAGTTCCAATATTAAGAAGACTTCAAAGTAACAAATTTTTTTTTTCATGAGCAATCATCGACTTCATATTCGCACTCCTACTTTGTTGTGTTACTTCTCACTCTCTTTTGTTGCCCCTATCGATTATGTTACTAGATGAACCACATCCTTCTTACAAGTTGTAACAATGTAGGGATTTCACATGAGCGTCATGTTAAGACATAAAAAACAAATAGTCTTCCAAGGTTCGTGATGTCCCCTTCCCAATGCAAAGACTTTCAAGCATATCATTGATTTCTCAAACACTCAACTATGAATGGTAAAATGAACTGACCTTGTTTTTTAATAATAGTTAGTTATATGATGTGTTCATGGAATACTTGTTCCATAAATATAGAATAAATTTATTAGGTTGATGTACATATTAACATACCATTGGTTAGTTCATTATAATGGGGCCACTATAACTATATTTTTTAATTTTAATTTACCTCATAAAATTCCTTTGTATACAAATTAAAAAATAAGTGATAATAAATGGGAATTAGATGATTTTTCAAAATGATTTTAATATAATGTTTTGATGTTCTTAAAAGTAATGAGGTGGAGTTATGTTAATGTCTATATATGTGGTTGTAGTGCAGATGAGAATTGATATCAGTCGCAAGACATTGTTGATCTTTGAAATGGAGGGAGTATTGTTCTCATCATATAGTAGATATGATACAAATTGTCAAATTCAAAGAAAACCAGATTGGGAATTTGGTGACATGTGCTATTTTTTTAGGCCTTTTCATTTGGAATTATTGAAATACTGCTCAAAATTTTATGATGTTGCAATATGGACATTGAATGTCACTGACAAGTACATCCGATAAATACTTGAAAAATCAAACATTGATATCAGGGAATTTCAATTCACATGGGAAAGGTCTCATTGTCATTTGTAGACAAAATTCAAAGGAGGGAGTACGATACAATTTTATGAGAAATGGGTGAGCGATGTGTGGTCCTGATATGGAGATAAATATGGAGAATCAAATGTATTGCTAATAGATACATCAAATCCTAGTTCTCAATTCATCAGATATCGGTCAAACCATATATTGACAAAGGCATATACAGGACAGGAGCAAGATACTTGGCTTAAAAAAGTTTTATTCCCCTTTCTTAAGACACTTCATCATATCAAAGAGAAACGTGAATACATTCGAATGTTCAATAGAGTAACAACTTCATTGTAGCAGATGAAGATTTTTTTTTGAAATATTTGTTCAGAAGTACATTTCAATTTTTCAATACAACATGGACATAGTTATTGGAAAATCAATTTGTACAACTTTATATTTTTTTGAAATATAGCACATTAATATACATTTGCATTACTATTTATAATTGCTTTTGCATTGACTTTGTTGTTGTTTTCAAAATTGTGTTGTTCAATGGATTATTTGCAATTAAAATAATCTTATATGAGCCATCGATGCACATAGTTATTTATTGATCTCTATTTACTTTTTTTAAGGGGAAATTTTATTTCCGTTCTTCATATTCTAGTGAATCAACAAATCTCATGTCATTTGGTATAAACATTACATAAGTGAGATTTGAATAATTTACATGATAATAAAAGCTAACTGTACTATTTGTGCTAAATTAATGGGAATTTAGTCATATGTGAACGAGTTGAACATTCTGAACTATAAGATATTTGATTTCTCAATCCATAACATTTAATACATTTGCACACTAAAATCAATTGATATTTGTAAAATTGCAATACTATCATATTATAAGGCAACAAGGCACATAGTCAATTAATAACTTCAAATTGCCTATAATATGCATTAATATGAATGTATAAATGTGATATGTAATTTTAAAACAAAACTATATCGTATTTCTTAGGTTGTTTGTCAATTTATGTATGACATCAAGAATTATTTATAGAGAAATGCAAATACATTGGAATGCTCAATACAAAATCCACTTCAATGTAGCTTATGGAGATTTTTTTTGAGAAATTTATTCACAAGTACATTTCAATTTATACAACATGGACATAGCTATCAATTAATCAATTGATTTTTATTTACTTTTTTTATGGGGAAATTTTACTTCCACTCTTGATATTCTAGTGAATCAACAAATCTCATGTCATTTGGTACAAACATGACACAAGTGAGATTTGAATAATTTACATGATAATAAAAGCTAACTCAACTATTCAAGCTAAATTAGTGGGAATTTAGTCATACGTGAATGAGATGAACATTTTGAACTATAAGATATTTGATTTCCCAATATAGTATTTAATACATTTGCACACTTAAATGAATTAATATTTGTAAAATTGCAATAATATCGTATTATATAAGGCTACAAGGCACACACTTCAAATTGCCTATTTTATGCATTAATATGAATGTATAAATGTGATATGTAATTTTAAAACAAAACTATGTTGTATTTCTTAGATTGTTGGTCATTTTATGTATGACATCATGAATTGTTTACAGAGAAATGCATATAAATTGTAATGCTCAATAAAACATCCACTTCAATGTAGCAGATGGAGATATTTTTTGAGAAATTTATTCACAAGTAAATTTCAATTTATAAAACATGGACATAGCTATCAATTAATCAATTGATTTTAATTTACTTTTTTTAAGAGGAAATTTTGCTTCCGCTATAGATATTCTAGTGAATCAACAAATATCATGTCATTTGGTACAAACATGACACAAGACTTGAGATTTGAATAATTCACATGATAATAAAAGCTAACTGTACTATTCATGCCAAAATAATGGGAATTTACTCATAGGTGAATGAGTTGAACATTTCGAACTATAAGATATTTCATTTCCCAATCCATAACATTTAATACATTTGCACACTTAAAGCAATTAATATTGGTAAAATTGCAATAATATCATATTATAAGGCAACAAGTCACACAACCAATTAATAACTTCAAATTGCCTGTAATATGCATTAATATGAATGTATAAATGTGATGAGTAATTTTAAAACAAAACTATATTGTATTTCTTAGATTTTTTGACATTTTATGTATGACATCATGAATTATTTATATAGAAATGCAAATACATTGGAATGCTTAATAAAACATCCACTTTAATGTAGCGGATGAAGATATTTTTTGAAAAATTTATTCACAAGATCATTTCAATTTATACAAAATCGACATATCTACCAATTAATCAATTTGTATGATTTTATATTCTTTTTGAAATATATGGGAATTGATAGTTATATAAATATACATTTTTTATATCTTTTATAATTGCTTTTGCATTCACTTTGTGATTTTGTTGAAATGCACTATTTTTTTTTTCAAATTGCATTGTTCAATTAATTATGTGTAATTAAACTAATCTCATATGAGTCATCCAATAACGTAGTTATTTATTGATTTTTTATTTCTTTTTTCAAGGGGAAATTTTACTACAATTCTGCATATTATAGTCAATCAAGGAATCTCATGTCATTCAGATCAAACATGTCAAAGGTGAAATTTGGATAATTTACCTAATTACTTACTTTGCATAACTTACTTGATAATAAATGCTAAGTGGATTATCCATGCTAAATTAATGGGAATTGGGTGATAGGTGAATGAGTAGAACTTTTTGAAGTATACAATATTTGATTTTCCAAACCATAACTTTTTCAAAAATTTGCATACTTAAATCAATGAATATTTGTAATTGCAATATTATCAAACTATAAACCAACAAGAAACAAAGTCAATTAATAACTTTAAATTGCCTATAAAATGAATTATTATGAATGTATAAATGTGATATGTAAATTTGAAAAAAAAATATGTTGTAAATAAAGTTGCATTTCTAAAAAAGACATTAATTGATAATGAGTGTTAAATGCACAATTCAAATTCATTGGAGATGTGACATAGATGGATTCATCAAATATAAGCCAACAAGGCACAAAGTTATTTTAATGGCTTTTACTTATTTATACAATAATATGAATGTATAAATGTGATATATAAATTTTGAAATAAAACTACATGTAAAAAAATATGATGAATTTCTTCCAAAAAAATCTTAGAATTGCTTGATAACGACTATTAAGTGGATTATCCACGCTAATGAATGGCTTCAAAATCTCTGGTTGCCTCAAATTTATTAGATAGAGAACCTCTTGCAGTATAGCATGATTTTAGTATGGTATGTGCAATTTAATTGCAGTATTTCTCTAAAATATATCTAATTGTCTCAACATTCTTAACATTTAACAAATTAGGGATATTCATAGATGATCATGATTTATGGCCTACCCATGTAGTTCTAATTGAGAAAATATTTTCTTTTGAAATATTGAATACTATTACTAAAGTAATAGTATAAATTACTGAGTAAAGTTTTACTAGAAGTAATAAAAAAATTCTAATTGAGAAAATAGCTCCTTGGATTATTCATCATACATGGAATAATGAAAGATTGACTTTAAATACACACATAATATTGAAAAGAAATATCTTAATTGATAGTTTATTTGTAGTTACATTAAATCATTAATAATCAAAGAGAATGGGGACAAACAAAGTTCGACTAAAATCCATGAAAAATGTGTTACAACATCTATCTCTTAATAATAGATTGCATTTAAAATTATTATCATTTTCTAGTATTGGTGAAAGAAATGCTCAAACGTGGTTATTTCTATACTTGATTGGCACTATTATATCAATTTATTGGTTTTAGAAAATTAACAATGCTGACAGGGAGAGATCGATACCCAAGCTTCCTTATGTACCACTCTTTGAAGATCTTACCTACACTACCTAATTGTCTAGGTCAGTTGGTTCTTATAGGCCACTTGTTTAATTCAAATTGAGACATTGCCCATCATAATGGATTGACTTGAATCCCCAATTAATAACTCTTAATTGATGTAATTGGATTTGAGTGGAGATAGAATAATGGTACCCAACTTTCTTTAAATACCCAGATTAACAATGCCTAGCCTTAATATACATTGTATATTTACGAGTTAGGCTTAGATCTTCCTTTCTCGAACAACCTCCCCCACCAAACACCACAACTAAATGATCACCTACTCCCTCGTGCTTCCTAAAGGCACTAATAGGTAAAAAATTTAACAAAAATATATTAGCATTATCTTCTAGTGGACTAGTGTCAACTTAGACAATTCAAAGGAGGCACCTTCTGTCCACTAACGAGATCCTCGCAATAGTTCCCTTTAATCAACAACTCCCCAACCCACCTGAGGTTGTGGGTAAGGGGTAACTTGGAGTCCTTAGGCACTGAATTAAAACATTTAGTTTGGTATATTATCCACAACCTCAGGTTTATTTATTTCTTATAAGAGTTGCTTTCACAATCATATTGTGTATTGATACTGTTGTACCTAGCAGTCTGTGTTTGGCATGTTCATGGTCACTCATTGGTTTGACATTACTAAAACCATCTTCATGATGAATTCCTCATGTTTTTACTCCCATTTGTGCTATCTTATTTTCCTATATAAGATTATTTGATAGCACAAATTTTTGCACTACTTTGATCACCTCCAATATAGACAGATTCATCATGATTTATGGCTTATTTGGCTTATTTATGATCATGAAAGCTACTTTGATCACCTCCAATATAAAAGTTTATAATGATTTATGGCTTATTTATAATGTATTATATTTATAATGCATTGATTCATCATGATTTATGGCTGACCCATCTAGTTCTAATTGAGATGTAATATTTTCTTTTGAATGTATGCATACTAATAAAAAACATTTATCTAAAAAATAGTTCTCTCGATTAATTTTTCCAAATTTAACGGAATACTTTTTTAAGTAAATTTTTCTAGATTTAATTGAATATTTTAAGATTTACAAAAAGTCAATGTTGTTGAAGTCCTTGTAATAGAATTGTTCCAAATTTATTGAAATATGTGTTATAGCCTAGAAGGATTTATGCATGTAATAAGAATTGTGCATCAAAGAAGCCAAAATTGGTTGCTATGGAATCTTGTAAATCTTTTGCAAAAACTATAGGCCACTTACAAACACACATGTGTAAAGCTTTGTAAGATCAGTCCTTACTCAATCCAATTCAAGATGAATTTCTCGTAGATCAAGTTGAAAGTATTGAAAATGGTTTTCTGGGAAAACCTTATTGAACAAAAAATATAGAGCTCAATTTTAAGATATGGCCAAAACACCTAGTTGTAGAGCAACTTAACAAAAAGAGATCCATGATGTTAAAACCAGGTGTAAGACATGCTGTAATAAATAGTAATACAAGAGTTTTGGGATTGTAAGGTTTCCAAAGTCTTTAATATTTAGTTTCTATTAGATTTTCCATTCTCTTTGTGGCTCCCCTTCACTAGAAAATGATCATTCTTGGGGATAGTTGAAGAAGTGCTTGGAATGCCATAAGATTTACAAGCATCTACCTTGTAAATGACAATGTTGTGCCATAAAGAGTGGGGATGCCACCTCCTTTCATTTGGGTTATGTTACACCATTTAGATATTTTTCAAAACCCCATTTTCAGACAAAATTGACATGGTTAAAAAACATGTGAACCCTCTTGAGTTCAAGACCAAGGGAGAGAATGTTGGTTCTCCATGTCTATATAAGAAGGGGTACTTCTCATAATGATATGATCACATCTTTACTCAACCATATATAATGCTTAAGGCATTCTTCATTATATAGAAATTAAATAGAAAACCATCTTAAAAAAGAAAGAAAAGTTTGAAAAACCTAACATGTTCATTCTTGCAAGAACCAAAATGTTATAAACCATGTAAAAAATGAACTAAAACATTAAAACATTCTAGCACTAAAACATACTAATTACTATATAAACCAAAATAAAACTATGGTATAGTTTATTGCAACAATAATAAAAAAACAAGTTTGCTATTCATATTTATTTTTCTAAAACAAATCCAATTCATATTTATTTTTTTAAACAAATTCAATGATAAAAAAACCATATCATAATATTTATAATATTTTTATAATAACTAACCATTACAACAGCAAAAAAATATTATAATACGTGAAAATAACTTCAAATAACAGACCCACATTTATAATTATGAATGCCTTTTTAAAATTAGAAACCTCAATTCTGCTCTTTATCACGAAAAGAAGCTTTACTCTGCTTTTTTCTTAAAAAGCTTAAATCCTGCCTTTTTCTTCACTGGAAGCGCCTATCATATCCGTTAGAACTGAAAAAAGCTGCGGCGCGCTTTATGAATCTCAAATATTCAGACATTTTCCTCCTCATCTACTCTGCTTCCCATCTGTGTGCAGGGGGTTGGCCATCTGAGTGTGAGTCGTCAATTTGGTTTAATTTCTTGAGTCTGTATGTGACAGAGGAAGAAGTTGGACTGATTTGGATCGATCTCTACAATGCTATGCTCTGCTCGGCGCTGGAACTTGCTGTGCTCTACTCGGCGCTGGAATGAGCTGGGGTTGAATGTCCTGAATCCAAGTGTGATAGAGGAATGACCTCTGCTATTTTCTGCTCTTACCTGATGTGCCTCTGCTCTGCTATGCTGTGGGACTTGCCATGCTCTGCTCTGGAACGACCTCTGCACTTGAGCAGCTCAAACAGCCCTTTCCCCGATGGAGATCAATGCTTTTGTTCATAATGGTAAGTATTTCTCTAATTGACTTCTTTGTATTCATTTAAAGATCTCCACCATTTTGTATGTAACTGGAAAATACTCTCAGTGCATTCTCATCAGTGCAGTGAAAATACTCTTAGTGCACCCGTGGAATAGATTTTGCTATGATCTATGTATTTATTATTTTCTTATTCAGATCGCCTTCAACAAAGCAAAATTTCAGTTTATGATTTGAGTGATTTATGATTTTGGGCATAAAACGACTGTCATAAATTATGTGAAATGTTTGATATGAGAAGCCATGGCGAGATAAATTGCAATTCTGTTACAATGTATGTACTATAATAAGGAGCTTTAACCGAATTGTGAACAAGTAAAAATAATAAAGAAATATTCGATTTGTGTTAATAAGGGGTTAGTTTCAGAAACCCTATGAAGGTGTTAAAGCCTGTCTGATTTTCTATAAGGAATACGTTTGCATGTGGATGGATTAATATCCATTATGCATTTTGCATTTGATTTCATTGGAAACCTTGTGTAATTATTTATAAAGACTTTTGCATTACTTTGTACATTTTCTTGGGAAGAACATTGCATTCAATCAGATCTGCATTGTATTAAATTGAAGTTCTGTGTAGATCCCTCCCATGAATTCTATATTTTAAACCCTATGTAAATCAATTTCACATTCCTGTAGCAATCGAATCGTGAATCATGGTTAGTCAAATCCCGTGGAAATACAATTCGCAAACAGTTATGTTTTAATCATGTATCGATTGAACCCTTTTCTATTGGATTGTATGAAGCGAGTCGTATGCTAGAAAAAGAGCTTACGATCGATTCTTCTAGATTTTGTTGTCTTTCTGAACTTATTTATTCTTTTAAACTCTATTTATCTCCTTTTCCCTTCACGACTATCCCACTCTGCCTTGCACCCCATGGTCCTCAATGCACAAACAATTCTTCCCTTACCAATGATACAGTCCGATATGAAATGTGTTGTATACACCGGGGATCAAAGCTCAACATCGTTCCTCTGCTCGATTTCTTGAACTTTGATTTCAATTTTAGTTTACTTTTAATTCAAATAGAACGCCCTCTTGATAATCTATATTTGGGCATTGTATACCTCACAATCCAGTTGTGTTGCTATCGATTGAACTGTGCATTGTCATAGTCGTTTTATGGATGGATACACACTGAATATCAAGTCGATGCGTAGATTTACACTGATTTAAGAATTGGGTATTGGATCCATATATCTGGTCATTAGGTTTCTCCCATAGACACCCAAAAACAAGAGAGAGTTTTTGTGATCAGTTTTGATTTAAAGCAATTAGTGGATCCACATGTTAATGTAAATAGACCCTTTGATGCCAATTTGAATTATCAACTTTATCTGAATTTGTCTACAGATCTGTTCACTCCAGGTTCATACCAGGTTTAGATTGGATGGCAGGTTTTGTTCTAAATCTATGTCATATGATGACCTTCCATTTGTTTCAACTACCCATTAGGTCGGACACCAAACTGGCTTGGTCCATTTTGTGTTAAAATCTATGTCATATAAAGATTTTAGATTACAGAGACAAATGGTGCAGCTGGAATGAAGCTTTCTCATTCTCTCAAGTGCTGTGCAAACCCTTTATTGAAACAAGTTTCCAAGGTAAATGGTAAAGCTGGGATGTAACTTTTTCTCAAGTGCTGTGCAAACTCTTTACTGAAACAATTTCTGTAATTGGCTTCTTTGTATTCATTTAGATATCTCCTATGTAACTGCAAAATTGTCTCAGCTCATCCATTTTTGGTAACCTTTCTCACTTCTCGACTATCCCACTCCGCCTTGCACCCCATGATACTCGATGCACAAACAATTCTCCAAGTTTATAATTGATACAGTCCGATATGAAATGTGACGAATATACCAGGCCGGTAATTGATAAAAAAATTATACTTTCATTAACCTCCAAGTTCATACCAAGTTTAGATCGGATAACACATTGGTTTAGTCTCTTGTCCGATCAACTACCCATTAGACTGGATAAATATACCTGTTTGAAAAACAACAGTGCCATAGCTAGTCATGGCTGCTCTGTTAATATCCAAATTTTTATGACACATATTTGCCTTAATTTATCAGCTGATAAAATAAGAAATCTTGAAAAATCCTTCTACAACTAGGAGATAATTTTGACAATTTTATGATTACATAAATTTCTTGAACATGATTTTGTTTTATGTACGGGGGCAAAGGTGAATCGACATTGTTAAGTAATGTATTATATGTTTTGAGGGAGAGCATAGATTCATTAGATGCAATCATATAAACATAGAAAGACATATAAACATAGAAAGACCTGACATTAATTTCTTGATGATAAATGATATAATGGGTTTATAACATCTTTGCAAAGATATATGTATTTTAGTATATATTTATCGGAGACAATTGATGAAAGTCCTTTCATTAAAGTGGATAAAAAATATAATTTTTATTCTAATATAAATGCTTTTTGATCATAACAAGTATAGTTTGTTAAAATAAATAAATTAGAGATAAGTATTTTCAATTCATTTTTTTAAAGTTCTCTATTGTCAGTGTTGAAAAACAATAATAGTTCTTTATGTAAACATTGTTGCTCTGTACCTTGCACATGTAGAGTATTTTTTGTTTCAATTTTTATTTGGATTAGCATGCCCTTTTTAAATTATCATGCTCTATATAAAAAATCATAATGTAACCTGAGTGCTTTCAAGTGCATACAGTGATTGTAAAAGTCCATGAAAGATGTGTTGTAAGTTGAGAGGATGAACAAGACACAAAATTCTAATCATTTATTAATTAGTCGCCATAAACTCTACCTTAAACAATATTGAAACAAGTAACTTTTATGCTGTAAACACATAAATTTATGGAATTTGTGAAACCCATTATAGAAGTAAATAAAATTTTAAATTATTATGTGGAACTACATAATTATGTAAATTTTTTAATATTGTCATCAAAGAAGTTTTTGTTACCTGAAAATACATAAATTGTGTTTTTCTAAAAATGATTAAACATGTATTTAGTTATAATTTACATATTATATTTTATTAAAAAGGACAATTTTTATATCTAGTTTTAATGTGATATTTAATTTTATTAAGAAAAACATTTTTTAGTTTATGGAAAAAAATTAGAAAAAAACTTAATATAATATTCATTTTTATAATTTTTTAGTTAAATATTTACTATGACTTTTGTAATAAAAGGGTGGTTAAGGGTAAGGGTAGTAGGAAGGGGGTAGAGAGATGATATGTGAGAGTGGGGGGGAGAGAGAGAGAGAGAGAGAGAGAGAGAGAGATGTGAGCGGGGGGGGAGAGAGAGAGAGAGAGCGGGGGTGGAGAGGGAGGGGGAGGAGAGAGGAGAGAGGGGGAGTGGAGGAAAAGAGAGAGTGAGGGGGGGGAGAGAGAGGGAGTGAGGGGGGAGATAGAAGGGGGGAGGGGGAGGGGGAAGATAGAGAAGGGGGCTAGAGAGAGGGAAGAGGAGAGGGGAGGAGAGGGAGGGGGCTGGAGAGAGAGAGAAGAGGAGAGGGGGGGAGGGGGGGAGAGAGGAAAGAGGAGAGAGAGGGGAGAGTGAGCGAGCGAGGGAGAGCGAGAGAGCGAGAGAGAGAGAGAGGAGAGGAGGGAGAGAGGGAGAGGGGGAGAGAGGGGGGGGATGGAGCAAGGGGGGAGAGAGAGAGAGGAGGAGAGGGAGCGGGCTGGAGAGAGAGAGAAGAGGAGAGGGGGGGAAGGGAGGTAGAGAGGGGGTTGAGGGTAGAGAGAGAGAGAGAGAGAGAGAGAGAGAGAGAGAGAGAGAGAGAAGAGGAAAGATTGGGGAATGAGCAGGGAGAGAGGGAGTGGGTGGTAGAAGAGGGTTAGAGAGAGGGGGGATGGGGGAGAAAAAGAGCGAGGGATGGAGAGTAGGGAGGGTGAGATAGAGATAGAGGGAGTGGGGGAGGGGAGAGTGGGAGAGAGAGATGGGGGGAGTTGGGGGGACAAGGAGAGAGGGAGTGAGGTGGGGGAGAGAGGGAATGGGGAGGGGTAGTGGGAGAAGGAGCGAGAGTGGGAGCGGGAGTGAGAGCACGGGGGAGAGAGAGGGGGAGACAGAGGGAGAGAGGGAGTCTAGGGGAGAGAGAGAGGGGGGGGAGGGAGGGAGAGAGAGAGGGGGGGGGGGGAGGGAGGGAGAGAGAGAGGGTTGGGGGGAGATAGAGGGGGGGAGCGGGTGTGGGGGGGAGAAAGAGAGAGAGAGGGATCTTGGGGAGAGAGAGGGGGGAGTGGGAGGGAGAAGGGGGAGGGGGGGCTAGCTGGAGGGAGAGATAGCAAGGGGGTAAAGATAGAGGGGGGAGGTTTGAGAGAGAGGGGGGAGAGAGATGAAGAGGATATAGGGTGAGTAGGAGAGAGACAGAGAGGGGGGCGGATAGATGGGGAGAGGAGGAAGAGAGGGAGTGGGGGGAGGGAGGGGTAGACGAAGCAGGAACTAGTGGGGAGAGAGAGAGGGAGGGGAGGAAAGAAAGGGGGAGTGGGATGGGGGAGAGAGAGAAAGGGGGAGGGGGAGTGGTGGGGGGAGAGAGAGGGGGGAAGCGGGGTGGGGAGGGGGAGATATAGGGGGGGGAGGGGGAGATAGAAATATGGAGAGATGGAGGGATAATGGAGAGATAGAAAAAGGGATCTAGGGGAGAGAGAGAGGGAGGGGGGGGGAGGGAGAGAGAGAAGAGGAGGAGAGGGGGGAGAGGAGGCGGAGGTGGAGCAGGAGTGTGGGGGATAGAGGGAGTGGGGTGGAGAGTGAGAGGGGGAGAGAGAGAGAGGGGGGGGGGGGATTATGAGGGAGAGAGAGAAGGGGGAGAGAGGGGAGTATGAGGGAGAGAAAGAAGGGGGAGAGGGGGGAGATGGAGAGAGAGAGAAGAGGAGGAGAGGGGGGAGAGGTGGAGTAGGAGTGGGGGGGAGAGAGGCAGTGGGGTGGAGAGTGAGAGGGGGGAGTGAGAGAGAGAGAGAGAGAGGGAGGGAGAGAGAATAGGAGAGAGGGGTGGAGTGTGTGTGTGTGTGTGTGTGAGAGAGAGAGAGAGAGAGAGAGAGATGTGTTGTAAGTTGAGAGGATGAACAAGACACAAGTCCTGTGAATTCTAATCATTTATTAATTAGTTGCCATAAAATTTACCTTAAACAATATTGAAACAAGTAACTTGTATGCGGTAAACACATAAATTAATGGAATTTGTGAAACCCATTATAGAAGTAAATAAAATTTTAAATATTATGTGGAACCACATAATTATGTAATTTTTTTAATATTGTCATCAAAGAAGTTTTTGTTACCCTGAAAATACATATATTGTGTTTTTCTAAAAATGCTTAAACATGTATTTAGTTATAATTTACATGTTATATTTTATTAAAAAGACAATTTTTATATCTAGTTTTAATGTGATATTTAACTTTATTAAGAAACACATTTTTTAGTTTATGTTAAAAAAATAGAAAAATGGTGAATATAATATTCTTTTTTATAATTTTTTAGTTAAATATTTATTAAGACTTTTGTAATAAAGGGGGTGGTTAGGGGTAAGGGGAGTAGGAGGGGGGGTATATAGATATGAGAGAGAGAGAGAGAGAGAGAGAGAGAAGAGAGAGAGAAGAGGAGAGATGAGGAGGGAGAGAGGGAGCAGGGGTGGAGAGAGAGGGGGGGATGTGGGATAGAGAGAGAGGGGGGAGGGGGGGATGAGAAAGAGGGGGGGAGGGAGAGGGAGAGGGGAGGGAGAGAGGAGAGAGGGGGAGTCAAGGAAAAGAGAGAGTGAGGGAGGGGGGAGAGAGAGGGGAGTGATGGGGAGATAGAGGAGGGGAGGGGGAGAGGACATATAGAGAAGGGGGCTAGAGAGAGGAAAGAGGAGAGAGGTGGGGAGAACAAGGGAAGAGATAGAGAGAGAGAGAGGGGGGGGGGGTGAATGAGGGGATAGGGTGAGAGAGAGAGAGAGAGAGAGAGAGAGGGAGCGGGGGAGAGAGAGAGGGGGGGGAGAGAGTAGGGAGAGAGAGAGGAGGAGAGGAAGGGGTCTAGAGAGAGAGAGAAGAGGAGGGGGGGAGGGAGAGAGAGAGAAGAGGAGGGGGGGAGGGAGTGAGAGAGGGGGACGAGGGGGGAGTGAGAGAGAGAGAGAGAGCAAGAGAGAGAGAGAGAGAGATGGGGGGGGAGAGAGAGAAGATGAGAGATTGGGGAATGAGGAGGGAGAGAGGGGAGTCAGGGGTTAGAAGAGGGTTAGAGAGAGGGGGGGATGAGGAGCGGGGGGAGAGGTGTGGAAAAGGAGATATGGGGGATAAAAAAAGCATGGGATGGAGAGTAGGGAGGGAGAGATAGAGATAGGGGGAGTGGGGGGGGAGGGGGAGAGGGAGATGGGTGGAGTTGGTGGGGGACAAGGAGAGAGGGAGCCAGGTGGGGAAGAGAGGGAATGGGGGAGGGGGGAGTAGGAGTGGGAGTGAGAGTGTGGGGGGAGAGAGAGGGAGACGAGGGGAGTCAGGGGGGGGAGAGAGAGGGGGGAGTGGGTTTGGTGTGGGAGAAAGAGAGAGAGAGATCTTGGGAAGAGAGAAGGGGGAGTGGGAGAGAGAGAAGGGGGAGAGGGCTAGGTAGAGGGAGAGAGAGAAAGGGGGAGAGAGAGAAGGGTGTAAATATGGAGGGGGGAGGAGGAAGGGGTAGGTGAAGTGAGAACTGGTGGGGAGAGAGAGAGGGGAGGGGAGGAGAGAAAGGGGGAGTGGGGTGGGGAGTGGGTGGGGGGAGAGAGAGGGGGGAAGTAGTGGGGGAGGGAAAGAGAGGGGGGGAGGGGGATATAGAGAGATGGAGAGATGGAGGGGGCAGGGAGAGATAGAAAGAGGTAGCTATGGGAGTGAGAGGGGGGAGAGGGGGAGGGGGGGATGGAGAGAGAGAAGAGGAGGAGAGGGGGGAGAGGAGGGGGAGGTGGAGCAAGAGTGGGAGGGAGAGTGAGAGGCAGAGAGAGAGAGAGAGAGGGAGGGGAAGAGAAGAGGAGATGGGGGGGAGTGTGTGTGGGAGAGAGAGAGAGAGGAGAGGGGGGGGTATGAGGGAGGAGAAGAGAAGAGGAGAGGGGGGGAGTGTGTGGGAGAGAGAGAGAGAGAGAGAGGGGTGGAGGGGGAGTATTCGGGAGAGAGAGAAAGGGAGAGGGGGAGAGAGAGAGAGAGAGAGAAGGGAGGAGAGGGAGGAGAGGAGGGGGGAGGTGGAGCAAGAGTGTGGTGGAGAGTGAGAGACGGAGCAAGAAAGAGAGAGCGAGGGGGAGAGAATAGGATAGAGAGGTGGAGTGTGTGTGTGGGGTTGGAGGGGAGGAGAGAGAGAGAGAGAGCGAGAGAGAGAGAGAGAGAGGATGGAGTGGGGGGATTAGGAGGATGAGAGGGGAGTGGGGGGGAAGAGAGAGAGAGGGATCATGGAGGAGAGAGAGGGGGGAATAAGAGTGAGAGAGATGGGGGAGAGGGGGGTGATGGAGAGAGCGGAGAGAGGTGAGAGAGCGAGAGGGGGGAGAGAGAGAGAGAGAGGGGGGGGAGGGGGGGTAGGTGGAGCGGGAACCAATGGGGAAGAGAGAGGAGAGAGAGAGAGAGAGAGAGAGAGAGGGATTTATGGAGAGTAGGCGAGAGATAGAGAGAGAGAGGGTGGGGATGGGGAGAGGAGGGAGATGGGGAGTGGGGGGGTGGAGGGGTAGGTGGAGTGGGACCAACTAGTGGGTACGAGAGAGGGGGACTGGGGTGGGGGAGAGAGAGAAAGGGGGATGGAGAGTGGGTGGGGGGGGAGATAGAGGGGGATGGGGGGGAGAGAGGTTGGGGGAGTGGGTGGGGTGGAGAGAGAGGGTGCGAGGGATAGAGAGAGAGAGAAAGAGGGGGGGTGGATAGGGCGAGTAGGGGAGAGAGAGAGGGAGAGAGGGAGAGGGGGGGGAGAGAGATGGGGAGTGGGGGAGATATGGAGAGAGAGGGAGATAGGGGGAGAGATATGGGGGGAGTGAGGGGGGAGATGGAGAGAGAGAGGGGGAGGAGTAGGATGGAGGGGAGAGAGAGAAGGGGGGAGAGGGGGGGAGCTGGAGAGAGAGAAGGGGGTAGAGAGAGCGGGGTGAGGGTTGTGTGTGTGTGTGTGTGTGTGTGTGTGTGAGAGAGAGAGAGAGAGAGAGAGAGAGAGAGAGAGAGCATGGGGGAAGAGTGAGAGGGAGGGGGGAATAGGAGGGAGAGAGAGAAGGGGTATAGGGGGGCTGGAGAGAGAGAGAAGATGGTAGAGATAGGGGGGAGGGTTGAGATAGAAGTGATATATGGGAGTGGGAGAGAGGAAGTGGGTGGGATGGAGGGGGGAGGAGAGAGAGAGAGAGAGAGAGAGAGAGAGAGAGAGAGAGAGAGAGAGAGAGAGAGAGAGACGATTAGGGCCAGAGGGAGTAGGAGGAGGGTTAGGGAGACATATGTGTGGTGGTTATGGCTAGGGAAAGTAGGAAGGGGGCGTCAAGGTAGATGTAGGGGGTGAGGAGAGATATAATCGCTTGCAAATAATGTAATAATCTTTGTTCTTAGCATAGTGATAAATGTTGATTGTGACATGTGCAATTATTTTATGTGTTCTTATCAGTGGTTTCAAGTGTTTGATTATATATTTAAAGACCAAAATTGAGAATTCTTTTTTTGATGTCGGTTAATGCAAATTGAGCCATAAATGATGCTTCAAACAATTGCAACTTCAATTTAGAAAACATTAGTCAAAATTAAGTAAAACCTATATAATTTAGTTTTTTCAATGAAAAGTATAAGGAAATATCATTAATTTTTCTACAAATTTAACTCACAAAGAGATACGTGATAGGATATTTGGACACTTAGGATTTAGTTAAGATCAACTTGGTCAAAATGTCTTTGGTAAAGTGTGTTTCTTTTTTGTGCATTGTAATTATCTAATCCGATAGTCACAACTATGGCCTAGACATAAGTAACTCAATGGTTCATCTTTTCCTTGATAATAATGACTATTAATGCATGGCTTAACATAATATTGGTCCATGATATCCATTTAAAGAGCACATAGGGTTATTTTTTTATGATCTATTGTGAGAGATTCATATTTAAACTATTTTCCTTTTGCATTAATATATTGCCTCAAGTGGCAATGTTGATCGAGGCCATGAACTATTTCCCCTTTGAAGGTTTTAACCATGTAATACACTAGTGTATTGATCTTTGATTTGATAGTGTGACTTATTTCCTTAAGGTGTTCAAACTATGTGGATGTACCTTTTTTATCTACAATATGAGCTTATTATTTCCTTTTCATTTTGTGCATTTCCATCATAGATTTCTAGATTAAATTGCATTCCAATTTGTTGTGTCATGGTTACAATTGCACAAATTGTTCCAACTATATATTGATTTGTAGATGTCAAAAGTTATCTACTAGTTGTAGTTGGTACAAAGCAATTTTATTTGCAAACGATAGTCTATGTTTACTATGTTAGACTTATTTTAATGTAATACTAATATAAAATTGCAGTTTCCATAGTCATAATTAGTCTTTAGAATTGTTGAAATTTTAAATACAATTAAATTTTCCCAAAAAATGTTTTCTTTCATTTTCTTTGATGAAATTGTTGTTGGCATTCAAAGTAGCTACCATTTACCTTTTCTCACTAGTCAAATCGACTTGTAAAAGACAATGTTTCCTTTGTGACATGTCAAGTGTTACATTTTGTATGTGAGATTCCATTACCATTGAAAGATTCCCTTGATTTTTAACCATGTAAATATTCAATTGTAATTGGATTGAATGGTGTCGGTTTGTGTTTGTTTCAAATGTAACTTCAATTTGTTCGTATTCACCCTTTTCTCACTAGTCAAATCGACTTGTAAAAGATAATGTTTCCTTTGTGACATGTCAAGTGTTACATTTTGTATGTGAGATTCCATTACCATTGAAAGATTCCCCTGATTTTTAACCATGTAAATATTCAATTGTAATTGGATTGAATGGTGTCGGTTTGTGTTTGTTTCAAATGTAACTTCAATTTGTTCGTATTCACCCTTTTCATTTTGTTTCAAATGTATCTCTAACTTATTTTCTTTCATCATGCCTTTTCATTTTAAAGTTGGAGAGAAAGAGGAAAGAAAACAATTAGAAATATACAAATTAGAATCCAGAAAAAAGGTATAATTGTGGAAACTAACAAAGCAACAATATAATGGTAATTCATTTATACATTTTTTTCTTATATTCTTAGTAAATTCATATTTAGTAGTGCTTACCTTTAGGATTATTTGTTAAATGTAACTTGAACCTATTTTCTTTCACTATGCTTTTCCATTTTTGTATGAAAACAAAATTATTAGAATGACATAAATATTGATAGAAAACAATAAACATAGAAAGTAGTATAATAGGAGAAAATAACAAAGAATTGTAATTTTGTTCAATTTGACTACTTGTAGAGATTATTAAATTTAGAATGACATCCAATTCATTTGAACAATAATATAGAATGAGCAATATCACTATATAGATAGGAATGGGTAAATTTGCATATAAAAGGTTGAAAAAAATTTCAATAGAGTAGTACAAAAAAATCCAAACATAGTATTAGAAGTTTATGAGAATCCTCAAGCTCAGTTACAATCATCCAAGATAGTATATTCCTTAAACAAAAGAATGTTCCCCTAAGTTGCTATAAATTCTACCATACTGGCCCATAAGTAGCTTGCAAAAAAACATCATGCAAAAACAAAATTAATGCATACTAGGATCAATGTCCATGAACTAAACATCTTGATTGTTCTCATCGTCTTCCTCAAGATTGTCCTCAACATCATCCTCTTGTTTCTCACGGTTATCTTTAATGGTCTCTTCAATTTCCATAGCCTTAGTGCCTTAATTGTTCTTTGCATTTTCATTGCGCTCATTCGATCTAGATGTATTCACAGTTGCATTGATAAGTTGATAGACCATAACATCCTTATTTTCTTTGCTCCCTGAATAAAAAATTCGAGTCAATTTTGTAGATAAAAGAGCATCTCGGTGCTCTAGAGTGACCTCAATTGCTTTAACTTGAGCTTCGTGAGTGCGAATTTTTCCCTTGACTTCGTCAAGGCAAGAGTCTAAAAAGGATGTGTGGAAGGTGATCTTAAGGACATCTTATTCAACTTCTTGAAGACGAGAGTCCACCAAGGGTGCTTGTCATGTCTTACAAGGTATTTCCTAGAATTTTCTAGAATTTTACAAGGTATTTCCTGATTTATTTCCTCCGAAAAAAAATCATTAACTATTTTTAATATTTTTTTTAGTCAATAGTTTCATATTTTATACAAATGCAGTTCTAAACAGATTATTCTGATAGTTCAAGTGATGTCAACTAGCTTGACTCTGTCGCATGGCATGTATGATTGGTTTGCAGAAATTGGAAGAAAATATTTTTTATTTTTAAATGAAGATTAATATTATTTAAAAATATTAGTATATCAAATTTATATTAATTGCATAACCAACCACGAGAATCATTGTCTTATTGTTTAGTGCAACAAGAAGTAAAAAATTATAACCTATAAAATAATGTTATAAATATCTTCAAAGACATGAATATAGTTTTTTATTTTATTTTATTTGTTTCCAATGGACTGCAAAGAAGAATCGTCTTCCTCGA
This sequence comes from Larix kaempferi, assembly GCA_027924585.1. Lineage (NCBI taxonomy): Eukaryota > Viridiplantae > Streptophyta > Pinopsida > Pinales > Pinaceae > Larix > Larix kaempferi. Next base: position 926,985 of record BSBM01001556.1, on the reverse strand, counting down.
ATTTAGAATAACCATGAATGAGAATTTCAAAAATTGTTATAAATCTCTTTGAAGACATGACTGTAGATTTTTTTTAATTGTATCTTTTGTTCTCAATTCACTACGGAAACTAAAAGAAAATGATAGTGTAGAGCATTGAGCACAAAACTTGTACCTAATAGTGTTCTTTGTAACTGTTGTGATCTTTATTTTAGACCGGTTTATTAAATGTTAAAAAACCAAACCCTCACTTCCTCTAACAGAAATGATTATCTTGTATAGAATCTCTAATAGAAATGATTACTAGGTAATGTGACTATTTTATTATAAGAGAAGAGATCATGCAGTTGACGAGTCTAGAAAGCGTCTTAGAATGTAGAAGTGCTGCAAGCTTCTCTGCAAATGCCTCGAAAATCTTTTCAGTTCTTGTCGGCTTCAATCAGAGTGCCACAAATCTCTTAACCAAATTTGATTTCGTTAACCCAAACATATTTGCATCATCTGCACTAGGAAAATACCGGTCTCTCAAATCCAAATTGATAATCCCTTGCACATATCACAACAGACACACGATGCAATATATATACTTTCTTCTATTAATTGATAATCCCTTGCAAATATCTCAAAAGTCTAACCACGGACGCACTGTTTTTAGAATTTTGAGATCATTTTTTTTAAGAAAATAGATTATTATGTTTCAAAAAATAATGTTCGGTGTGTTTTCTACGACGTACCTGTGCAGTTATTGTTAATGAACGCATCGAGTTTAGTTGTTTACCTAAATATTTTATTTTTTAATAAAAGAGCATGTAGTGTGGTGGTTTCTACCAAATGCACCGATGCGGTTGTGTGTGACAGAATGCATTGTTATGTTTATTTGGAAATTATTTTGTTTTGATAATGATGTTTTTCGGTCGCAGTGCGACATACTAGGAAACAAACCAGTGTGTGTGTGTGTGTGTTATGAACACATCGGTGTGATTAGGTAAAAAATGCATTGAAATTAAAACTTTCACTAAAACCTCCAGTCGCTCGCCTCCGCTACTAACCTCTGCTAGAAACAAATATTTGGGCTCTGTTGGGAGGAGCATACGCTATAACCTCCTCTAAAGGGCCTTTTCCTTGTAGTGTTCATATATTTAACATGGAAACACCAAGAACATAAGAAAAATCATAGTGCACTTCCTCTCATCGTCATCTTCAAAAATGTACTTTATTTTTTTAGTGATGATGGCATCAAAATAGAAATTGATGAATTACAAAATGTGTTGAAACATCACCATTTTTTGTCTTACTCTATTTCATTAAATAATCACAAGTAGTTCTTAAATCTACAAATTCCCCAACAATAGTGCACGCACTATTACAATTTGTGTATATTGTGACAATATATTGTTTTTCATCAAAATCAACATCCATCTCTAAAAACCATAATGGAGCGGTATGTTACTCATTAACCTAATGTAAAATTTAAAGTATATGCAATTAATAAACACCAAAATTATCCCACTGTATGTCCATTTTTTTTTAAAATATGAATATGGAGGTAACTCAATTATATACAAATCTCTTTTTTACCTCAAAGTCAAATTCTCAAAGAAAATATGAGTTTATGGGAGTTGAAGTTGAAAAAACATAAAATTTTACAATTTTCTTCGTCAAAAACAAGGGAAAAGTCTTTCTCGACTTTGTGATTTCACCCAAACATCATATGAAGAATAAAATAGAGTAGGACAGTCATAGTGAAGTTTGAAATAGAATTTGGCACAATCGTTGAAGAAGTCTCATAGGCCAAAGATAGCACAAATGTTGAATTAGGCTCACAGAATGAGATATTTTCATTAAATTTAACATCTCTTCTAATAATAATGTCATTGCATTTAGGTTGAAGAAGTCTATAACATTTTACATCTTTAGAATACCCAACAAAAGTGCACTTCTTACTCTTAGGTTGTAATGTTTTCCATTTTTCATTGGAATGTAAACCCATGCTCCACTACCAAACACACAAAAGTGGCTTACATTAGATTTAATTTTGCTCCATGCTTCTTTCAATGTTATATGTTTTAGATCCTTTGTGGGAGCACATATGACTATATAATTGGCACAATTAATGGATTCTACCCAAAAATGAAGACTTAATTCCTTAGATTGCATCGTTCAATTTCCTTTAATGTGCAATTCTTTCTCTCAGCAACACCATTTTGTCATGGTGTGTGTAGAACAATATATTGCATTTGAATGCCTTGTTCATTGTAGTAATTTTTAAATTTATTGTTTACAAATTCGCCTCCATTATCTGCTCTTAACTTGTTTGACTAAAATCGGGTATTTCCACACACGTCGAACACCTTAAGCAACTACTCACACAAACATATGACATATCAACACATTGATGTTTTACATGGTTAAAACCCTCATAGTGGAAAATAGTATGAACTCAACCAAATAGATACTTGACACAATATACTAATGAAAAAAGAAAAAAAAGTTACATATGAGTTTCTCATAATCAATCATCAAACAAATGACCCTCCATGCTCTTTAAATAGAGATAATGGATTAATCAGATGGTATGTCATGTATCAATAGCCATTAATATCTAGGTGAATATGAACATTCAGATCACTCTATGTATAGAACATATCATGAACATTGGATTACATAAGTACAAATGCATATTAATGCATAGTAAAATAACACACTTTACATAAAGGCACATTAGACCAATTTGATCTTAATTAACTCCTAAGTGTTGAAATATCCTAACAATAATTGTTCATTTTTATTTTCAATTACATTTGTTACATGTTCAAGGCCCCTCACCATGAAATTGTGTGCATTTTTTCTTATAACGTACCTTAATATCATGTAGGAATTGTTCCATGTTGAGTAGTATCTTTGAAAATGCCTTTGTTCATTCAATGTAGAACATATAATAATAATTGTTATTTATAGCAATTTTCAAGATCTTTATTCTTAACTATAACTTATATCATAATATATGGATTGTAACTATTTCTTCATTTCGTGCTTTATTTTTGTCAGACCCTAGGGGTAACTCCAATGTTGGGATAATTTACATTAACATGAATCATGTATAAATACAATGTTGATTGACCTTTGGTTTTCATATTTCAATAGGTCTTTTGGGCTTCATAGTGACTCTTCAGTTTATTTTAGGTGATTGGAAATATCATCCATTATTTAATTTATTCTAATATTACATTATATCATAACCCCTAAGGATTATGTATCTAAAATTCTCCCCCATTAATCCAAAGGGGTGTTTGTGAATCCAAGCATCTTTCTTAACTTTTTGGGATTTTCTCTTCTAGGCACTTTGGTGAAGATGTTTGTAATCTACTCACTTGTGGAACAATGTGGACCAAAATGAATAGTATTGGCCTTTACATGATGTCAAATCAAATGGTACTTCATGTTGATGTGCTTTGTTTGTTCATGGAATCTAGGATTTTTGGCTAACAAGATTGTAGAAGTGTTGTCACTCAAAAGTGGAGTAGCATTTTCCTATTTCTCTTGCAAATCCTCTAATATTTTTTCAAGACACAAAATATCCTTTGTTGCCTCAGCAACAACCACATATTATACCTTTGTAGTGGAATATGTTGGAATGGACTGTTTGTGTTATCTCCAAGAAATGGTTTCTAGTTCAAGGCTCCTGATGTATCCTGACCTAGACACTCCATTCTATTTGTTGTTAACAAAGTCTAAATCAAAATATACAGTTAATTTGAAGTCCTCCACCTTATATTATTTGATTCCAAATACTTGAGTCCCCTTCAAGTATATTAGAATTCTCTTTGTAGAACACCAATGTATTTTACAAGGTTTTTGCATGAACTTGGAAAGGATACCAACTACAATGAAATATCAAGCCTCGTAGTGGTAAAGTAGATAAGAATCCCAAACTGTTGTCTATATTTGGTTGCATCCTCAATTTCATTCCATTCTTTTGATGTTAGCTTCAAATATTGTGCCATTGGAGTAGTGAGAGGATTACATTCATCCATGCAAAACTTGTTCAGTAATTATCCAATGTACTTCTTTTGGTAGATGAATATAATTCATTCTTTTAGTCAATTCAATGCCTCTGTAATAGTAAATATATCCCATATCAGTCATATCAAACCATTTATTCAAGTCTTTATGTATGGGTGTAATGCAACTTTCATTGTTCCCTGTAGATCACCTACATACACTACAATATATACAAAACTTTTGCTAAATTTAATGACAAATAAAGTTGAATCATCAATATTAGTGTGTTTTAAATTGAATTTTAGAATATGCTTAATCATATTTTCATACTAAGCACGAGGTGCTTGTTTTAGGACATACAAAGACTTGATGGGATTGCATACCTTATGTTATTGTCCCTTCACAACAAAACCTTAATGGTTGAGACATGAAGACATTCTCTTTCAAGTCTCCATCCAAGAAAGTAGTCTTCACATCTATTTGATGAACTTTTCACCCATTTTGTTCAACCAAGGGCGATAGAGTATGGATGGTATCCCATTTTGTTGTGAGGGACAAAGTCTCCTCAAAGTCTATACCTTATTTCTGTGAATCCTTTTTCCACAAGGCTTGCCTTATGTTTGTCAACTGATCCATTTGGTTTGTACATGTAATATTAGACCCACTTGCAACCAGTTGGTTTGGTTCCAAATAAAGGCTCCACCAAATTCCATGTCCCATTCTTAATGAGATAATCATATTCCTCCATGCATATCTTATTCCCACTCATTATAAGGAGCAAATTCTTCAAAGGAATTTGGTTCATGGTTAATAGATCAATTCAATTCACAATCATATGAAACATCCATATCATTTATATCATCTGAATCTGAATCATCTACATCACTTCCATCTTCTTTCCTTATCGAACTTTCAGTTCCTATATTTCCAACCTCATTAGGATGAACACTTTCAAGTGTCTTCATGAACCACTTTGAAATTTTATGTGAGAGTTTAGGTTTCTCAATTGATTTATACAGTTCTTCATTCTCTTCAACTTTCAATCTTCCAATCTTCTAATCATCTCAATCAAATTGAGCCTCATGTTCTAGTGGAGTGGTAGGAACTTCTTCATGAAGGGGATATGGTGTTGCAGAAGGAGATTCTAGAGGTTGATCCAACATAGGTATCCCCCCTTCTATATGTGAAATCTCATTATCAAATTCATGACATGTGTTTAGATGGGTAAATTTATCTAGATAATCAAAATTCCTCTCCACAAAATTTTTAGTTTTATTCATTTCAAGAAAAATAACATCTTTAGAAAGACTAAACATTTTATTTACCTCATTGTAAAGATGATATGGATTCAATGGAATTTAAGTACCCCAAAAATATGCACTTTCAACTCTGTGCACCAAGTTTGTTCCTCTATGTTAGGAATTAATGCATAACAAGTGGAACCAAAAACCTTGATATGCCTCATCAAAGGAATGCAACCATACCACATTTCATATGGAGTCTTATCGGAAAGAGCACGAGATGGAATTCTATTTTTCAGATAGACTACACACAAAACCATGTCACCTGAAAACACCAATTTCACATTATTGAAAAATAACATGCAACGCACCATATTGAAGAGTATCACGCTCATTCTTTCTAATACACCATGATAGTGAGCATTATATGGAACAAAGGTTTTGTGCATAATCCCATGTTGATTAATCTAGTTTTAAAATTCATTATAAGTATACTATTTTCTATTATCAGTATGAAGAGTGCCAGAATGCGATTGTTCTTCATTTTCAATCCATACATGAAAATTTTTAAATGTTTCAAATGCCTCATATTTATGCTTTAATAAGTAAACCCATCACATCTTGGTGCAATCATGAATAAAAATACATGATATATTTATTACCATTTGTAGAAGTAACATGCATGGGGAAACAAGTTAGAGTGTATCAACTGTAATTTTCTACATGCCCTAAAATTGTAATAATGAAAAGGTTACATGTGATGTTTTCCAAGGATACATGCATCACACTGCTTCAAATTCATTGGGGTTGTGGTCACACTAGAAACACCATTCTTCTTCAACAAATAAAGACTATCATAATTGATATGCTCATATATAGCATGCCACAAAAGACTAAATGACAATGTATCTTCATCACGGTGAGAGAGGAATGTAAAATTATATTCCCTTGGAGATGTCCCTTTCAGCTTAAACAATCTCAAACCTTCTCATATTGTTACGATGACTTGGTTGTCAGAATATTCCCTTATTTCAACTTTTCCATCAACCATGTGAATGCAATGGCATTGTTGTCGAATGTGCACAAGAGACATCAGGTTTCTCTACAACTCTATAAGATAGAGAACATTTTGATTAGAAATTATGGGAATCTAAGCAATTTGAGCTTGATGGTATCAATTCCCTTAGGTTTGACGTTGGATTTATCTACAAAATATACTATACCATCTACGTTCTTATTCAATTCTTCAAAGAATTATTTTCTAAAATTCATGTGGCAAGTAGCACCAATTTCAAGTAGCCAAGTATCTATGTAAGAAGCAAATGAAGCATTGAACATAACTTCATTTACATTAATATTGTAATGTGTAACAACGAAATGAGTAGATTCAGGAGCTTTAACTTTTTCTTCTTTCCACTCTTTCTTCTCTATGGTCTTCTCCCATGGAATTTTCCATGTCTTTTCCACATGTCCTTTGTTTCCTCAACAAACATAGTGAATATCAGATCTCTCACCCTGGTTATTTCTACCACCCCTGCCTATGAAAATATTTTTTCTATGTCCTCTCTTAATCCTCCTCTAGAAGAATCACATGATTGATTCTTCTCTTTCTAAGTAAGGAACATAGTCTCTCAAATAGTCTTTCTCTCATTTTGTAATTTTCTCCACTAGGGTGTCAAATTTGAGGATGTTTAGTTGGCCACTAGCTTAAAGTGAGAAAAGGTAGTGAGAATATGTGGGGTAGAGGAACTTGATGAAGAATGTGAAAGAAATTTATACTTTGACACTAGAGGCATTAATTTAATTCATAATGGATTTAATTTCTAATGTTAAATCCATGGGGTCAGTATCCTTCAATTCTAAGCCGAAGAGCTTCAACAACAATTGAATGAGCTCCAATTCTGAGTATACATCATAAAAATCCTTCAATTTATTCAAATCAGCATATGAATATTTAATAGACATAATATGATGACTCACCTCTTCACTTATTGTAGTAGAAATGGGTGCAAAGGATTTCTTATCTTTGTTTTTTCATATTGTAAGCTCTTTGTCTATTGTAGGATTTGTAGGTTTAGTGCCATTTTTTCATTCACAAATTTCATCCCATAAATCATTGAAGATGAGTGTGTGTTTGATATTCCTTGACCATTCTAGATATTTATCCTTTCTTCTAAGCACCAGATCTACAATATAAACAATATAATGCATCTTCAAAATAATAAAATCACTTAAGCAACGCATCTTCAAAGTCAAAAATAAAATTTGCAAGCTCTACTGTAGTACAATCTACTATATCATGAACTACATTTTACAATTTTATAATTAATAGCTTGAAACACTAAAGTATTAGGGTAATACCACTAGAGATGCACATTCCACGGTTCATGCCTCTCTCAGCAGAGGTAATACGTTAGTATAAGCTCTCAGTAACTACTAAAAGTCTAGTTTCCCACCTTTTGAAGTCAAACAAATGTTTAGTTTTGAAATATGTAATGAATTTGGTTAAGGATAAGGGCTTGTTGAATTTCTTGAATGAAATCAAGGAAGAAGGATTCTTGTATTGTATTATCAAGGACAACCTTATGGGGATTAAAATACATGATATTGGGACTACTCTTGTTGGCATTGAAAAATTTGGAAACAAATATTATGAGAGGTATAATCATGAAGTCTACAATGACTAGATTTATGATCTACTTGCATCCCCAACTTATCCTAGACATATTGTTAACAAAAATTGAAATAAAACCTATAGTAGTGTAATGGTTGTTGGATCTACTAATTGCAATAAGCATAGTCATTCTCACTGTGTACTCGCAGCACATAGAGGTGAAAACATCTTTACATGTGTAATGCATGTGTTCAATAGCACATTAGATCGTAGGTCATGGGTTCAGATCACATGCATGTCATAGGTCAAGGGTTCAGATAACATGTACCTCACAAGGGTGGAGAAGCTTCATGATCTACTTGTAGAAGAATCCCTCTTACCATAAGATGTTGAACATTCTCAAATTGATATTATCCATAGGTATAACAAGACTACCTCACCATGGTGACCAGACATGCAGAGTAGATGTGAGATACCATGCAGGTGAGGAGAGAACAATACATAGAGATACCTAGTCCAAAGGTTTCGAGTTTATTTCTATTTTATCTAATGTCTAAATGTTCAAGTCGAGGCAGAGAGCATATTGAGTGAGAGAAGCAAGTCTTAAGAGATAGAAATGCAGGTTTGGAGGTCACCTAAGGAGAGAAAAATGACTAGGTCACAAATTAAAGGGAAAAGGTAGAATATTGAAGCAAGACCATGGAGTTATGAAAAAAACCAAGGCTATGATATAACTGCTAGGCCAGGGTAACTCAAATGTTTAGATTATTTGAATTAACATCAATAATGTATAAATACAATGATGAGTGACCTTTGGTTTTCATATTCCAAGAGGTCCTTTGAACTTCATGGTGACTCGTGATCTCTAAGGATTAGGTATCATAAAATTAGTATAACCTAATGCAAATTTGACTAAGCATTAGTGCTTAAGAGTTCAATACATTTCATATAGTAATCTATGATCGAAAAACACATTTTGTCCTCTAATTAATTCAACTCTTATTCAATTCTTTTGGTACCTTTAACATAAATAATAATTCATTTGCAGGTGATGATATGCTTTGTCATGTTTTTTCATGTAGAAGCCTCAATATGTGCCATTCCATTTGAAGCAAGTACACATTGAGAATATATATTTGCATTCAAAAATATTGGAATATGCCATCTAGAACTATTGGTCAATATGCTTGGTTGATTTATTTGCAACAAAATTGTACTCAGGTTTAAGCTACATCATAATCATAGATATAGCCTTCTGTTGCCCCCCAAACAGATCCCCTTAACTTTTTTATAAAATTTTAGGCCCCCCCAGTCAATTTTTTTGTGAATAATTTTTTCGATTGTTTTTTATTTTCTTGCTTTATTTGAAGGTATGGGTTGATGGCCTCATTTCCTAGATGTCGGATTTTTTCCCTCTTGATTCATTCACTTAGATTTCATGAGATGATGCTTTGGCAATGCTTTGTGGTTTGACTCCTTTGTGTCGATTGAGTATTTTTCCTTCTTGGTTCTTTGAAATCATTTGCATATTCATATTGAAATTATCTAGGTCAGTTCTAGCCTTGATTCTCAAGTTATCCACTAAGCAAATTTACCTTGCAAAACAAAAACATTAAAAATTGTAAATAAAATAAATAAAAATATATGTGTGAATGAAGTTTGTATACAATTGATTCATTTTTTATTCCTTTTAAAAGGTATTTTAATTATTTTAAAAATATTTGTTTATATGTATAACATATGAAATTTTATGGAGAGGAACTAGGGTTTCGAACTAGAGTTTAAGTGTGCGTGTCCTTCTAGTCATGGAGTACATCGGTGGTACATTGGTGGATTACTCTGATGTTACTGCTCAAAGTGGTAGCATATTTTTTCAGGATGATGAGGTTAAAACTTCCTCGGAATACTTGCTATGGAAGTACGGGAAGAATGAAGGTAAGTGGAGGGACAAAGATGTCATTATGGAAGTCGAATATGGTTTTTCTTTGCATGCTAACTCTGTCAGAAGTGGTATGGATCTGGGCTGGTGATCTCCATCTGACATGGAGGCTAGTTTTTTCATTGGATATCGAGGTGTTGGGAGATAATGCGAGGGAGACGAGGACATCATTTCTCATTATCGGTTTCCGGTAGCATTGCAGGTGGATTAGCTTAAACAATCCACCACCCTGTTCCTGCATGCATTGCATTCATTATCACTGGTGATGAAGATGAAGATGGATTCAAAGTAACCACAAGAACATTTGACTTTGGTAAAAAATTGCACTTTCAATTTGAGAGTTATAGAACAAAGTACTTTTATGATCTTGGAATTATAGGAAATACTTTGGTTGAAATTTGGAAAAGTATTATGGTTAAACTATAGTGAGTATTGCGATTGAAATTTGAGGAATATATGAAATTGATCTCTAAGTTTAATGGAAGGTTTTGTATTTAAAATAAGTATTTTTAATGTAGTTATAAATTTTTATACTTTATAACATCAAGTACATTAATTTAAGAGGTTATAAGAGATTATAACAATTTTTTATTGGTCATTGTCAATTAAACTATTGAAGGCCTCTATCTTTCATATTCTAAGTGATCCATATCTTAGAAGGGGTTATAGAAATTACCTCTTGATATAAATGGAATTGTAATTTTAGATGTTATTGAAATCAAAATTCATAATGATATAATCTCTTCATTGCAAAATTATAGGGAGTTATAAGGTGTTTTTGGAAGTCATGAGGGGTTTAGTTTTTGCAAGTTATTATATTGAGAGTAATTTGTAATCTAAGTTATAAGGTTTTTCCCCAATTTGGAGTTTGGTTTATTTTTTGCATGTTATTATATTGAGAGAAATTCGCAATCTAAGTTATAAGGTTTTTCCCCAATTTGGAGTTTGGGAATTTAATGTGCTTCAAACATTATAAGTGGATACTTCATAAAAATACACTTTTTTGTATTGTATCCTAAGCCCCCTATAAATTGAATAAAGGGGTTGTAGAATCATTATATGTGTGCCTCATCTATTGGTGCATGGTGGAATTTGGACTTGTGGCTATAGGTGCATGGTGGTAATTTTATTTTCTAGAAAAAAACTTTCTTCCATATAATGAATCAAGCACATGCACTTGATTCCATAAATAACACAAGTACAGGAATAAAAGAAATAATACAATCAATCAAAGAAGACAAGCAAAGGAAAGCCACTATATGAACTTTACAATAAATTTGGTCACAAATTTGACGCATCTTGCATTATAAGATCATCTACAATATTTATTTTGTAAATTCTTTGAATGTCCTTTATGTCTTGTAACTTGAGTAATTTGATCTTGGATAATTAAAGCAATTCTTTAGATCAAGATGGTAGTGAACATCAAAGACTTATTCAATCTTATACACACTTTAATCAACACTGCACATGGAACAACTGTTCAAATATGCAAACATTCACTCAATGATGTGACCACTTATCTATAAGTTATGCATAAAAGGATTGTTGTTCTCAAGACCCATAACAACTTGATAAATAATGAATTGCAAATTCTTCGACAACAACATTCTAAAACCATACTCCTACAACATAATCCATTATGTGGAATAATAGTTGTGGAAAGTGAACAAGAGGATATTGAGCACCATTCAACTATGAATCTATCATATGAATTTAATGAAGGAACCAAGGAGACAAAGAACAAATTGGATGAAAACACTAACGTGACAAAAAATACTTTGGATAAAGACACTAAGGTAGATATGGATAAGTTTGAAAATCAAGGTAAAGTTAGCAAAACTTGGGAAGAGTTGCAATTCAAGAGGAAAAAATTTGGCCTAAGATATGACAAGACAAAGTTTGACTTCTTTCACATTCTTGATTACTCCAAACCTGTGAAATTTTTGAATGTTGGATTTATTGATGACTATTTATAGAGGCATACTATTGATAACAAGTTAGATGAAGTACCTTAATTTGATTATAAAGAAGAGTAATATGAGGATAAGGATGATGGTGATGCACTTGATGATGATAATTTGGATGGTGTAATTGAAAAATGCCAACACTGCCACCAAGTTGGACATCGTGACTTACAATGTTTTGAACTATAGGCTTTTAAGTTTAGCCTAAATTCACAAGCGAGATCACTAAAAGAAATACAATCACAAGATAGACAAAGATTTACCTTGGGAAACCCCCATGGGGTAGAAAACCCAGCAAAGCTTTCCTCAATATAGATAATCAACCAATACAAGATGTAGTACCCAAACAAGAGCTCCTTCTCCTCTTATGTCTCTTTCTCCTTTGCGCCAATCACAAGTGAGTGAATGAATGAGATAAATGAGGAACACACCTCCTCTATTTATACTCATGTTCTAACTGACTTTTCACCCTAATGGGGACGACCTCTACTAAGAGAGTCTAATAACCCCTAAACAGCTAACTCAGGGCCGACCTCACATGGGAGATCTAATAACCCTAGTTACCACAATATCTCAGAGGAATAAACATCTCTGGATATACAATAGGGTCTCCTCAGAGGAATGGAACATCTCCAGAATAATAAAGTACAAATATAATATTCTTAGAAGTTACAATATTTCAACACTCCCCCTTAACGAGAAGGATATTATAACAACATTTGCAGGAGCAAGGAGTCATCAACTACATGATAGATGATACATCTATAAATCATTGGAAGCTTTCTTCATACATCATCAATAACTCAACCAGTTATTGGAGTATCTTCAAATCTTTAATGTTGGAACATCTTCAGTATTGAGTCTTCATCTTTTGCAGCATCCGAACAGCTACAACAATCTGGATCATCTCGATCAACATCATCTAAATCATCAACAAGATCATCTCGATCAACATCATCTGAATCATCAACTAGATCATCTCGATCAACAACATCTGGATCATCTCGATCAACATCATCTGGATCATCAACTGGATCATCTCGATCAACATCTGGATCATCAACTGGATCATCTTGATCAACAACATCTGGATCATCAACTAGATCATCTGGATCAACATCTGGATCATCTAGATCAACATCTAGATCATCAAAGCAACATCCTCTACAATACACATGATCCAATTACGGGATGGTCAATCCCTCTCAATTTAGGACATAAGTCAAAGGACAATGCAATCCTACCACGTACATTTTGAACCAAGGGTTCCAGGATGATGCAATCCCCAACACATACATTTTGAACCAAGGATTCTGGGATGATGCAATCCCCATCATGTACATTTTGAACCAAGGGTTCCGGGATGATGCAATCCCCATCACGTACATTTTGAACAAAGTGTTATGGGATGATGCAATCCCCATCACATACATTTTGAACCAAGGGTTCTGGGATGATGCAATCCCCATCACGTACATTTTGAACCAAGGGATCTGGGATGGTGCAATACCCGTCACGTACATTTTGAACTAAGGGTTCTGGGATGATGTAATCCCCATCATGTACATTTTGAACTGAATGTTTATTGATGATGCAGTCCTATCACGTACATTTTGAACTGAATGTTCAGGGACGATGTAGTCCTATCATGTACATTTTGAACTGAATGTTCAGGGACAATGTAGTCCTATCACGTCCACTAGGGACCACTTTCTCAGAGACATATGTCTACGGATCTCTTTTAGGACATGTGTCCAGGGATGATACAATCCACTTGTCAACTTAGAACAAATCTAAGGACCACTCATCGACCTCATTGTCGGTATCACCAATATAGGTATCCACATCATCGACCTCACTGTCAATGTAGGAAATCTCATCATCAGTGACCACATCACTCCCCCTTTCGAGGAGGGTCCTTCTGAACTACACTAAGCTTGTCTCGGAAATGCTCAAACTACTACAGACAGAGGTTTGGTCAATATATCAGCAACTTGTTCGTTAGTGCTTACATATGCGAGCTTGATAGCTCCTTTCTGCACCATATCTCATATAAAAAAATATCAGATCTCTATGTGCTTTGACTTATCATGGAACACTGGATTCTATGTCATCTTAATACAACTATGGTTGTCACACAGGTTCACAGTGGGGTCTATCTCTAAGTCAAATAATCCTGATACCAGCTTTCGAAGCCATATCGCTTCACAACTAGTAGAACAAGCAGCAATATATTCCGCTTCAGCTATGCTGAGAGCCACACTAGACTGCTTCCTGCTAAACCATGAGATCATGGAAGATCCTAGACAATAACATCCTCCCGATGTGCTCTTCCTATCTGATACACTTCCTTCCCAATCAACATCTATGTATCCATACAATCTGAAGTCATGATCTCCAAGATAACATAGACCAAATTCTATCGTACCCTTTAGATACCTCATCACATGCTTTGAAGATATCAGGTGAACTTGTTTAGGTTCCACTAGATACTGACTCAAGGTGTTCGCGGCAAAGCATATATCTAGTCTAGTATTTTTCAAATACATCAATGGCCTAATAATCTGTCTATATAGAGTCATATCCACTAACTTTGATGAGTCATTAGCTAATAGCTTTAAGTTAGAATCCATGGGAGTGGCCATGGCTTTGCATTCCAACATATCAAATATTTTCAAGATTTCCATAGCATACTTTCCCTGGTTGAGAAAGATTCCTTCTGATCCTTGCCATACTTCTAGTCCTAGGAAGTAATGCATCAAACCGAGATCTTTCATCTCAAACTCTGCAGAGAGTTTCTTCTTGCATTTGACAAACTATTTCTCATTCCCAGTTAGAAATAGATCATCCACATATAGCAACAGTATGACAGGTTCATCATCCATAACCTTGAGATAAATATTAGGATCAACTTTACTTTTCGTAAAGCCAAGGCTTGTCAAGAAACTGTTAATTCTTCCATACCAAGCTCTAGGAGCTTTTTTTAACCCATACAAGGCCTTCTTTAGTTTCCATACATGGGTTATTCTATCTTCAACCTCAAATCCTTGTGGTTGTTCTATGTACACTTCCTCCTCAATCACACCATTAAGGAAAGTTGTCTTTACATCCATCTGGTGTAATTTCCACTTCATCATGGATGCAAGTACCATGATAGTTCTAATGGAAGTGTAACTTGCAACTGGTGCAAATGTTTCTTCATAGTCAATTCCCTCTTTCTGAGAGAATCCTCAGGCCACAAACCTTGCCTTATACTTTTCAATGCCGCCATCTGCAGCATGCTTTATCTTGTATATCCATTTGGAGGATACCACACTCTTGTCCTTTGGTTTGGGAACTATATCCCAAAAATCATTCTTCATTATTGACTGGTACTCCTCTGTCATTGCCTCAACCCACTCTTTCTTATGGGATGCTTATTCATAACTAGTGGGTTCTTATTCTACAAGATCACACATCAAAGCCATATAGTTGGTGAATGGCCTTGGTTTCTTGCTCACTCTGGTGGAGCCTTCAGGAGCTCCATACTTTTCTTCTCCTAGTATAATGTCTCTTTCCCGTGCTGGATTTCTCTTCCTTGATATGTCTATAGTAGGGGGTTCTTGTGGTTCTATCATGTCATGATCTTCAGGTGTTACATCTTCAGGGGTAGGTGCAGCCTCTGTAATTTTGGAAGGTGCATATTCTTCATATACTTCTTCATACTGGCACCTCCTAGATCTCTTGAGAGCTGCTTCTTCATCAAATGTCACATCCCTACTTATTTCCATATGATGGAATATTGGGATGTATATTCTGAATGCTTTGGATGAATCACGATATCCAACAAAAATTCCCTTTTTCCTAGAAGGATCCATCTTAGTTATCTTTTCTTTTGGAATGTGAATGCATACTGGGCATCCAACTATCTTGAGGTGACTTACCTCAGGCTTCTTACCTGTGAACACTTCTTCTGGGGTCTTGAAATCAAGAGCACTATGAGATAGTCTATTTTGCACATAGACTGTTGTCCTGGCTTCTTCAGCCCATAGATACATAGGTAGGTCTTGATCATGTATCATTGTTTTCACTACTTCCATAATGGTTCTATTCTTTCTCTCCGCAACACAATTTTGTTGAGGATTATAGGGAGTGGTTAGTTCCCTCTTAATTCCAACTTCTTTACAAAAGTCTTCAAAACCCTTTGAAGTGTATTCTCCACCATTATCTGTCCTGAGTATCTTGATCTTCTTTTCCGAATGATTTTCTATCAAGGCTTTGGATTCCTTGCACTTTCCAAATACTTCATTCTTTCCCTTTAGGAAGTATATCCAAGTCTTTCTCGAGTAGTCATCAATGAATGTAAGGTAATATTCATATCCACTCAAGGATGTGGAGGGCATAGGTCCACATACATTTGAATGAATCAATTCCAAGGTACTTTTGGTCTTTGTTTCACTCTTTGGAAATGGGTTCTTGATATTATTCCCTTTTGCACATCCCTTGCATGTGCCATCATGATCAATCTTTAGATCTGGTAGTCCTATGACTACCTTGCTATCATGAGGAAGTGCTTTGTAGTTAATGTGAGAAAGTATCCTATGCCATAGCTCACTTGGGCTAGTGGATTCATGAACAAGGGAAACTTTTGGATGACCCTTGATTTTGTACAGACCTCCTTCCTCTTCACCAATAAAAATTGCATCCTCAATTGATTTTCCTTTGGACCACATGAGTACTTGTCCATCTATGAATGCAACCATATAGCCTTTCTTATCTAAAGCTAAGATAGAATGTAAGTTCTTCTTCAAACCTAGTACATATAGAATGTCCTTCATCTTTAATGGAGTTCTAGAATCAAGCTTGTAGCTTGCTTCACCAATTCCCTTGTTGGGATATTGATAATTATATCCCAAGGATACATTCTAAGGAGAGGTATTTTCTTCTAAGTTTGAGAGAGTTTTCTTTTGACCTATCATGTGCTTTGAAGCACCACTATCAATGAGCCATGTATCTTCTCCAGGTGTTACTAACCCAGAGAGTGTAGAGAATAGAACATATTCTTATGCATCTTATTCTTCTACTTTGGTTCTCTTCCTTTTAGGCCTTACCTCTTCTTCTTCTTCACTATCATCTTTTGCTAGATGTGCATGATGTCTTTTGTGAAAATTCTTCTTCTTCTTTGAAGGACAATTTCTAGCAAAGTGTCCTAGTTTGTGACAACTATAACACTTAGCTGAGGAGAGGTCTCTTTCTGAGCTTACTCTTTCTTTCTTTTGAAATCTATGTGGAGGATGAGATTTCTTATGGCCATTCTTCATGGAGTTGAAATGACTCCTTCTTCTTCTAGTGTGAGTGGCCAAAGCTTGGTCATCTTCTTTGAGCAGGGCTTCTCTATTGGCTACCCTAGCCTCTTCTTGAATGCAATCCTCCCATACCACATCAAAATTCATACTTTCTTTTCTTGCACACATCATTTGGATGAATGACTCCCAAGGTCTAGTGAGACCATTGAGTGCAGTCATGACTAGTTCATCTTCATCAAGGGTGTCACCAATGGCTTCTAGTTGTTCCTTGAACTGGGAAACCCTTGTGAAATAATCTTAAATAGATTCTCCTTTATTCATTTTGGTATTCTTCAATTGAGTTCTCAAATTCATCTTTCTGTTGATGTTCCTCCCTTCATACATTCTTCCTAGGGCATCATACATTTCCTTTCGGGTATTCTTGGATGCCACTTGGGGAATCAAGTGGTCCTCGATAGAATCAGCAATGATTCTCTTTGCCCTAATCAAGTACTTCTTATACTTTTCTTTGGCTTCATCTTCTTTAGGTTCTTCAATTTCATCTTTGATATATTGGACAAGATCATTCTCTTCAAGAATGAGACCAATCCTGTATTTCCATGCTCGAAAATTCTCTATACCCTCTAGCTTGTCTTCAAGCTTAGTGCTTGGGGCCATCTTATCTAGGGGGTTACAGAAATTGAAGTTTCTCAACAAATAGAATAACACTTACCAGGAGATATGCTTGATTGGATTGAGATAACTAGTGAGCTTTGATTCTGGAAACTTCAACTTTTCACCCTTCAAATTTGATCAGCAACTTTCATATCTGCAACAAAATTTTTGGCTTTCTGGTTTGCACCTTTTCTGGTTTTCTGGTACACAGGTGCACACTTTTTCTGGTTTACTGGTTTTCTAGTTTTCTAGTCCAAAAGTCAAACTAGGGTTTGGAAAAGCTCGGGGTTCTACCCACTCAAAAAGTTTGATCTAGGGCTGAAAACATCAATTTTGAGGAGGGCTATCTAGCCATGCAATCAGAATTAAAAAATTCCAACTTTTACAGAAACCCTAATTTTCACCAGAGGAGGAGAGAGAGGTATTTTCACCTTGTGAAAGATGTCATGTTTAGGCTACCTCTGATACCATGTTAAGTTTAGCCTAAATTCACAAGCAATATCACTGAAAGAAACACAATCAAAATATAGACAAAGATTTACCCTGGGAAACCCTCATGGGGTAGAAAACCCAACAAAGCTTTCTTCAATATAGATAATCAACCAATACAAGATGTAGTACCCAAACAAGAGCTCCTTCTCCTCCTATGCAGACCTCTCTCTCTCCTATGCACCAATCATAAGTGAGTGAATGAATGAGATAAATGAGGAACACACCTCCTCTATTTATACTCATGTTCTAACTGATTTTTCACCCTAATGGGGACGACCTCTCCTAAGAGAGTCTAATAACCCCTAAACAACTAACTCAAGGCCGAGCTCACATGGGAGATATAATAACCCTAGTTACCACAATCTCTCGAAGGAATAAACATCTCCATATATGCATTAGGGTATCCTCGGAGGAATGGAACATCTACGGAATAATAAAGTACAAATATAATATTCTTAGATGTTACAATATTTCAACATAGCCATGCAATATATGTGGGAAAACAAACCACCTTGTAGAAAGGTGTAGGAGGTGACCAAATATTAAGATAAAACAAGTAAATTTTGGATGGTTAAGTACTTGGTGACATAATTTGGAATCCAAGTTAGTAGGGAGGTCTTATCAATGGATTCATACATAGGTACATGAATACTTGATTAGAGAAGTTTCTACCATAGATGGACATGAATGTTTCGATTCAGGATTTGATGATTTAGAGCATGATCGAGACCCACTTGATGTAGTCTTTTTAGTTGAATATTGAGTCTATAGACTCCACTCAAAGATAGTATGATTGCCTTTTTCCACTCTTAGGTGGGGGTATTTTGACATTATTGATTTACAAGTCTTGGGAATTCTCACCTTTCAGTTGACAGGGGGGAAATATTGATGATGCCAAACTTCAAGTTTCAAAGTCTATTCCATGAATTTTCTAGACTATTGTATATTCAGGATGATCGAATTTGCATTGGATGGATTCATTACATGATTGATTATGGATTCATGACATGCTAGAAGAGCCCATTTTGTAAAAATCCTTATTTTTCAAGTTATTGTTGCATGACAAAACACTTTTTTAGATCTAGCTACGTCCATCCCAATGTCCCAATTTGAGAGCGAGATAGGCTTATTGACCCTTTATTTATTTCCATTTGTACTATTTATATACTCATGGCTACTTAGTCAATCTTGGTTATGCATCCTCGCCCGATGTGTGATGAGCATGTTTAATGCACCGATCTCTTATTTTGCCAATTATTCTTTAGCCTAATTATCTAACTAAAGAATAATCGATAGAAGTATGTCTATGATAAAGCATAATTACATATATAAATTCAGTTCAGTTCTCTCACACTTGCCTACAATACTGGATGATGGATTGAGGATTGATTCCGAATTGGATGATTAACAAATGATCGATTAAGGATATCATGATGTTGTCATGGATCACTCACACAAATTTTTTGATTGGGCAATATGTTTTAGTAGTTTGATGATATTTTGATTGATTTTCGGGATATTGGTTTGGATGAATGGTTTGCCACTTTTTGGCATTTGATAAATTTTCTGACGTGCTTGACGGAAATTTGGCATCACAATTTGGAGCCGACTAATAGTTCACTTGGTTTACTTCTCTAAGGATTTTTAACAAGATTATGATTCATTCACAGGGTTTCATACATAGTTTTTACAAGATGTAGTACTTTGATGTTGATGGAATATTTTTTTATTAGTTGTATAATTGACAGTTTTTATTTGTTTATATTTGAGAACTTCATAGTATTTGGACTTCACAGGGATGGTATTTTCACCTTACAGAGGACATACGATTCTTCTACATTTTCTCTTGGCACATTGGTTTGTTAATTTTTTTTGCATATGGAATGTGTAGGATTTCCATCCAATTCACTTTTCACTAAGATTTTCTCTCACTGGTTTTAGGTTCACTTCGTTGAATACTTAGACAATATCTAGCTCATGTTTTGTGCATTGAGTTTTTCATATTTGGTTTTCATCTTCCACTTTTGGTGGTTTTTTCAAGTAGATATTCATCGACACTCATGAGGTTTCAAACCATGAGTATTAAATTTAATACTTGGATATGTTATCAACTTTTGCACTAGTCTTTGTTTCTATATCATACACTTGTATAGACTTATGATTAAGGGTACTGGTAGGGGTAGGGGGGGTCAAGGGGGGTGATTGTTAGAAATTTTTCTTTAATCATTAAGTACTAGACCACCTTGTTGTTATATTGGGTTATTTATGTGGACTATTAAAGATGTTTATTAGATATTGTACTATACATGTACTTTATTTGAGATTACACAATTGATTCGGTTCTTACCTTTTTCTTCCACCTGCTTATTTCTTGGTTGTTTTTGTAATCTTTCTCTTTGTTATTTACATCAACATCAACTAATTTTGGATTTTTTTAATCTCCTTTATCCCCATATTCTTCAAATGTTCTAAATTGACACTCTAATGTTCCAACTTGATTTTGCTTTAAAAATTATAAGGATCATTTTCCACTTTCTCCCTAACTTGGTCAAGCTGAACTCCAAGATTTTGTTGATTAGATTTATGGCTTTGAGAAATCATTTTCCCCCATCCTTTGACAAACAAAATAATTGTTGGAAAATTTGCTTTCCCTTTGTGAAATATCCATTAAAAAATGAGACAAAATAATTTTACCCTCCGATGATAGAGAATGCATTGTGTGATAGTGGATGAACTTGTGATAGGGTGATCTACTACCGTAGTGGCAAGATCTAATTGGTTTCATAGCAGAATATGTATTCTCTTCCATATGAACTGGCAATCAATCATAACTAATACATGGTAGCAAATCTCCTAAAAGTTTCATAGCTAGTGAAAGATGGAAGGCTCCATAATAATGTGACATGTAATGCAATGGTAGCTTCATTAAGGTTTAGTGATATAGCTACAATGGTCTATAATTTCTGTGGTCTGATTACATGAAACTTCGTGGCAGAAAACAAAATATTGAAAATCGTTAACAAGGTATCTCCTTCAGCGATTTTTAGGTGTGCCATGTCTGGCAATGTCAGTAGAATCAATTATGTATCATCTCTCTTTATTTTGCTAGCAGCCAATTGACATAATATATCTATCCAAGAAATCTGCTTCTATATTCACATTAACAAACTTATGATTGATTCTCTTCCTCCATGATTTTGGGTGTAATTTTCCACAAAAATTATGTTCTCTTGAAGATGAGTGGATTGATCTTTTCTTTGTGAGACTTTCACTTCAACGATTATATTGCTCCTTCAACCTCATTTCAAGGAGATTCCAATATTCATATGCATTCCATGAGATAGTCTCTTCTATTGCCTTCAGAAACCATGGAAAAATACGGTAGTAATCTACTAACATAAGCTCAAGCTTTAAATTCTCCATGTAACCCTCCGCAGTTGTATCTTTCAGTAAGGTGGTACCCTTTCCAACAATAATTTGGTAACATGGTAGTCTAATAGTTTATTAGCCTTTCCCCAAGAAATAATGTTCTTTGGTCAAATGTAGACTCAAACCAAAGGCCCTTCTGCCATGCTAAATTTCCCCATCAAAAAAATGCGAGGCCACCAAGTCAATAATCGAAGGAGGATTTCTGATATTCATTGGCTTGATTAGATTTTCTTGTGAATAATATTGAAATATAGAAAAGGATTGAGATGCAATCTAGAAAGCATGCCTAGGTTTATCATTAAATATGGCGTCATTCCTAGCCAACCAGATCCCCAAAGATATAATAATAGGAAGAGCCCTCAAATGCTGTAAACTAGAGGAGCTGAAGAACTTTTTGAAACAAGAATCCACTGAATCTTCTTGCCATGATGGGGATGTGTTAACAAGTTTAGACATCTCTCCCCAAACATCTTTAGAGTAGCCACAATCCACCAACAAATGTGAACATGTTTCCTCCGATGATCTACAAAGAAAACAAAGACTCGGACCCTGAAAACCAAAGTGCAACAGTCTATCCCAAGTAAGAATCCTATTCTTTAGTACCAATGAGGAATGTAAGATATCCTTTGGGGGAGCTTTAATATGCCAAATATTCCTGGACCACCATCCCACAGAACTCTGAGGAGTTGATATGAGAGACAAAGACGCAGGTTTCACCATGTAGTTACCCCCAGTTGGGTTGAAAACCCAACTGAGAGCATTGTCTTCAATCTGAAAATGAATATGAGCCCTGATGAGAGAATCTATAAATTGATTCCACTCCACGATTTCATCGCCCTCCAAACAAAGAAAGTCCCTTATAGTCCAATTCTGATGCCAAACCGTTGATCCTCTACCACAACCAATCTAATCCAGTGTATGATAAACCTAATCATGCAAAGAGTTAGTCAGTTCCAGAATAACCCTCCCTCCACTAGGAAGGCCAAGGATGGAGTCTCTGCCAACTCGAACCAGTCGTCCATTTCCCACCATCCATGCCAAATAGGGATCAATGACATAGAATGCCTTTAATAAATCTCTTAAATGATTGGAGGCATTCCTACAAGGTTTATCTCTACATCTTATCCAATCAACCAAAGACAATGGATATATGTATTTAGCCAACATAATATGTTTCCAAATACTATCCTTTCTCAGAAATAACCATAGAGTCTTAGCATCCAAATCTTTGTTAAAATAATTTTTTTCCCAGCCCCCATCCACTATGATCCTTCACAACAACCAAAGTATTCCATTTAAACAACTAAAAACCAAGATACTTCGGACTCTGCCTCCACAGAAAATTGAAGCATAAATTCCTTATAACATTCAACACATAAACATGAATAGAAGCTAGCATCTGCCAATACACCGGAATAGCTTCCAATACACTCTTAACCAGAACCAACCTCCCCCCATAGAGAGCCACCAATTACACCAAAAATTAATCATGTCCTCAATCCTGTATACCAACCAACTCCAGTCCTTTCTTCTATATCTGTTAGGTTTTATAATAAACCTAAATATTGAATCCCCTCCTCCATACTCATGCAATCAAAGGGAAAATGATACATCCAAAATATAGAATCGCCGATCTGAGACTCAAGGATATAAATCATAGATTTCCCCTCACCAATATCCATACCAGTTGCCTTATAGAATAGATCCAAATTTCCTTTCACCTTTTGGAATTCAAGTGCAGAGTAGAGACAAAACAAGAAAATGTCATCAACAAACATCAAATGAGTAAGGTTAATTGCACCATTGAAAGAGACTCCCCTGACACTGCCCAAGGATTTATCCTCATTCATAATCCTGCTAATCCCTTCCATGATCAGTAAGAAAATGTGGGGTGACATTGGGAAACCCTTCCACAACCCCTTGGAGGATTTAAAATATTGTGAACCAGATCCATTAATGAGCACAAAAAATGGGGTGAGGTCACACAACACATAATCCAGTTGGTCAATTCTAAGTTAAAGTCAATATGCAGAAGGACAAGCCTTAAGAAAATCCATGATGCTTTATCATACGCCTTCGATGGGTCAATTTTTAATGAAACAACCTTCATTTTACCAGTTTTAATGGTGCGTAACCCCTCCTGAGCAGATCCTGCAACTTCACAGATAGATCTAGCTTTGAGAAACCAAATTTTTCATTAGAAACATACCTGGAAAGGAAAGGATTCAATCAAAGTGCCATAATTTTCACCATGATCTTATAAGATCTGTTGCACAATGAGATAGGCCTGAAGTCTCCAAAGCTTTTTGGTTTATCCTTTTTGGGGATCAAAGCCAAAAAAATTTGAGTTGAGGGATGCTAGAATGATTCCTGTCACTTTGACTTCCTCCACCATATTCAATAAATCCTTTCCCACAATATCAAAAAGTCAAGGGAAAATCCTAGGGGCCAACCATTAGGTCCCAGGCTTTTATCCCTCTGAAAATATTTTAATGCTGAGCTCAACTCCTCCATATAAGCCGACTGTAAAAGATCCTCATTAAGATTCTAATTGAACAACCGAGGGAACTTTTCAATTACCTGAAGCATTCCCAACATACCCTGATGACCAGGGTCTGAATAAATCTCCTTGAAGTGATCCACAACAGCCTCAGAGATTTCTATGAAACCCTTAATAGAATTCCCGTCAGCTTTCTTGAGTTCCCAAATAGAATTATAATTTTTCCTGGAGAGTTCCCCCAAAATTAGTATTTTTGTCCCCTGCCTGGAGCCAGAGTGCTTTTCTTTTAAGTATCCACTCAGCTTCATATTAATTGAGAATCCAACTCTTTTCCTGTTCCAATTCCACAATTCTTTCTTTTTGTTCTTCAGAGGAGAAAAAATAGAAGGATTTCCCATACAAATCCTTAATATAGTCCTCAGTACCCACCAGACGTGCATCATGAAGCTTGCTTATCTTCAAATTCCACTTCACCACAATTTATTTTAGAAACCTCAAGGACTCAACCATATGAATGCATGCATATCCCCTCCCAACGGAAATGCGTCTCCAATTCTTCCTAACCAGCTCTTGGAAACATATCAACTTATCCCATTCATAATTGTATTTGAAAGGATACCTTGGCTTCTTCATAGAAAGGCCCAACTCAAGAAAAATAGGAAAGTGATCAGAGAACAAAGAAGAACCAACCCAGGATCTAAACTGCAGGAGAATAGCTAGATTAATGCTCATGAGGAAATGATCAAGTCTTTTATATATATCTTGAGTGCCAGTCCTCTTATTGCACTAGGTAGGATTTAATTCAATAGGATTGATGTCCATCCAATCTCCATTTTCCAGATGTTCCCCTAACAGAGGACCCAGAGGGTCCAATCGAGCAAATTCACCCCAAATTTATTCATAGGATAGAGTGAAATCCAGGCCACCACCAGCAATCACATTACTTACCTTAGTAAAATCCTTCCTCACTAAAGATTGCCAAAATTCAAATTTTTTATCATACGGCCCATAGATATTTAGGATTAACAAAGAACAATCCACTACCTCCATATGAATATCTACCCCAAACACATACCGAATGGAAAAATATTTTAAAATCCTCATCCTTGTTGACACTGCTAAAACCAGACTGCTCGATATACTAGCAATATCCACAGCAAAAATCTTGATACTCGGCAAAATCCTACCTAACAATCCAGAAACCTCCATCACATTTATCATAATTTCTTATAACAACAAAACATTAGGATATTCAACCTCCACAAAATTCTTGAGGGATATCTCTTTGGCCTTCCCTCCTATGCCATGGACATTAATAGAAGAAATATTCATTTTAGGAAGCCTTGAGAGGGTTTTCTTGCTCTAAGCACCCAAGAAAGTTTCATTTTTCTTCCCTCCAAAATATTCCGCTTGGCTCTTTCCTAATCCCGAGTCTTCTTAGATTTTATCCCAACCTTGGAAGAAACAAGGTTCAATTCCATTTCTAGGACCCCGGATTATAGAACCCCTTTCAAACACGACCTAAGAAAATAAGGTCCATGAGTGCTAGATCCCGATCTTCTACCTTCCTACGTAGTAGAAGATTTTCCTTGGGAATGTAGTGAGTTCACTGAAGCCAAGAAAGTTACAAGCACATCTTTCTGATAAGAAAATTCAGCTCTAGGAACAGAAGAGGGTAAATTCCTCTCCAAGTCGACAACTGTCTCCAACTCCTTCAGAACCCTCTCTTTTGGGGATTCAACCATCATCGATTCTAGCACATAATCACCTCTCTTCTCCCAAATATGTTGGAGTATTTCCACCTGACTAGAAGAGAGATCCAAATCCTTGAAAAGGTTAGCACTATTAACTGTCGGGGGGGGAATGGGAGGAACCTTAGTAGGAACCACAAACTCATGAAACACTTCCTCCCCTAGATCACCTGATTGGTCCCCTTACACTCGTCACCTTGCATGGATACATTGTTCATGTAGAATGTTGTACTATCATCTCCAATAGGAGCAACTTTTTTGGTCCAGATATTCTTAGAAAGTGTGATTGAAATCTGCCACCACGTGGCCATATTAATGAAAGTGGGAAGATCGAAAGGGGATGCTCAAATAATACAACTGTTGAGTAAATATATTATCCCCAACCCCCAGGTCAATGGATTCAAATAGAGCCTGTCGAGAATCAATCTCCACCAAAATACTAGCAATTGACCGCCGCTGTGAGTTGAAGATATTTTCATCAATAGCAACAAAATGACCGATAGCATCCCCTATCTCTCTAAACCCCTCTGGAGACCAGAATTCCAATGGCATACAAGGTATTTTAACCCAAATAGGGAACGAATCCGGAGAATCCAATCGTGGATAAAATAAGGGGTGCCATGGTTTCAGGTTTAGTGGAGCTGACCATAATAACCAAACTCTGTGCAAAATTCTATCAACCTCCTCAGGAGAGCAATTTTCAAATCCAATCCATCCTCGATCTAGGAAAAGAACCTCCAACAACGTCTTAATAACAGAACCCCAAGAAATCACCACCCATTTCTTCACCACCCCTTTAGAAAAATGACGACCAAAGAATTTACCAATCACCATGCAACTAGAGAGCCTGAGGATCTCCATCACTATAATATCAATACCAACCCCCAACGAAACACTAGGACCCCTATTGATCAATACCTTCCCCCATTTTCTACTCACCGGTTTAATAGTAGGAGAGGCAACTTGCAGTTCTTCTAAATTCAAGCTCTTTCCTATGAATCCTCTGCCCCTAGTTTCAAAGAACACATAGAGAGGATAACAAACCCTAGAATACAGCGAAGAAACATTACCAATCTGATCCTTCAGGGATGAGGTAGAAGAAACACTAACCTTCTTATAATGAGTCAACACATTCCTTGAATCCGTATTCATCACCAACAACAATGAATGAAATGCATGCAGGGACAAGGTGGTGGATTGTTTCAGCTAATCCACCGACAATGCTACTGTCATCCCATAATGGGAAATGATGTCCTCATCTCCCTCGCACGATCACCCATCACCTCGAGATCCAGTGAAAAAACCAGCCACCATGTCAGATGGAGATCCCCATCCCAAATCCATACCACTTCTGACAGAGTTAGCCTGTGGAGACAAACCATATTTGATCTCCATGCATCTTCTTGCAGATACTTCATGCAATTGGCCTTTCCAATTCTCCATTCCTGCGTCGGAGTCTAATATGCAAGAGTTGTCACAGTGCAAACTAAGCATTCCATCAACTGTAGGATTGATGTAGTCGGCATGGTTTGCTATCATATTATAGATGCGATCAAGATCAAGAGCTCTACATTCTTCTCTAATCGGTTTTGTGTATCTCGGTCCTTGCAAATATCTACCCCTTCAAATATCATTTTTTTTTTCTTTAAGTCGATGATCACGAGGTTGTCCATGGCCTAGTATATCCCCAATAGTGCAAGATAAGGTTGACTGTCATCTACAATTTCAATAACCTCGAAGTCTGCATGACTTCGCACTCCATCGATGTCAATAGGAACATTCGGTAGCCTACCGAAGGGTATAAGATTCTGCTGATTTGCTAGCCTCAACTGAATGGGTGACCATGACAACTTTGGTTTCCCCATCTGTATCCATGTCTGCTTAGTCAAGACATTTACTTCAGATCCTAGATCAAGGATGATCTCATCCATATCATAATCTCTAATTTGTGCACTTAGCATAATTTCTTGACTTGTTCTCTTATGGCTTTTGATGTGGTGAACTACGCTCTGAACAGGATTCGTGCAACTTCGTTGTTCATAGTGGTTTACTAGATTCTGCAGTTCTACTAATGCATCTTCTCTCTTTAGCAGCTTCATACAGCTCCGTAGGAATTGCGCAATAGAATTTATTGTTTCTGCTACGGTACTCGTTTGATCATACGCTGCTGGCATATCCTTTATATGCACTGTTTCACTTTGCAATGAGATTCTTGGACTTACAGGTGCTGGTTCTTTGAAAGTTTCCCTTTTTTCTTCAAAAACTTCTTTATTTCTTTCCAGATTGAAAGCAGTTGTTTTCCCAATAGTTTTTCTTATCCATACCCCTTCAGTAGGTATCTGGTTAGTGTGGTGCTCTCCAGAAGTTGAAGCTTTTGGTTCTTTATTTGTTTCTGTAGCAGCTCCACTTCGTGTCACAACATTAATGTTTGGATCTCTTTTCTCTATTGCGATCATCTGAACGTTCGGGTTTGGTGCTTCTTGTCTTCTTTCTTGAATTTTTCACTTGTAGCACTGGGCATGCTTCAATAACATGGTCAAAATATTTACAGTATCTACATGTAGTAGTAGCGTTTGTACAGTCTCTAGAAAGATGGCCAGGCTAAGCGTAGTTATAACAAATCCTCTGACCTCTTCCTCTTCCTTGTCCTTATCTAGTGTTTTTTCCTCTTCCATGGAATCCACCACAGCCTCTATATGCGCCTTGATCATACTGCTTATTTCATGGTGTTGTGGCGTTTCTTCCTGAAATCTGTAAACATCGTGTTTCCTTTCTATCATCAGGTCATATGCTCTACAGTTGGAGTCATCATGTCCAACTGACTTACAGAAACTGCAATACAAGTTCTTTGGTGTTCTCACATATTTTTGGATCAAATAACAATCCTCTGGTCGATGTCCTCTGCATTAGCAGATTTCACACCATGGTCCTTGTTGCTGATTTAGTGGATTTGGTGCTCCACTATCAATATATTGTTTGAAAACTGGACAATGTTCTTTGGAGTGTCCCTATGCTCTACATTTTGTACACCAGATCTCTTCTCTGACTTCTTTTCCTTTCTTAATGTCCTGGAGTTGTAACGTTAGGGTTGGTAATTGGTTCTGGATCTAGATCATTCCTTGAATTGTTTCTCCTATCGACGAAGCTTCTAGCTTCATCGCGCTCTCTAATTATTCTGTTTGCGACACAAAATTCTGTTGCATCAACGACAGTATGATATGTGGCAACAACACAGCTATGAACCACTCTTGGTGCTGTTGCGGTGCGATCTCAAAGATTACTTGGTCTAATAATGCTTTAAACTTCTGGTCAAATTCCCGTACTGACTCGCTTGTTTTTTATTTAATCTCTTTTAGCTCTGTTATACATTGTGATTCAGATTTTGGCTTCTTAAACTCTCTTAAGAGAGCAACCTTTACATCTGGTAAGGTTCTATTCTGTTCGACATAATATTTCATGAACCAAGTTAATGCTCTATCTCTAAATGTAGTGATGAGATGTGCATGCTTAACAGCATCATCCTGGACTTGTTTGACGCTCCACACGGCTTCACATAGAAACCGATGTTGCTTAGGGTCTTCTAGATGTGAAAATCCTCACAGCAGATCTACGAGATGATGTATACCTCACAAGAAAGTAATTGATTAAGCAAGAAAATAGAAGAAGAGTGGTCAATGTAGTATAATAAGCAACAGAATAATAATACAGTAGAACTTGGATATAAGCAAAAATACTTCACACACACTAATTAATTAATCACAATATGGACAAATAAATAGTACAATGCATGAGGATTCAAATGCGTAAGGTGGCAATTTGAATTAGCCTTCATGGAGTGATCAAAAGATCACTGGAGTGTCATCGGAGCACAAATAGTAGTCTATCTCATCATCAGTGGAGTCATCAATGCTCAAGTAACTGTCAACCATCAGTCAAACTAAGTCTAACTGAGTGTGGTAGGTGTAATTGAGCGTAATTGGAACTAACTGAATAAAGGAGGCTCAGTGGAGGGCGCATGAGGAGCTAACTTAAGTCAGAATGGGTAGTCAAGTCTCACTGGAGGTCCATCGGAGTGATACAGTCAGTTGAGAGTCAGTCTAGCCTTAAATCAAGAAGAGAACTGAAGATAACTGAATGGTAGGTAAGGAAGGGCGCCTTTCTCATGCAGTAGGTGAAAGGAGGGCGCACTAAGCTCTAAGAGGGATGAAACTGAGTGGAAGGAAGCTCTGGGGGCTGGCTAACGGAGGGCTAGGTGTTGGGACTAATGAATGGAATGCATGCAAATGCATGCAAACCCTAAATAATGCATGCAAACCCTAAAAGTGCATGCATGATTGAAAATGCAAATAATGAAAATGCTGCTAGGACTAGGATGGAGTATAGGAATATCCTAACACTAGACCTGTACCTTTAAATATCGATAGTTTAATATCATCAGTCATTCTCCTTCTAGGTGGTACATTGTTCTGTGCGGTGTTAGGGATGTTACGGCGTGGAATGTTCCGAGTCACAATGTGGTGAGTACTCACTCCTATGATGTTACTAGTATTGATACTCTGACGATTGGGAATATTAACAACTGAGGGATTCTGTGGAATAGGATTCGCAGTATTGGCAACTGGAGGTTTTCGAGGTGTAATGGGCTGATAGGTAGTTGAGGGAGGTGTTGTCAGGCTATCAGTATCAACTTGGAACTCAGTTTCTATGTGGAGTTTAGGTTCTTTAGGATTCTTCTCGGTGGTATACTTATATATTTTTCCACTTCTTAAATTGTGTGTATTTTCTTTAGTCACTGTATGTGTTATCGACCATTACAGACTCAAAACAACTATGAATCTAACAGCATTCTTAAAACTCTTTTCTTAGCTAAAAGCATTTTGATATCTAAACTCAGATTGTTGAGGTACTTACCTCTTAAACCTTTGAAGAATTCGGCCTCTGATGTGCTATAGGAATTCAGCATGTCCACAACGAACTCTATCACGAAGCCTTCTAGAATACTGTCAACTCAAAAGTCGACTGCTCGCGAGAGTGGACTATCTACTTCTTTAAGCCTCTGAATAAGCTCTCGGTTCCACTTGGTAGGTGCTCCTTCTTGGAAACTATTTTTTCGCTCTACCAGTCTTGATAACCACTCATACAACTCGTTTCCAAAGGTCACTTAACAACATGACAGCGCAATAGAGGACTGCGCTTCCTCTTCAAACCTTATGCAACTTCACTAGACTTTACTTAGTGCAAATTGACGCATTCGACAAGTATGATAGACTGCAAACCTTGCACACTTATATAGTAGGACGAACTACAGTGTAACTGTGCACTTCCGGTGCTGCGCTCAAGGAATCGCACTATATAGACTTCGCTGATTTAAGTGTTTACCCAATCAACTTATGCATTCATCTGACTTAGAAATACTTATGCATTCAACATTCATTCACATATGTTGATACTTAACGTATTATTCCCATCCTTTACGCTTATGGAGAATACATATAAAAACAAGAACACATGAACTCATAAACAAGACCTTAACCATTCAACATAAGCAAATACGCAGATGCAAACACATAGTCATTCACATAAAATGAGGAATTAACATGGGTCACCCCTAGGGTGAGAGCTACATCCACAAGAACTGTTGATTATATTATCAATGGGAAGGGTTCAACAGTTCCATCTATGCACTCAGCTGTAGACTCTCTTCTCTCTTAGTAGGTCACTGTGCACACAATTGTAGAGCCTTTTACAATGAGTCTCTCTCTCAACAAAGATCAATATTCTGCTATAAGCAATAATAAGATTAACCCTTTCCCTTACAAAATATTCCCTTTTATAGATCGTACCCTTAGGTCACATCTGTTACAATCATGGTGAGCTCAAAAACCCTAAGGTTCCCCAAAATTGGTGTGGTTACCCTACTATCTAGGACTGTTAGGATCTGATAGAGACTCGTCATCATGGCCATCCTTCTGCACATGGTCATGTCACTTTTATCCCCTCTGTCGAGTGCATGCCAATGGGTCACTTTCACCCCACCATTCCTTCTCTAACGGCTTTGTGCGGCCGGTTCATGTAGTGCTGCCTTTACTCAGGCGACCGATCATTTTCCTTCTGCGCCACTCTTTACCCACCTACTGGGAATCATGGAGTATCTTAACCAAAATAGACCATCGCTCGATCTCACCGTAATTTATACCGTTTTTCATCCAAAACTTCTGTCATCCTACATCTTCGTGAATCTTGCACTTTGCAGCGCTAGATCTCTGCAGCGATGTAACCCCACAATGCTGTAACCTCGTAGCGATGTCTCTTCTACCTTGTTGATGCTATGCTGTGATGCAATTTCATAGCTCCCAAAACTGACTTCTCCAAAATTGGCTTACTTGGGGTAGGCCCAATAGTTAATTTATGTATCATCTCTCTTTCTTTTGAAATGGAGCAATCTATTATAATCTATTATGAAATGGAGCAATCTAGTATAATCTATTATGAAATGGAGCAATTTATTATAATCTATTATGAAATGGAGCAATCTATTATAATCTTTTGAAATGGAGCACTGGTGTATCTATCCAAGAAATCTTCTTCTATCTTCACATTAACAAACTATGTTCTTGCAGAAACTTCATGATTCTATTCTTTCGTGATTTTGGGTGTAATTTTCCACAAATTTTAAGTTCTCTTGAAGATGAGTGGATTGATCTTTTCTTTGTGATACTTTCACTTCAACGATTACATTGCTACTTCAACCTCAATTGAAGGAGCATATTCAGCTGCATTCCATGAGATAGTCTCTTCTATCGCCTTCAGAAACCATTGCAAAATCCGGTAGTAATCTAATAACATAGGTTCAAGCTTTAAATTATCCATGTAATCCTAGGCAATTGTATCTTTCAATAAGGTGTTATCCTTTCCAACAATGATTTGGCAAAATGGTAGTCTAATAATTTATTAGCATGTAGACTCATAATCTCCTTTGACCTTGAGGAGGAGGCTTCTTTTATAGTACTTCATTCCTCGTAGATTAACAAGTTCTAGATATGTACATAAAAATTGAAACTTAAACTTAGCACATATTACATAGCACATGATTTAAAAATATTATAAATGTTCATATGTGATACATATTAACAAATATTTTAAAATAATTAAAATACCATTTAAAAGTGTTAGAACATTATTACACCTATGTACATTAATCATTTATCAAATGATGGTTAATTAGTACCAAATAGCTTAATAATTGCATCCCCAAGTTGGTTAGTGAGTAAATGGTCATTTAGCTTGAACCAGTTGGCAATGTGGACAAAACTGAGCATTGTGCCAAGTCAAACTAGCTGTTGGGTGCACCCTCCCAGTCATTTATTGCTTCCTGCATGCCTAGGGCACTCTTGTTCCTTTTTTTGTGGGATTCTCTTTGACCAAGGGCGCACATGCTCATAATGTGGACAAACTTGCCTCCTTTGCCCATTTTTAGCCAATTCTAGCTGCCTAACCTCTAACCAACTAGATTCTCCACATGTGTGCGGTCACATGGGCCTGTCCAATCATTCCCAACGTTCACATGGTAGTTTCGAACCAGTTTGGGATGGTTTGGGATATTTTGCTCAACTTAGGGGGGTTTGAGATATTTCTAAGCTAGATTAGTGTGAACACTACAGATGGATTCAAATTGTTCTAGATTTCTATAAAAGGATTTTCTTAACCTATTTTGAGGTTGGGATGTTAATAATATTTACATTATTCACCCATTTCATGTGTTATTGTTCTTCATTTTACAGATTTATGCCTATTCTTGTAATTGTGTTGCAATCTTTTCACTAGTGAGGAATCCATAGTAGCTAGGTTCTGCTGTGAATTAGATTTTACATGGTATCAGAGCTCTTGGAGCTACCATTCGAACTAGAAAGACTGTTTTAGTGGCTTGCCAAAAATACTGGAGAAACCATAGAATTCCTGAGGCCATTGCATTGAGTCCATTGGAGAAATCTAGTGGCTCTTCTGAGGTGTGATGCTCTCCCGAATGCACCCACTATCAAACAGGGTTCAAATCTGTCAGTGTAGATCCCTCCTGAGTGATTTGAGAGTTGTTTGCAGGTATTGAAGATCAACATTGTCAGCAAGTGCGTGAGCAGCAGAGAAGAATGGAGCCATCTCACCCAAATGTGCTTACTCCCTTCACCTATTTCGATTGGAAGGCAGAAATGGTGATTTTGCTGAGATCTAAGGGTCTCTACAGAATTACGATGGGTACTTAGGTGGAGCCAAACTCATCTATGGAGAAATCCAAGTTTTTTAACAGAATGGATACGGTATTTGGCCTACTTTGTCTCAACATTTCATGAGACCTCCTGTTTCATGTAGAAAGTCTAGCTACTCCAAATGAAGTTTGGCTCAAGCTTGAGTCCTTGTTTGGAAAGACTGATGAGATGAGAGGCTACTAGCTTGAAAATGAGCTTGTTTAACTGAGCCCAAGGAATTTCGATTCCATCTAGGACTTCTTCACCAAGTTCAATATCTTGGTCTTGCAGATTCGACAATGTGGCATAGAGAAGAAAGAAGAACAGTTGGTGTTGTCCATTCTCTCCAAACTGGGTTCTGAATACTCAGTTTTTGTGTCTTCCTTCAACTCCACAAGGCTCACAGTTAGAGTTTGGAAGATGCCACCTTTGGCTGATTTCATGGAGATGCTAACTCAAGGGCAAGACAAGCTGGTCTTGATGGGCACCATCAAGCAAAAAGACCAAGTTCTTACAACTGGAGATTCGAAAAATGGAAGAGGCAAGCAAAAACCCAAGGGGACGAAACCTCAAGAGAAGAAGAAGAAGGATGAGAGGTCCAAATCCAATGATGGGGTTTCGAATCCTGCCAAGAACAAGGGAAAGAAGGCTGAGAAGACAAAATGCAGCTACTGTCAAAGGGGTTTTCACCCAGAGAGTTCATGCATGAAGAAAACCATAGACATGATGACCCATCTCCTACAGAAAAAGAATATTCCTCTTCCTGAAAGTTCCAAGAAGAAGGAGAGCGTTTCTGAAAGTTCCAAGAAGAAGGAGAGTGTTTCTGAAGACAATGAGAGCTGCCATGCTTTGGTGGCTTGTACATCTCAGTCACCCTTGTTCATCATTGATTCAGGTGCCTCAAGGCACATGGCTTCTTCAAGAGATTCGTTTTCTAATCTTGCACCTCACAATGGTCCCTCTATTCGCATGAGAGATGACTCAGAAATCACTACTCATGGCATTGGGAAAATCTCTATGGAGAATGGGTTTTTCTCCAATGTTCTGTATGTACCAAATCTTGTAGAAAACTTGCTCTTTGTATATCAAATGACACATACTGGAGCAGCAAAGAAAATTGTCTTCACTCAGAATGATGTGGAGATATCAGAAATTTCCATCGGAAAAATTGTTGCAATGGGTGTTGCAGACCATGGTATGAAGATGTACAAGTTCTCCCACTTTCTCGAGTTCTCTTCACCAAGTGCACTTTTGTCACATGGGAATGAGACCAGCAAGCTATGGAATCAAAGGTATAGTCACCTAAACTACAAATATCTTCAAGCTTTGAGCAAAGAAGAGATGGTAGAAGGGCTGCCAACCATCAATTTTTCCAATGGAACATGCAAGGGTTGCATGGTTGGGAAGCATCCTGGAAAGAAGTATGACAAAGGGAAGGCAAGGAGGGATGATCAACCACTTGGGATAGTGAATTCTGATATAATAGGTCCACTCCCCACTCCCTCCTATGGCTGCAACAAATATGTGCTCGCCTTCGTCGATGACTACTCAAGGTACTGCTGGTCATTTTTCCTTAAGCAAAAATTTGAAGTCTTTGAATGTTTCAAAATTTTCAAGAGTATGGTTGAGAAATTTAGTGGGAAGGCCATGAAGGTTTCGAGGACTAATAATGGCAAGGATTGTGTCAATAATAATCTATGGTAGCTCTGTCAAGAGCATTGCATTCAGATGCAACATTCAGTGCCCTACACACCACAACAAAATGGTGTTGCAAAGCGCAAAAATAGAGCACTGAAAGAGATGGCAACTTGCATGATGCAAGAAAAGGATTTGTCTCCTAAATTGTGGGATGAATCTATGAATTGTGCTACATATGTTCAGAATAGAGCACCACACAAAGCATTGCAAGGAATTACTCCATTTGAAGCATGGATGGGCCACAAACCCAATGTTTCACATTTCATAATTTCTGGCTCAAGGGCTTGGGCCAGAATTCCAGCGGAGAAGAGAAAGGCCTTGCAAACCCAAAGAAAGGAGTCAATCATGGTTGGGTATGTAGAGCAGGCCAAGGGATACAAGCTCTTTGATCCATCCACTCTCAAAACCATCATTGAAAGAAGTGTCGAATTTGAAGAAGAAGAGTTTTTACAAGCTAGTGAACAAGGTGATGGGGAATGCACATATCCTCTTCTTGATGATGAAGTAAGTAGTGGTTCTTCTTCTGATATTTATGATTCTGATATTTCTGAAGATGATGTTGATATGGACTCTGATCATGTCCCTCCCTCAAGGCCCAAGTGGGCAGTGAAAACAATACAAGCTGATGGAGAGCTTGTGGGTGATCCCCAAGATGCTAGGAAAACTAGATCTCAATTTCACAATTCCTTTTCATGTGATAATTCTGATCTGAGTGAGGCATGCTATTTTATGCTTGGATCTGATACAAATTCATATTCAGAAGCATCTACAGACCCAAGATGGAAATCAGCCATGCAATAAGAAATGAACTCACTCCATGAGAACAAAACTTGGGATTTGGTCCCTCTTCCTCCCAAGAGGAAACTAGTGCAATGCAAATGGGTTCATAGAAACAAAGTTGGATCTGATGGCTCTGATCTAAAGTATAAGGCCAGGTTGGTGGCTAAGGTTTACTCTCAGGTCCAAGGAGTGGACTATATAGAGACATTTGCACCGGTGGCAAAGATGGACTCCATAAGACTAGTTTTGGCCATTGGGGCTTCCAAGCGATGGGAGGTTCATCACATGGATGTAAAAAGTGTCTTTCTTCATGGGGATATGAATGAGGATATATATATGCAACAGCTTGAAGGTTTTATTTCTGATCATACACTTGTTTGCAGGTTGAACAAGTCACTCTATGGGCTCAAGCAAGCTCCTAGAGCATGGTATGCAAAAATGGACAATTTTCTGCTATCTTTGGGGTTTGAGAGATGTAAGTCTGATCCAAATGTGTATATGCAGCAGAATGGTGATCTGATATTGATCATAGTAGTGTATGTAGATTACCTATTGATAATAGGTAGCAGCACCAAAGAATTGGGCTCATTAAAAGCTTCATTACACAGTGCATTTGCAATGACCGATCTAGGCTTGTTGAGACAATTTCTAGGCTTGGAAATTGAGCAAACTATGAATGGAATTTCTATCACTCAATCTAGGTATGCTTCAGATTTGCTGTAGAAATTTAAGATGGCTGACTATAAACTAGCAAAGTTCCCATTGCTATCTGGAGTTAATCTAAATGAGTGGGGTTCTTCTCCACTAGTTGATAGCTCGTTGTATAGGCAGCTTGTTGGAAGCTTGCTATATCTTACTCATTCTAGACCAGATTTGTCATATGCTATTGGGGCTATTGCTAGGCACATGCAAGAACCTCATGAGTTTCATTGGAAGGCAGCCAAGAGGATCCTCCATTATGTTCAGGGTACTAAGCACTTTGGTATCCATTATGCTACTGGTTCATCTCTTGAACTAGTAGGATTTACTGATTCTGATTAGGCTGGTGATTGTATTGATTGGAAATCAACTTCGGGTTATGTTTTTATGCTTGCACATGGACCTATTTTCTGGTCAAGCAAGAAACAAAATACTATTTCCTTATCTTCAGCTGAGGCCAAGTATAGGGGAGCAGTAAATGCAGCCACACAATGTGTTTGGTTGCAAGGTATTCTTGCAGAATTCGGGATTGTTTTTTATTCACCCACTATTCTTTGGTGTGATAATCAAAGTACAATCAAGATTTCTACTGATCTAGTTCCGAGGCAAAGGACCAAGCACATAGAGATACACATGCATTACATTCGGGGTTTGGTGCATGACCGGACCATAACATTGTAGTATTGCCCTTCAAGTGAGCAAATTGCTGATATTGTCACCAAGTGTTTTACCGAGAAGACCTACTTACCTCAGATATTTGCTTGGGGTGAGTGATGCATGGTGATAATTGGTTTACTTTGATATATTCCACATGTCCATTTTAGAGGGGAGGTTTTTATTTCCCATGTGGTTTTCCTCCTTACCTTGGTTACATGGACAAATAAATTTTATGATGTAAAAGGTGACTTGAGCCTAGTTGCCAAGGCCATATTTTGATATTTCACTAAGTCTAGCTTAAGGGGGGGTGTTAGAACATTATTACACCTATGTACATTAATCATTTATCAAATGATGGTTAATTAGTACCAAACAGCTTAATAATTGCATCCCCAAGTTGGTTAGTGAGTAAATGGTCATTTAGCTTGAACTAGTTGGCAATGTGGACAAAACTGAGCATTGTGCCAAGTCAAACTAGCTATTGGGTGCACCCTCCTAGTCATTTATTACTTCTTGCATGCCTAGGGTGCTCTTGTTCCTTATTTTGTGGGATTCTCTTTGACCAAGGGCGCACATGCTCAAAATGTGGACAAACTTGCCTCCTTTGCCCATTTTTAGCCCATTCTAGCTGCCTAACCTCTAACAAACTAGAGTCTCCACATGTGTGAGGTCACATGGGCCTGTCTAGTCATTCCCAACATTCACATGGCAGTTTCGAACCAGTTTGGGATGGTTTGGGATATTTTGGTCAACCTAGGGGGGTTTGAGCTATTTCTAATCTAGATCAATGTGAACACTATAGATGGATTCGAATTGTTCCAGATTTGTATAAAAGGAGTTTCTTAACCTATTTTGAGGTTGGACTGTTAATAATATTTACATTATTCACCCATTTCATGTGTTATTGTTCTTCATTTTACAGATTTATGCCTATTCTTGTAAATGTGTTGCAATCTTTTCACTAGTGAGGAATCCATAGTAGCTAGGTTTTGTTGTGAATTAGATTTTACAAAAAGGAATAAGGCATGACTCAATTATATACAAACTTCATATATATATATATTATTTATAATTTTTAATGTTTTTATTTTCCAAGATAAATTTGCTTAGTGGAGAACTTGCAAATCAAGGCATAGAACTAACCTGGATAATTTCAATATGAATATGCAAATAATTTCAAAGAACCAAGAAGCAAAAATACTCAATTGACACTATGGAGTCAAACCACAAAAGCATCATCTCATGAAAGCTAAGTGAAAGAATCAAGAGGGAGAAAATTTGGCATCTAGGGAATGAGGCCATCAAACCATGATATCTTCAAATCACGCAAGCAAATCAAAAGCAGTTGAAAACATTATTCACAAAAAATTAGAATGGGGGGCCTACAATTTTGTAAAATTTTTAATGGTATCTTTTGGGGGGGCAACAGAAGGCTATATCTATGATTATGATGTAGCTTGAACGTAAGTACAATGTTGTTGCAAATAAATCCATCAAGCATATGGACCAATAGTTCTAGATGGCATATTCCAATAGTTTGGAATGGAAATATATATTCTCAATGTGTACTTGCTTCATATGCAGTGGCCACATATTGTGACTTCTATATGAAAAAACATGACAAAGCATATCATCACCTGCAAATGAATGATTTTTTATGTTAAAGGTACCAAAAGAATTGACCAAGGGTTGAATTAATTAGAGGACAAAATGTGTTTTTTCATCATAGCTTAGTATACGAAATTTATTGAAGCTCTTAAGCGCTTATGCTTAGTCAAATTTTCCTCAAGTTATACTAATTTTTAGATACGTAATCCTTAGATATCACGAGGAGTGGGATATGGGATAACTAAAACTCCCCATTTTCCCACTCCGGGTTTTGTGCCAAACTGCTCGTCCCAACTCGGTTGTTCCATCGTCATCCCCTGCGACCCCGATGAATTTTTGAACTCCAATCCCCGTGATCTCCACTGTGTCTGACATCCCTATCACGACCCCCCTCCAATGTCTCATCGCCACCACGAGTCGATGTGCATGATTGTAATTTACTCCACCGAGTCGCGGTTGGTGCAGGGGCAATTTCGAACGCCCTCCTCCCTCCCTCCTCCCTCCAAATCCTCCACTCTCCCCTGCACCACCAAGAGTGCACACAAGAAACTCGCGGACCCTCCCCTACACCAAGATGCTGCTGTCGTGCATCTCTCAGACTCTCCTCTGCACCTTGGAATTTCTTGGACACTGTTGCTTCCTGGTACGACTTCACTCATGCTCCCACTCCCTTCGTTGCAAACTATTTGACTGACAGATCACTGATGATATTCAACATAAGATTTCTGATCCAAAAGCATTCGTTCATGAAACCAAAAACCTTTTCCCATAGGTGCGGCCTTTAAAAGATATTAGGACCATGCCTGAAGTTGAGAGGAGAAACTTATACAGTTATACTGAAGAGATATTAGAGTTATAACAGTAACTGTCAAACACAACCAATTGAGGAAATCAGTGCGTTGGTGATTAAAACCATTCCGTGCTGGGACGGATTAAGCAAAAACATATAATTTTCACAATATAAAAAGCAAAAGTTGATAAACAAATAAACAAGTTCATTCTCCCTTATCATCAACTATCTTATTCAAATCTCTAACTCATTGGGCCTCTAAAAATAGGAGTGGGATATGGGATAACTCATTGTTTTGTATGATCGAAAGAAGGAATCACCGTTTTATATCATTTTTTTGGTCTAATTTATCATCCACAGGGGCTTCAACAATTTTCTTTGTTTGAGGAGACATGTGAGGAATGAAGCCAGGCTCAACCAGTGATCTCTACTGGGATGGAAAATTAGAATTCATATGCATAGTTGCCCCTGAATTGTATCCATCTAGTTGTTGGTTAGCTCCCATAAAGTTTCCACTTGTAATCATTTGAACAACATGACCTAACTATAACATAACATAGTAAAACATGGATGATCGAAAGAAGACATCATTGTTTTATATCATTTTTTTTGTCCAATTTATCATCCATAGGGGCTTCAATATTT
Source organism: Larix kaempferi (assembly GCA_027924585.1). Classification (NCBI taxonomy): domain Eukaryota; kingdom Viridiplantae; phylum Streptophyta; class Pinopsida; order Pinales; family Pinaceae; genus Larix; species Larix kaempferi. The sequence continues at coordinate 886,015 of BSBM01001556.1, read as the reverse complement.
TTCTTTGTTTCAAGAGACATGTGAGGAATGAAACCAAGCTCAACCAATGATCTCTGTTGGGATGGAAAATTAGAATTCATAGGTGTAGTTTCCCATGAATTGTATACATATATTTTCTGATTCGGATAATGGATAGATACATGTTTCCCTATTGTTTGTCCCTAGACAAAAAGAACAATGGGTGTCAATTGCAGAACAAAAATTGTGGGCATAAGCCATAAGAGAAGTAATGAGGAAAGTAACCAACAATATTTTCTATCACAACCACAAATTTGGTGACTAATTAGAAAAGACTTCCAAATAGAGAATGAAACTTTTCATGCATATTACATGAATGAAATTTCATAGTGGCATATGCAAACTTGAAAAAGATCAAGTTTCATTCTATAACCAATCACATAGAATTGTAATATCAGTTTGTTGAGGAAACATACAAAAAGGGGATGGAATATGGTGGTTGATGCATTGCCCACTCAATTAGAAAAATACAAGTTTGATATTTGCAAAAACTGTTTTTGGATGAGTTCTAATATGATGCAAATTAGCATGGGCATCTTTTTGTTACATGTAAGATGATTGGGAGTGTTGAAATATTGCAGCCCCACATATTGAAAAGAACATGGAGCATTTGGGAAAGTATGAGTTAAACTTCTTTGTGAATTTCATTTTTTATGCTATATATATATATATCTATATATATCTATATATCTATATATATATATATATATATATATATAGAAAGGAGATTCTTGAAATTTACTTTTATTTTTCCCTTGCTTGTACAATTTATGTTTATGTACTCATGCATTATCTGTATCAATTTTGTATCAATTTTCAACTTCTTTTATCGATCATCTAAATGATAAACTATTTGCTTCTTTTTCCATTTCCAATGCCATTTTTTTAACTTTTTATAATGACTCATCCTTCTTCCTTCATTTCCATGCAATTCTTTTATCATTCTTTTTTCAAAATCATAAAGCACAATATTTGACAGGTGTGTAATGATTTTCCACTAAATACAAAAGAGGATGGTTCGAAAGAAAAAATGGAGTTCTATTATGGATATAGAAGTACAAGATCTATCTGAGAAAGAAATTTTTTCTAGTGTTGATATGAGGTGGAAAGAAGTTCTAAAAGAGGACAAAGCTGTTGATTGTGTTGCAATAATTCCATATTCTAGAGTTCCATATTTCATCAAGGGGGAAGAATCCAATTTAGATGCACCATGTAGTCTCTTACGAATGTGAAATGTCATGAAGGATACAATGTGAGTAAGCCTAGTATTGTGATACATGTGTTGTATATTTCTTATTTTATTTTTATGAGTTAACTAAGCCTGTGTTTGAACAAATTGTAAATGTACATAGATATTGGTGTTCTTATGGACCAAAAGATAAGAGGACTACACCAAAACCTTCCCAGAGAAGGAAACGCTATGTTCATAAGAAAGGATTCCAATGCCACTTCATTATTAAGGAAATAGTTGGTAGACTAGGGGATGCCATAATTACATACAATATGGATACACATGAGGATAAAAATGGTTGGCCATGACATGGAAAGCTTGATAGATCAACTGATCCAAGGGAAATGTATGCACCTCATCTTTCAAGAGAAATGGTATTGTCAATCGAGGCATTATATAACATGGGATCGTTTATTGACATGGTTTGTGAGATACACATGTTGGAGGTTCAAGAAGGTAGATTCAACATGGATCCAAGAAGTCATCAAGACAACTTTTTGACACAAAGAGATGTCATGAACATTTTCAATAGAATAGCTAAATCAAAATTTCAACTCAATAAGAATGATTCAATAAATGTTAACTTATGGTATCAACATGAGAAAACGTCATTCTTTTTCTACCAAGGGCCCGAGGGTGATGATGTACCATTTATAATTGGTATTCAAACAGAGTGGATGTTGTGCAAGATGGTGAAATACTCACATAATAGTATCATTGCAATGGATTCGATGTTTAACACAAACAAATACGAGGTGAGTATTTATTTAAATATGGGCACATATGTATGCCCACTTTACTTTTTATTTAATAATCTTTAATATTTATAATGATGTGAATGTAGTATCAATTGTACACTCTAGTCGTATTTGACAAACAACAAAGTGGATTCCCAATTGCATGGGTCATTTCATCACGAAACAGGTCATCTGACATTTCATTATGGTTGTCAAAACTCTTGGATAGAGGTTGATAGCTTAAACTTGAATGGACAACGAATGTCTTCATGACATATGATGCATTAGCTAAAAGTAATGCAATAAGGTATTATGTTTGGAGAATAATTAATCATATGTGCTCAATGTTTTGTACATTTTACTAATTTATTTATTTGATACAATTTTTTTTCTTGTTGCAGGTCCATTATAGGTTATCGATTTTTATTATGTGTATGGCATGTCAGAAGAGCTTGGTTAAAGAATGTTTACAGATTGGCTAGTTGTGAGGAAATTGGAAGGAAAATGTTTTCAGCATTAGGTGCAATCATGAATAATTTCCATGATCCAGAGTCTATTATCCAAGATTTAAAACATTTTTATAATGAATTTGCAAATGAGAAGCATTTCTTGGAGTACTTCTCAAGAAATTGGATGCAAGACCAAAACTTCCGTAAGAATTTATTTAATTTGTAGAAAAATAATTTCTTTCTTGAATATGGCGAATTCATAATTGTATATTTTTCTCATAGATATGTGGTAAAAAGGTTACAAGAACTTTCGTCATGCCAACCAAGATTCTTAAATAACCGTATAAGAAAGTGTGCACGACGGATGGATTGGTTTATCTACACTCTCCTGAAAAGGGTTGAATTGTATTACTGGAACATTGCTCGTAAAAAGAAAGCTGGTTTTGTAAACAACTACAAGTTGGAGAATATCATAGAGACATCTACAGAGAAAGAAAAAAAGGATTCATAGCCATCATTGTACTCTAAATGTTGATATTCAAAATTCCTATTGGGTGCAAAGTCAGTTGTCTTTGAAAAGATATATTGTGGTTTATTTAGATCAAGGATTTAGTTATTGTGATTGCCTATGGGATATAAAAGGTAGTTTTTGTTAACATGTCATTAAAATAGGTATGTTGCATGGAGACTTTAATGATTCTATGGAAATTTATTGATTAGCTAAGTTTGATGTTGATATTGATATCACAAATAATGGGTCTCCAATCATGCAACATGATTATGACATTGTTGATGATCAAAAAATTTCCAATGCAAGAAATGATACTTTTGAGCCAATCATCAATCAAATTAATTACTCTGATCTTGGGATATTCCAAGAGATTTTTTATAGATGCAACAAGAAGATCCAAGAAACAATGGTGAAACCTCCATGTTCTATTTCAAAGGCATATTGATGGAAGTGCTAGTGGACAAGTTTTTTGTTGAAATGAATAATCAATGCATAAATGATTTTGATTTTAATTATAATGATAATGAGGCCACATTGAAGTGAAGAAAAATCTTTCTAAGTCCCAAAAAGAGGTATTTCCAAAGACAACAAAGAGTCAGTTGCTACAAGAGTTGAACCCTACAACCATTCAAGGTCATGATAATGCTTCCAAAATTATTTCCAATGTTGATGCAACACAATATAATTTTCTAGTAGAATATGGAGCTCGTTCGAAGAAGAAATCTCTTGAAGAGGAACTAGAGACAATGTATGGAAAGAAGAGGTCAACAACAACTGCTCCAGGTATTATTTGAACTAAAATGTCTCTCAATGGAGTCAGACAACATAAATAATCTTATAATTGTAATATATTGACAGGTGGAGAACATGTTTTGTGAGCCACACCACAAAGGGTTGCAAGGCATAGGAATTGCATTCAAAAAATTTCAAATTCAGCTCAACCATCACCAATCAATATTGTGCAATCAACATTAGAGTCACATCCAACCATGAATCTATTAATAGGTTTGTTTTGCCATGAAGTTAATGTTTTGTTGGATTACTCAAGAAACATTATAATATTTAATTGTTTGGTATGTGTATGTATGTGTATATTTTCAAGTGATGTCTCTCATGTTGCACAAACTCCACCAGCAATAAGAACAACATTGAAATTATTCCTTGAATTGGATTGCCAAAATAAAGGTGCACTACTAGAAATGGAAATACTACCAGATAATAGTTTTGTAGCATGAACACTCTACAATTTTTGGTAAAATTTTTACTGCTGTAAATTTGTTTCAAAGTCTACCATTTTTTGTTGCAAGCTTTCTCATTATATAATGTATACTTTAATAAAATTAATATTATTTGATAGAAGGTGTAGTATTGTCTACATTATCAGTCCTTTTTTAAAGCAATCATATGGAAAATTTTATGTATCCCAACTATTTTGAAATTCAACTTTTTGCATTCTATTTCCTAGTATTTATGTATCTATGTAATTGTGATATTAAGTGGTTGCATGCAGTTTCTTCTTTGAAATCAAAATGCAATGACAATGATTTCAGCAACAGGAGACCCCTATTTTTTTCAAGGTGATTTTTGTCTAGAAAAATATAGCTCAGATAGGAACTACGACAAAGATATAGTGTAATCTTGCTAGAATTGGTTCGAAATGTTTAAGAAAGTAATTATTTTTTGTAATATTTTGTAATTCAGTCTTATATTTAGCTATTGAAATTTGTATAGGATTCTCGCACATATTAAGTACCTATTGGAAATATGTTATGATTGAGAGAATCCAATTTTATTCTCTTAGAATTTCATTCCCTTTCAAGCTTGTATATTGAGTTCTAGTGAAGAGTGAGTTGGGATTGTTAAGGGATAAGAATAATGTGAGCTTGAGAGGTCTAATGTTTTAATGGATTACATAGAGTTCAAGATGATTTTTATAATGATTTATTTTTGTCAAAGGGAATTATCCAATACTTGATTGTAGAGGGCAGGGCATTATTCCATAAATTAAAATGAGTTTGTATAAAAATACATGAAATGTAAATGTAATGATGCGGGTTGGGATATTTTATAACTTGTGTGTCAAATGAAATTTATGGAATGGTTCTTGACTAAGAATACACGAAGTGTAGCATGGGTGTTCTTATTAAACTTATAGATGCATTGGTGTGTACAATATCATTGTACTGGAGATTCCATTTTAAAAATAATAATGTAGATTTTGTCGGCTCTTTTAAAGACTTGGGATTCACTAAAAGTGTCCAACAAAAATACACAATAATTCAATATGTTGGCATATTCAACCTTCTAATGAGTTTAGCTTGGTTCTTATTTATATAAATATCTTCTATGGAATTCTATTATTAGATTATATATGCTTATTAACCTTACTTTATAAAGGTTTACTAACATTTTTCCAAGAAATGTGAATTGATACATTCCAGTAGCGAAATTTAAAGAAGTCATGTCAGGAGGTGCGATCGGAATATCACATCATGAGATTTCAAGGCTCGATGCTCGATTGAATAATAATGTAGTTGAATGATGGTTCAAAATGGGGCATTTCTTCACCATTAATATTTAAAACTTCTTCCCATTCACTAAAATCATATTTCAAGCTCGATTCAATGTGATTGATGGACCTACGGGTCATCATTTAACTACACTCTCTATATTTGATTATTCTGTTAATCAATTCATGAAATATGGGTTTAACGCTTTGTTGATCTTGTTTCAAAGGATAGTCTTTTAGCAGGTGTCCACCCCACTCGTTAGCCATTAAGATAAAGAAAACTAGTGGCAAGTTGTGCAAGTCTGAACTTGTCAACATGTAGTGGGATGAACGATTCCCCCGATGCGCTAAGTTGTTATTAGAATCCATCCCTTCTTTGAGAGGATAAGAGGCTACCATGTCGAGGCTACTCACATTTTTTCCGCAACTACACAAGTTCGACCATTGATTTTCAGACTTTGAACTTTGAAGTGTATGAGGGTTTGATTGCAGAAGCAACAGGGATACCTGTTAAAGGAGATAGGTGGTTTAAGAAACAACCTTTCGAAGTTGATCTAGACCAGTACCTCCTACCCGGAGATCAAACTCTTAATTGGGACAAAGTGATACACCTATAAAATGTCAAGGAATAGTGGAGGGATGTGCTAAGTATTATCCAGTGATATGTTACCTGCGAGGGAAGATTTGCTACTATATACAAATATAATCTCAGATTCCTTCTCCATGTGTCAGGTAAATCTAAACTAAACCTCCCTTATTATATGTTGAATATTCTTTCCAAGATGGAAACTAGGGTTAGAAATCATCCTGAACAAACTAGTCACTCTGTCTTCCACCATGGGTCAGTGAAATTGTTATTATTGATTGAACTAAGGAAACAAGGTCGCTCCTGGAAACACTTTCTCTTCTGGGAAGGATTTGGATAAGATAAATCAGAGCCACTAATCAAGCTAGAAGTCGAAGCAAGTAAAGAAGATACATGATTCTCAGTTAAAAAGAGCAGGGATTCTCATTCCAAACGCATAGATCAAGAGGGACAAGACACTTCCAAGCCATGCAAAATTCACAAAAGGAAGGTGGAGCATAAGTTTGAACAAATAATGGAAGAATCTATCCCTAAAGGAGATCTTATTGCACAACCAATTGAAGAAAATGTCCAATATGAAGAAGCACCTACACCGGAAAACAAGTATGTGTCTATCCCTAAGACACCTAAAGTTACAGAAGAGAAGGAAGGCTCTAGAGAAGAACAAGGTATGCTTGAGAATCCATATTCCAATCCAAAAGTTCTATCCACTTCTTCCTCTCTAAAATTTTAAGGAAGTAGATGGAGAGCTTAGACTAGGCCTACTAACAAATTAAGAATGAACATGAAGGATACCCTAAAACCTGGGTTCAAGAAAAACATAGTGATCAACATCAAAGATTGCTCAAGTGAGGAAGATCCCAGAATTAAGGAAATGAAAGAAACATTATCCCAAACCCTAATCAATATTGAAAATATTATCAAGAATTGTCTAGAGCTACCAGAGAGAAGTCGCAAGGGAAAGGAAAAGTATAGAGTTCATAATTTTGAAGTTGGAATGAGCTCAAAGACTACAAACATGTAAATACAAATAGAGAATGTTAATACACAAAAGATGGAACAATCCCCTAAGATCCAAGAAGCTCGGGATGTTGAAAATTTAGTTGAATTCGTTGCAAATTTGTATATGAAACACCTTGCAGATCAATCACAAGTTGAAACAGAGTTAGAAATATAAAGTCTCAAAAAAGCACTTCAATATTACAAATCAAAGAATGAGAATCTAAATACCTCTAATGATAAACTCATTGAGGCTAATCGAAGATTAAGGGAGGATTTAGGGGAAATCAATTCTAGTTATGAAGACTTAGTGGTGAGTGCAAAAGAAGCTATAAAGAGGAGGAAGTTAGTGCAACAAAGGAATGAAGAGTTGACCAAGCAGAATCATGATCTGCCAGAAAGAGTTCAAGCACTAGAACTAGAGAATGATCGGTTACAAAGGAGATCTCAAGCACTAGAACTAGAGAATGATCGGTTACAAAGGAGATCTCAAGCACTTGATGCATTGACTATGTTGGCTGATGCATCTCGACATATATGAGAACTCACCCTACGAAAACCTCCATTTCCAGTTCTCTACGTGGCATAATGGTTAACAAAGGAATGGAATTGAAGACTCAAGACAACTCATCATTTTGGATCTATCAAATAAGCAGGTGGCATATAGATGTAACGGGTAGATTTTTGAATATGTTAATATAGATAAACATAAAATGTAGTTATCAAATGTAAAATTCATTGTTCGGCCTGGCCCAAGTAAGGCATTTTTTAGAAGAACAGTTTTTGAGCTACAGCACAGCTCAGATGAAGGCATTTTTGGTAAGTTAGTTTTGGAAGCTCCAAATTTGAGTGCAGCACAGTATTGATAGGATGGGGACCACATAGATGAGACCCGGTTCCGTGAAGCGGTAGCACCACGAAGTGCCAGTGGGGCACCTATTTTGGGTAAAGAATGAAGGGAAGGTCAAGCTATGAAAGGGACTTGTTTTTTCGAAGCACTCTAGGATTCCCAAGCAGGCGGGTAAGGAGTGGTGCAGAAGGAAAGCGATCAGTCACACGAGCAGAGGAAGCACAACGTGAACCGACTGCACAAGGCTGTTAGAGAAGGGACGACAAGATGAAAGTGACAATCGGCATGCAGTTGACAAGGCAAGCTGAAAGCGACGTGACCACACGCAGAGGATGGAAATGACAGAGAAGTCGCTATCAGAGCCTAGAAGTCCTGGTTAGCAAAGTAACCGTGATGGTTTTGGGTAACCTTAGGGTTTTTGACCCGTTTGATTGTAAATACGTGACCTAAGGGCACGATTTATAAAAGGGCACATTTTGTAAGGTAAAGGGTTAATTGTGAATTGCCAAATATTAAGTAATACTTGTTTTGCAATGTTGAATGCCATTGTAAAGGCTCTACAGCTGCATGCACAGAGACCTACAGAGAGAGAAGAGAGTCTACAGCTGAGTGCACAGACTGGAACTGTTGTACCCTTCCCAAAGATAATACAACAACAGTTCCTATGGATGTAGCTCCCATCCTGAGGGTGAACCACGTTAAATCCTGTTTTATGCGATTGCTTATGTGTTTGCATTTATGTCTTTACTTATGATGAATGGTTAACTGTTGTTTATGAATTTATGTGCTTTGATTTTATATGTATTCACCATAAAGATGATGATGGGAATAATATGTTAAGTAATCACAGGCATGAATGAATGTCGAATGCACCAACACTTCACAGTTAGATGAATGTAGGATTTAATCGAATAAACACTTAGCACAGCACCAGATGTGCGCAGTGATATCATGTTTGTTATAGTGTATAAGGTTGCAAGATTCCGTCCATTATGCTTGTTGAATGTGTCTTTTTACACTAAGTAAAATCTATTAAGCTGCATAAGTTGTAAGAGGTAGCACAATATCTATGGCATTGTCCTATCGTCATGTAGTCTTTGAATTAAGTGAGATCTGTCGAAGTAGTTAAGTATCGAAGAGGAACCGTAGTCTCAGTTGCGTTGTCCCATTGTTGAAGTAGCTTCCCCGCATAGTGCAATCCCTGGATGCACGATAGCCTAAGTGTTTGTTGTGAAGAAGTGGAACTTCGCCCAATCTTAAGTCCGCAGTACGAGTCCCATAGAGTGCTACTCACCAATTTGTTTAAATACTCATCACCTGGTTGTGGAAACCTAATTCCGCAACCCCCCCCATTACTTCCTCTCAGGTGAGACCTCAGTTTGTTTGCAGATTTTTGCTGAAAGGGCCAGTGAAAAGGGGTTTTGTTGTTTCCTCGAACCACGTAGAACCTGGGTCTTTATAGAAAACCTCAAGAATAATTATACAAGCCAACAAATGGTTTTGTTGCCTATCTTGAACTGGTGATGAGTACCGACACTGAAAAATTGGCATCCAAACAAGAAAGAAATCTAGGATTGGTGCGATAAGACAGAGAGAGATTTTTCCAGAAAGGAGAATAGACATCTTCATCTCTCCGACGTAGATTGGTTAAATAAATACCTGTGGAAGGACGTTCAAGAAATTTTATGGGAACCCTTTGGAAATGAGTTGTATGCATGGTTGTCAAGACTCATGGAGTGAAAGAATTGTTTTCGACCAGAAGGAGTACCGACTAGGTGGACTCGAGAGCCCATTCAAAGACTTAAAGAAATAGATAGCCCACTCTCACGAGCAATTGACTTTTGGTTTGACATCATACTAGAAGGCTTTGTGACAGAGTTCGCTGTACACATGCTAAAGTCCTACAGCACAGTAGAATCATAATTTTTCAAAGGTTTTAGAGGTAAGTACCTGAAGAATCTGAATTTATATATTAAAATGCTTTTAGCTAAGAAAGGCGATTTAAGAATGCAGTAAAATTCCTATAATATTTTGAATCTGTAATGGTCAATAGCATATATAGTGATTCCGATGATGATACACACAACTTGAGAAGTGGGAAAAGCTATAAGTATACTACTAAGAAGACTTCCAGTGAACATGGACTCCGCGTAGATATTGTCTTACAATTTGATCCTGATAGCTAGACCGCACCTCCATCAGCCACCTATCAGCCTATTACTCCGCCAAACCCACCGGTTGTGAACACCGCATCTCCTATTGCACAAAATCCACTAGTCCAGAATCGTCCAGTTGTTAATATTCCTAATCCTCATAGCATCAATACCAGTAACACTACGGGAGTGAGTACTCAGACCATTCCTACTCAGAATATTTTGATTCAGAACATTTTGCACAGTAACATCCCTAACACCACTCAGAACACTACGCAAAATACTACTATACCACCTAGAAGGAGGATGACCGACGGTATTAAGTTGTTGATATTTAAAGGAATGGGTCTAGAGGACCCTGAGCAAAATTGCTTTCTATATGAATCTGTATGGAGTGTCAAGCAAGTTCAGGATGATGCTGTGAAGCAAGTGAAGCTCGTGACTGCATTTAGAGACAAAGCCTTGAATTGGTTCATGAAGTATTCTCAGGGACATAAGAGAAACTTAGTGGAGATTAAGGCTGCACTATTGAGTGAGTTCAAGAAACCAAAGTCAAAATCCGAAAGTATAACAGAATTTAAGGAATTTAAGCAAAAACCTAATGAGACAGTCTAGGAATTTGACCAAAAGTTTAAAACATTGTTAGACCAGGTCAGTTTTTTCATAGCACTACAATAGCACCAGGAGTGGTTTATAGCTGCGATGTTGCCCCATACGAGACTATCGCTAATGCAGTAGAAAGTGGCTTCACAGGACGAAGCCTTGGAGATCGCGATGAAACTAGAAGCTTCACCTATAGGAGAGAGTAGCACTAGAATGTCTCAGATCCAGAGCCATCTAGCTACCTTGACATTACAGTTGCAATACATGAAGAAGGGGAAATTAAAATGACAAGAAGTCTAGTGTACATGATGCAGAGGAGAAGGACACACCAGAGAGCACTGTCCCTTATTTTCAGAATACCTTAATAGTGGAGCACCAAATCCATTGAATCAGAACCAGGCTCCATGGTGTGAGATATGTAGAAATAGAGGACACTGGCCAGAAGACTGTGAAGTATGTGCAAACTCCTAAGAATTTATATTGCACATTATGTAAATCTTTTGGACATGATGATTCCAATTGTAGAGTGTATGACCTCATGATGGAGAGAAAGAAAGATATGGAGCATATGCATGGTGGAGTATACAGAGTCTAAGATGAAAATCCACAGAAACAAGAGATGGAGAGAAAGAAAGATATGGAGCATATGCATGGTGGAGTATACAGAGTCCAAGATGAAAATCCGTAGAAACAAGAGAACGCACAATATGATCAAGGTGCATACAGAGGCCATGGAGGATTCTGCAGAAGAGGAAGAGATACTGGCCCAGGACAAGGAAGAGGAAGAGGCCAGATGATCTATTATAACTGTGGCCAGCATGGTCACTTATATCGAGATTATAACAATTGATGTACTACCTGTAATTATTGTAAATATTTTGATCATGTTATTCAGGTTTTCCCAGTGTTAGCGACAAAAATGCAGAAGAAAAAGCAAGATGTACCTAACCCGAACATTCAGGTGATCACAGCAGAGAGAAGGGCTACACATCCAAGTATCAATGCAGTGATGTGAAGTGGCACTACCACAAGAAGAGATAGGAAAGTAGAAGCTTCGACTTCTGGAGACTTTGAAACTAAGATGACCCCTGTTGAAACAATATGGATCAGAAAAGCTAGTGGGAAAACACCTGCCTTCAACCTGGAGAAGAACAAGGACGTCTTTGTATAAGCGAGGGACATATTAAAAGAACTAGCACATATGTCACCAAGAATCCCGTTGTGAAGTGAAATACCGCATATGGAAGATCTGCCAGTGGCTTATGAAAAATCGTGCCACACAGCAGAGACAGGCACCTCTATTGCGCAGTTCCTACGGAGCTGCATGGAATTATTGAAGAGCATAGACACTGTAGTCGAATTACAAAAACTGTTAAACCAATATGAACCACCTAGTGAGACGAATACTTCCCAGAGTGCAGTTCATCACATCAAGAGCCATAAAAGAACAGGAAGAGAAATGAGACTCAATGTGTAGATAGGAGATTATGAGATGGATGAGATCATCCTTGATCTAGGATCAGAGGTAAATGTCTTGAATAAGTAGACATGGAAGTAGATTAGAAGACCAAATTTGTCATGGTCACCCATACAGTTGAGATTGGACAACCAACAGAAAGTCATACCTTTTGGGAGACTAGCCAATATTATTGTTGACATCGATGGAGTGCGAAGTCATGCAGAATTCAAGGTTATTGAAATTGTGGATGATAGTCATCTTATCCAACACTATTGGGTATAGATTGCGTGATGGATAACCTTGCAATCATAAATATGAAGACCAAGAAGATGATATTTGAAGGGCAGGATATCAGGGTCATAGCACCATTGGACCCTTCACAAGGAGAAAGATACACTAAGACGATTTAGGAAGAATCCAGACCATAGGATCTTGATCGCATTTACAAGATGACTGCAAATCAAGATGACGATGTTAATAATACTGTGAATGGAGCACTTAGTTGGCGATGTGACAGTTCTTGCATATCAGACTATGACACAGGACTGGATAATTGGCAAAGCCGTATGCATAAGTATCTGCAAGAAGATGCACGCAGATCACAAAGTCACTACATTCGATTGGAACCGAGGTAAGTCCAATCCCCACTTATGATGGTTCGACTAATGTTTATTCATTTATTCAAGAATATACTGTATCAGTTGCAGCTGAACACTGCATACTAGCATTAGATAAAGCACTGCACAAGACACCTGCTAGATGGTGGGCTGCGCATAAGCAAAATTTGACCACATGGGATCAGTGTAGGTATATGATGCAAATCAGATTCATGGAAAACACTGCGCTGACCATGGTAAAGTACAAAGGACAGAAAATTCCAAGGGATCATGTAGAGATCTGTTCAGAAGCATGGATAAAGAGACCGCAGACAGAATGGGTTCATCTGTTTGTGCACACATTAGACCAGATCCCAGAGGATTGGTATACAGACATGGAGCTTCATAGAGGAACCATAGATTGGGCTATGTTGACTACAAACTTCTAGAGAAATTTTTTCTTTGAAGATGAAACCCCAAGCATAAATGAAGCATTGCAAGTGATCAAAGAATGAATATTCATAGCCGAATGCCCAAGTATAAATGAGGCATTGGAAGAAATCAAAGAGAGGGTATTTGAAGATGTAAAGGTACCTGTGAACCTACAACCTAAATGGGGAAGGCAGATAGAACATGCCTTTGAATGCTATAACCTCGTTGAAAATGAAAAGAACAAGAAGAGAGTGATTTGGAGGATCCCTGCAACATCAACATACCTGAGTTAGAGGGAGCGCTCAATGTAGAGGGACCTCCATTGGAAATTCCAGATATGAGTGCACCTGTTAAGACAAGAAAATTTAACATTGGCACAAGCGAAGAGCCGAAGTTCGCATCCATTGGATATTATTGGGATGATGCGACAGTTGCGTAGATCACCGACCTTCTCCATAAGTATCAGGATTTATTTCCAACGAATTTTTTTGAAATGAAAGGAATTTTGGACAACTTGGGAGTTATGAAAATACCTCTCAAGCCAGGCACGAAGCCTGTTAAGAAAAGGCTGTATAGACTGAACCCCAGATATAAAGAGAGAGTCAAGGAAGAGATTGATAAGATGCTTGATGCAGGGATCATTGATCCCGTCGAAGAGTCAGAGTGGATAAGATCGATGGTTATCTAAGATAAAAAGACTAAAGGTGAAATCAGGATCTGCGTAGATCTAAGGAAGATGAATGATGCTTCGCTACATGACCCATTTCCTACTCCTTTTATAGATGAAGTATTAGACAATGTGGGAGGAAATGAGGCCTACTCATTCACTGATTGATTCTCTAGATATCATCATATCAGGATTGATCCAACAAACATGCATAAGACAACATTTTCTACTTAATGGGCATCATATCAGTACATTCTTATGCCCTTTGGCTTGAAGAATTCACTTGCCATATTCCCCAGAGTTGTTGTGGCTGCATTCAAGGACTTTATACATGAGTTCTTAGAGGTTTATTTTGATGATTGGACTACCTTTGGTTTGCTGAAGAACCATTTCGAAAACCTGAGAATGATGTTAGCTAAGTGCATACAACATCAAATTGCATTGAACTTAAAGAAATGTATTTTCTGTGTGCCTTATGGTATTCTTCTAGGACACATTGTGTGCAGACAAGGTTTGATGGTTGATCCTACGAAGATCATAGTGAATATGAATTTACCCATACCAAACTCAGTGAAGCAGCTTCGCACAACGTTGGGGCATACAGGATACTACAAAAACTTCATCAAGGGTTATGCACAGATAACTGCGCCAATGGAGAAACTGCTGAAGAAAGAAGCGTAGTTCATATGGAACATAGAATGTGAGAAAGGACTGGACACATTGAAGGAGAAGATGGTAACTGCACCGATCCTATTTTTTCTAGATTAGGATAAGTCGTTCCATGTACATGTTGATGCTTCATCTATAGAATTGGGCGTTGTACTCTCTCAACCTGGTGAAGGGGGAATTGATCACCCCATTGCATTCTCGAGTAGAAAGCTATATTCAGCTGGAAAGAACTGTATGACCACTGAAAGAGAGGGTCTAGCTATGGTATATGCACTACATAAATTCAGGCACTATTTGTTGGGTGCGCACTTCTCCATGTACACTAAACATTCAACTCTGAAATACTTGGTTAATCAGTGAGTGTTAGGGGGGGAAATCTGTAGATGGTTGTTTCTCTTTCAAGAGTATGATTTTGAAATTGTGGTTAAACCAGGAATATTGAACTTAGGACCTGACCATATCTAAAGGATTGAGTTAGGCGAAGAACCAACCAATCTTGAAGATAATTTTGCTGATGCGCAGTTATTTGCTATTCAAATCCTAGACGACTACTATAAAGACATTGTAGACTTTTTGCCTATAGGATTGGCACCCACGGAGTTCACTATGTAGCAGAAGAAGTAGCTGGTATCCAGAGTAGCAGACTTCACTATAATCGCAGGTCAATTATATAAGTTGGGACTAGATGAAATGCTCCGTAGATGCGTGTTAGATCATGAGAAGCCATTCATATTGGATGATGCACATTCAGGTGTATCGGGAGGTCACTACGTAGGAAAAGCCACTACGCAAAAGATATTGTAAGTAGGGATATGGTGGCATACAATTCACAAAGATTAAAAGGAACATTTCCAGAGCTGCGATGTCTGTCAGAGGATAAGAAGGCCGTCACGAAGAGAAAAAATGCAATTGAATCTGTAGTTAACACTTTAAGCTTATGAGAAATGGGCCATTGATTTTGTGGGACCAATTAACCCACTAGGAAAAAGGATTGGTGCGAGATATATTATCACTGTGATAGATTATCTCACTAGATGGGAAGAAGCTAAACCAATGAAGGACTATAGCACAGTTACTGTTGCGCAGTTCATCTTCGAGAACATCCTTACTAGATTTGGATGCCAAAATATTTTGATGAGTGATCAAGGGACTCATTTTTTGAACAAAACTATTGAAGCCCTTACTGAAGAGTTCCACATTTGTCATCATAGGAGTACACCATATCATCTGCAAGCAAATGGAACTGTTGAATCTTTCAACAAAGTATTGGAGAATGCACTGACGAAGGTTTGCAATGTAAACATAGATGATGAGGATCTGTGCATTCCAGCTGTGTTATGGGTGTACAGGACTACTTGTAAGAAGTTGATAGGCCATACACCTTTCAGATTGGCCTATGGATAGGAAGTTGTGATTCCTATGGAGTATGTTGTACCCATCTTGAGAATAGATGCATTTACAAGCATGGAAGATCATGAGGCACTAGAAGAAAGGCTCCTACACTTAGTTGGGTTGGAGGAAGATCTCTTCATTGTAGGATTCCACCAGCAAGTGCACAAAGACAGGGAAAAAGCATGGCATGATCGCCATATAAAAAACAAGTCCTTTTAGGTAGGTGACCTAGTCCTCCTGTATGATAGCAAGTTTATGAAATTTCCTGGCAAGTTTAAGATGCATTGGCTTGGCCCATATACTGTCATGCATGTTACTAATGGTGGCGCAGCTCAGTTAGCCACATTAGCTGGAGACAATATACCTGGATTGGTCAATGGAAGTAGGATAAAACCCTATTAGGATAGCCCTAATTCGCAAGACCCTCAATAGTATAAAGCCGCAAAGTGAAAAAAAAAGAAGAGAAAAATAAAAGAAAAGAAGAACCACGCAGCACGAAGATCACAAAAGGTAGCTGCGCAGATCCAATGAAGAAGAGAAGATGAAAAGTTTAGAACCGAGAAGCTAGACACAACGAAGTAATTGCATTGGAGTAGTGATGACCCACCATGCAGTTCGACACAATGCTCCAAGAAACTAGCCGTTGCAATGTCGGTCAAAAAACTAGCCGTTATATAGTGATTTTGCCGACGACCGCTTGAGCATTTAACACAAAATAGCCATTCTAAAATAGTAAATGAAGGAAAGGACCCGAATCCTTAGTAGATTTGGCCAATGGATATGCCATTGAATGATTTTCTAACTGTTGATGGGTGTGGCTAAGGCTCGACTGCGCCTATAAATATCGTTTTATTTGGACTCGTGGGCGTTACTGAAACTCTGAAATTTTCCTCCAAGCCATAGCTTGAATTTGCTTACAGCGAGCGCTAAGTGATCCCGTCAGTATGTTAAGAGATTATCCAGTGAATGTCTGAAATTTCCTCTATTGAGCAAGAATTCACAATCAAGGATATTGTGAGGGTGTTTAAGCATAGAGGAATTGAAGGGTTGATGAGAACCCCTGCTAAGAAGGTTGTTACTGAGCAAGGACAGGGTTCACGATGATCACCACGACATTCCACAGCTATGCAAGGAAAGGGTAAAGAGCCAGCGGTGGAGAAGACAAAACCAAAGAAGATGAGTTCCACGCTGTCAGAAGTGCCGCTCAGCGACAAGAAAATCCCACTCACTTTGACACCTTAGTATATCTCTCCGCATGCATAGGATGCACCGGCCATTAAGCTATCCAGGAATGTGAGGTATGAGATACTACTTCCACCAATATCCAAGCATGTGAAGTTAGAGAAAAATCTATTGGGAAAAATCACATGGTGTAAGTTCGAGTACCATGACTTACTCCAAATGAAAAAGGAGATGGCCGAGCCAAGGTACTAACGATTTCAACCAAATCAGTGTATTTGCTGGAAGAAGGATGTGAAGGGAAATTATGTGTTGGTCACACAGAATTGGTTATTTGAAGTAGCAGAATTAGGATTGTTGAACCTGTTGAGGCTCATGCACTTCGACCATAGCCCAGAACTAAATGTGGTGGTGCGCACACTGATCTCGTGTACACACCAAGGTTATCTGTGGTTGGATAGGAATGTCGACTTGAACATAAACATGATCCATTGCATCACAGGGTTAAGTAAGTGAGGTGATGACCCTAAGCAATTCTTTCAAGGCAAGAGTAGGGACAAGGAGGTTGCCGCACAGATGAATTAACCACACAGCATCCCAAAAGGCAAAAAAGTATTCGTCATAGACGATATCGCTGATAATGCTACATGGTTTGTAACACAACTATAGCAGGTAAAATTTTGTGAAAGGAAAGACCTAATGAAGTACCAGCCAGAGCGGTGCTCCTTGGGGTGAAGGCCATGATGGGAGAAATATTTAACTAGTGCCAATACCAGTTGAATGAATTTCAAGAAGATGTGCGCGACACGCAGATACATGGCAAAAAATTCCACTATACCTGGTCGATGGCCTTGATTGAATTTGTGGGATGGAAGGACCCAAAACACTATCTTCGCCTCACCACTTCCAGCACTGACTGTATAGGACCAAGGTATGCGAACCTTTGGGAAAATCTAATGGTAGAGAGAAAGCACGTGTCAAATGAAGTATTCCACACATACTATGAGTAGCTGCGCAACATCATCATTTGCACACCACGCATATCCAAGTAGGTAACATCTAAATATATTCACACTATCAATTTTTACGTTGATATGCATTCCATCCACATTTCAGTGAAGGCGCAGAAAAATAATCCAGAATGGTTCCAAGGGAGCTATCACATGAACGAAGCAAATGTAGACCTCATCATGAAGGAATGGATCGATGAATGGAAGGTCGAACGATCTATGATCATTGATAGTGACTCCTAAGAAATTAATTTCATTCCAACACCACTTGTTGAAGAGTCGTCGTCAAGGAAAAGGAAGGAACTAGGAAGCTCGGTACTAGAAAAAGTCCAGAAAAAGAAGCAGAAAGCTGTAAAGGGCCAGTCAGAAGCGAAGCTCCACAATGACGATTATGAGATGATCGCATCCACAGTCACCATGCACCTAGAAGATGCATTGAACCTAAAAGATAGTAAGGATGAGGTGATCTAGGAAAGTTTGCAGAAGAATCTCACCATGCTGCAAGGCATAATGGAGAAGTTCGAGCAAGTCCAGCGCAGCTTTCCCTTGCCACGAGACTTAGAATTGGAAGGAAGGTCAGGGGACACTTCATAGCCAAAGAAAACACCTCTATCCTTAACCTTGCCACCGAAATCATCCATAGTCCAACTTGACCCGTTAAGAATAAGGATACCACGCAAAGAGTTATCTCCAAGCACCAAGGACATAGAGCATGTAGACATCGACATTTGGATGTTTCCACTAGAGGGCCTACACAATCTGCACTTGCAGGTTGTCGAAGAGATCCATGATAGAAGTGTGGTTTCTCTAACCCAACACCGTCAACTGCAAGAAAATAATAAACAGCTGCAGGAAACGAGCTTAAAGAAAACTATGTCACTTGAAGACGAGCAAGACCGATGAAGAAGAATAGGGCATACTGTCGCTTCGGTCTGCACGGAGATACCAAAATGTGAAGAGCAGCTAAATCCCGTAGATACTAACCTTAAGATCGACTTAGTGGTCAGCAATATTAAGGCTGAGATGAAAGACATGGAGAATAATTACGAGGAGAAGATCACTTCCTTGGAAGCATAGAATTAGCAAAAGACGCCACCAGACCAAGCAGAAGATCACTTCCTTGGATGTAAAAGCAGCCACAGAAGGAATAGCCAACGAAGTAGAAAAATGTCAAGACTTGCAAGACTAAGCTACAACAGTATTCACTATGTTGCAAGAGGACCCCGATATTTTGTAGGTCCAGACAACTTTGAAGGAAAAGGAAGCAGCGTTAGACACATTGAATGTGGATATAAAGACCTTGCCACCAAAAGATAGACTTTGTAGATTTCTAGAAGTCAGAGAATTAAAGAAACAACTTGTAGTGTTAAGGGAATAGGAGGTTGAAGTTGGAGACAAGTCACATCCCCTACAAGAGGAAGCCCATGATTTAATACAAAATATAGAAGGAAGACTGAAGGAACTATGCAACATGCAGGTGGAGGTAAAAGGGAAAACTCAAGATGACTTAACAGAGGATGTGTTGGAAACCATCAAGGCCATTGAAGAAGATTGCAAGGATACGGTTGCTAAGTTGAGTGCAACATATCAAGAGCTCGCTACTAAGATATCTCTACAAGAGGAAGAGCAGCTCTTGGAACCAGAAGTTGAAAGTGGCTCAGGGACAAGCCACATGTAAGTGTTTGGGGCTTGTTCGACTTGGCCCAAGTAAGGCATTTTTTAGAAGAACAGTTTTTGAGCTGCAACGCAGCTCAAATGAAGGCATTTTTGGTAAGTAAGTTTTGTAATCTATGAAGTTGAGCGCAGCACAGTATCGACAAGATGGGGACCGTGTAGTTGAGACCCGGTTCCACAAAGCGGTTTCTCCGCGAAGTGCCAGTAGGGCACCTATTTTGGGTAAAGAATGAAGGGAAGGTTGAGCTGTTAAAGTGGTTTGTTTTGTCGCAACACTCCATGATTCCCTAGTAGGCGAGTGAGGAGTGGTGCATAAGGAAAGAGACTGGTCACATGAGCAAAGGAAGCACGACGTGAACCGGCCGCACAAGGCCATTAGAGAAGGGATGACTAGATGAAAGCGATAGTTGACATGCGGTCGATAGGACAGGCTGAAAGTGACATGACCACATGCAGAGGATGGCCATGATGGAGAAGTCGCTATTAGATCCTAGCAGTCCTCGTTAGCGAAGTAACCATGAAATTTTTGGATAACCTTGGGTATTTTAGCCCATTTGATTGTAAAGACGTGACCTAAGGGCACGATCTATAAAAGGGAACAGTTTGTAAGGGAAAGGGTTAGTTGTGAATTACCAAATATTAAGTAATACTTGTTTTTCATTACTGAATGCCATTGTAAAGGCTCTGCAGCTACGTGCATAGAGACCTACAAAGAGAGAAGAGACTCTGCAACTTAGTGCATAGAGTGGAACTGTTGTAACCTTCCCAGAGATAATACAACAATAGTTCTTGTGGACGTAGCTCCCATTTTGGGGGTGAACCACGTTAAATCCTATGCTATGCGATTGCTTATGTGTTTGCATTTGTGTCTTTACTTATGATGAATGGTTAAATGTTGTTTATGATTTTATGTGCTTAACTTTTATATGTATTATCCATCAAGATGATGATGGAATAATATGTTAAGTCATCACATGTATGAATGAATGTCGAATGCACCAGCACTTCACAGTTAGATGAATGCAGGAGTTAATCGGATAAACACTTAGCGCAACACCAGAAGTGCACAGTGATATTGTGTTTGTTATAGTGTATAAGGTTGCAAGAATCCATCCATTATGCTTGTTGAATGTGTCTTCTTACACTAAGTAAAATCTATCAAGCTGCATAAGTTGTAAGAGGAAGCACAGTCTCTGTGGCGCTGTCCTATCGTCAAGTAGTCTTTGAATTAAGTGAGATCCATCAAAGTAGTTAAGTACTAAAGAGGAAGCACAGTCTCAGTTGCGTTGTCCTATCGTTGAAGTAGTATCCCCGCATCACGTAGTACCTGTGTGAGTATTTTGATCACAGAAGATCTAGGAGCTATGGAGAACCTCACAAAATCGAATTAGTTTGCAAAAACAGTGGAAAAACTTGAAAAGGGAGATAATTTTACACACAATGTATGCTGAAACCTTTGATTAACTGACTGTCTAACATGTGAAAATGTTAGTAACAGGTTTTTATTACATCCATGAGAAATTCAAGAGCATTAGGTGGCTCAAGCTGAGTGTACAAGTCATCAATGCCAAATTGGCCTCAATCCCCCCTAGGTGGGTCCAACTCAATCCCAATCACCCCAAATAGCCACGAATTCTGGTGTGGAGGTGGCTAAAGCATGCTGGGTCAATAATGAGCTCAAGGCAGGTGTGGGTGAGCAAGTAGAGGAGGTTGGGGGGCCCAAGGGAGCATTAAATGCTCCAAATCTAGCCAAAAATGGGCAAAAATCCACCCTAGCGCCCTTGGTCAACTAAAATTCCACAAAACAAGGAGAGAGGGCGCACCAGCAATTAACGAGGGTGCACTTGTGGACAAAACAGGAGGCTGGGTGAACTGGTTTGCTTGGAAGTGGGTGTGAACACTCTCAAAAGTGGGTTTTTGACCAACTGTAGTCACCTAGTCCAAACTATGGTTTAATTAAGCACATGAGCAATAAAAATTTATGGATTATGGTACTAAGTGTGGATTACAGTTCTAACACCCCCCCTTAACCATAACTTAGTACATCTCATGAAAGATAAGTGGGAGGCCTTGGCAACAAAGGCTCAAGTCACCTCATTACAACAGAAATTTTATTTGTCCATATGAACCGAGGAAAAGAAGTAAAACCTCATGGGATAAAAACTTCCCTCTAAAATGGACATGGGGCTGAACCTGCAATTAAATTGCAGCAATCACCATCCATCACTCACTCCAAGCAAATCTCTCAAGTGAGTGAAGGTCTTCTCAGTAAAGCACTTGGTGAAAATATCTGCAGTTTGCTCGGTGGATGGGCAATACTGCAGTGAAATCACCCTGTCATGCACCAAGCCCCGAATGTAATGCATGTGGATCTCAATGTGCTTTGTTCTTTGCCTCTGTACTGGATCAGTAGATATCTTGATGGCACTTTGATTATCCACCCAAATATTGGTTGGAGAATCAATAGCAACACCAAACTCCCGAAGAATGCCTTGCAACCAAACACACTGTGTGGCTGCGTTCACTGTTGCCCTGTACTCGGCCTATGCTGATGAAAGAGAAATTGTATGCTGTTTCTTACTTGACCAGAAAATGGGACCTTCAGCAAACATAAACACAAAACCTGAAGTGGACTTTCTATCGATGGGATCTCCCGCCCAATCGGAATCAGAAAATCCAGCTAGTTGAAGTGAAGAACCAGCTGCATAGTGTACCCCGAAGCTCTTTGTTCCTTGGACATATTGAAGGATCCTTTTGGCTGCCTTCCAATGGATCTCATGTGGCTGCTGCATATACCTTGCTACAGCACTTACAGCATAAAACAAATCAGGTCTTGTATGTGTAAGGTACAGCAAACTTCCTACTAGCTGCCTGTAGAGTGTGCAATCCACCAATGGAGAGTCTTCAAATTCACCTAGTTTTATGCCTGAAAGGAATGGGCACTTGGCTGCCTTACATTCAGCCATTTTAAACTTGAATAACAGGTCTGAAGCATACTTATGTTGACTCAGCAATATACCTCTCTCAGATTGCTCAATTTCCAAACCCAAAAATTGCCTTAGCAATCCTAGGTCGCTCATGGCAAATTCATTGTGCAAAGAAGCTTTAATTGAGCCAATTTGTTTGGTGCAGCTCCCTGTAATTAAGAGATCATCAACATACAGTATAATGACCTGCAAATTATCATCACAATGCTGCAAATAAACATTTGGATCAGACTTGCATCGACAGAAACCAATTGAGAGCAAAAAAGCATCCATTTTGGCATACCAAGCCCTGGGGGCTTGCTTGAGTCCATAGAGTGACTTCTTCAACCTGCATACAAGTGTGGGATCCTCTTGGAATCCTTCAGGTTGCTGCATATATATCTCTTCCTGTAGCTCACCCTGCAAGAATGCACTTTTGACATCCATGTGGTGAACTTCCCAACCTTTACTAGCTGCCATGGCTAGAGCTAGTCTAATTGAGTCCATCTTTGCAACCGGTGCAAAGGTCTCCGTATAATACACACCATGGATTTGTGAGTAGCCCTTATCCACTAACCTAGCCTTATACTTCAGATCAGAACCATCAGCAACAGGTTTGGTTCGGAAAATCCACTTACATTGCACAAGTTTCCTCTTGGGAGGAAGAGGCACCAAATCCCATGTTTTGTTCTCTTGAAGAGACTGGAATTCTTCTTGCATTGCTGCTCTCCACCTTGGATCATGATGAGCTTCCTGATATGATTTTGGATCAGATCCAATCATCATATAACAGTTATCAGCAAGTTCACTTTCATTTGCAAAGGAAGCATTGATTGAGATCTAGTCTTCCTAGGCTCTTGGGGATTGCCTGCCAATTCACCTGCAGCTTGTATGATTTTCTCAGCCCACTTGGGCCTTGATGGTGACTCATGTACAGCAATATCATCTTCAGCCATGTAATCTTCAGCAATATCAGAAAAATCAGAGGTGGAATCATCACTAATTTCATTAAGATGTGGAGGAGAGGAGCTTTCCCCCGGTGCAAGCTCAAAATCTGGAATTGGTTCTTCTTTGAATTGCACACTTCTCTCAATGAAAGTTTTGAGTGTGGATGTGTCAAAGAGCTTGTAGCCCTTTGTGTCCTCACCATATCCAACCATGATACATTCCCTGCTCTGTGGCTCCAAAGCCTTCCTCTTTTCTGATGGAATTCGAGCCCATGCTCTAGACCCAAAAATCCTGAAATTTGACACATTTGGTTTTTGGCCAAACCATGCCTCATAGGGGGTTTTTCCTTTGACTGATTTGTGAAAGGCTCTGTTCTGAATATGATCAGCACAATTGATGGCTTCAGCCCATAGCTTAGGGCTTAGATCCCTAGCTTCAATCATGCAAGTAGCCATCTCCTTGAGAGATCTATTTTTCCTCTCTGCCACACCATTTTGCTGAGGTGTGTAGGGGATTGAATGTTGCATTTGGATGCCACATTCCTCACAAAGGTGCTGAATGTTGTTATTCACATATTCCTTTCCATTATCAGTCCTAAGGATCTTTATCTTACGACCACTATGGTTCTCCACTAGGGCTTTCCAAATCTTCAATTTCTCAAACACTTCTGACTTCAATTTAAGGAAGTAAACCCAGCAGAATCGAGAGTAGTCATCTATGAATGTAAGTACATACCTTGATCCACCATATGATGGAGTGGGAAGAGGACCAATGAGGTCTGAGTGTACCAATCCAAGTGGTTGAGTGGCTCTCCTTGCCATTCCCTTCTCATAGCTGCGCTCAGGATGCTTCCCAACTACACACCCAATGCATGCACCATTTGATGATTTGATTTCTGGAAGCCCTTCCCCCATCTCGTCCTTGTGCAATTGCTGGAGATATTTGTAGTTCATGTGGCCAAATATTTCATGCCACAACTTGGAGGTCTCGTTGGCATGAGAGACAAGAGCATGGTCACTAGAATTTGGAATAAAATTTGAGAATTTGTACATTCTCTCATCATGATCAGCATACCCTACAGCCACAACTTGATTTGAGGAAATTTCTGAGATTTCTACCAAATCTGGAGTAAATGTTACTCTCTTGGCTTCTCCTGTATGGGTCATTTGATAGACTGATAGCAAATTTGCAGCCAATGAAGGTACATAGAGCACATCACTGAAATAGCCATGCTCCATGTCAATCCTACCAATCCCCTTGGTCTGGATTTCTGAATCATCTCCCATTCGAACTGTTAGGCCACCATTCGAATGCATAAAGGAGAAGAGCTCTTTGGATGAAACCATATGTCTGGAAGCTCCTGAATCAATGATAAAGGATGAGGGATTCGAAGTACCTGCTACCAAAGCATGACACTTCTCTTTATTGTCAGGATTTGAGGTGCTCTCTTTCTTCCTTGCGCCCTCAGGGACTGGGATGTTGTTCTTCTCCAGCAGCTGCGCCATTGAGTCAATGGTTTTATTCATACATGAGCTCTCTGGATGCCATCGCCTATGAAAATAGGTACATTTGGTCTTTTCCTTTCCCTTCTTGTCCTTCTCCTTTGACAGATTCGAACCCCCATCTGCAGACTTGGTCTTGTCAGACTTCCTCTTCTCTTGCTGCTTCGAATTCTTGGCTTTCTGCTTGCCTTTGTTGGCACTTGAAACACCCATTGCCAATGCTTGGTCCTTTGATTTTATGGTACCCATCTGAACTAGTTTGTCCTGCTCCTGAGTGAGACACTCCATGAAGGTAGCTAGTGATGGCATTTGCCAATTTCGAAGGGTCATTTTGGCTGAGCGAAATGTGCTGACAAATACAGAGAATTCTGGGCCTAGCTTCGAAAGGATGGACAGAATCAGTTGTTCCTCCTTCTTAACAATTCCACATTGTTGCAGTTGAAGCACCAGTGACTTGAATTTCATGAAGAACTCCTGGATGGTTTCAAAATGCGCTGGGCTCAAGCTAATGAGCTCGTTTTCAAGCTGGTGGCCTCTCAGTTCATCAGTTTTCCCAAAGAGTGATTCTAGCATCACCCATACTTCATTGGGGGTTGTCAAACTGTCTGTATGAAACAAGAGTTCCCTTGAAATGCTCAGGCATAGCAATCCATAAGCTTCATCAAGTCGATTGTAGTACTTTGCTTTCTCCACAGCAGAATTTGGCTCCACTTCTGTGCCCATGGTTACTCTATAGAGACCCTTAGATCTCAGCTTGATAACCATCTCAGCCTTCCAATCGAAAAAATTGAAGGGTGTGAGCAACATTTGGTTTGCTTCCATGACTGCTGCGTTAATGGTGAGAAAACTACTGAAACACCTGCAAAAAACACTCAATTTTTGTCTGGAAATCCTCTCTAGAATGCAGTTCAATGCTCAATATTGACCTGCAACTCACTAACTCCAACCTGGCTCTGATACCATGTGAGTATTTTGATCACAGAAGATCTAGGAGCTTTGGAGAACCTCACAAAATCGAATTAGTTTGCAAAAACAGTGGAAAAACTTGAAAAGGGAGAGAATTTTACACACAATGTATGCTGAAACCTTTGATTAACTGACTATCTAACATGTGAAAATGTTAGTAACAGGTTTTTATTACATCCATGATAAATTCGAGAGCATTAGGTGGCTCAAGCTGAGTGTACAAGTCATCAATGCCAAATTGGCCTCAATCCCCCCTAGGTGGGTCCAACTCAATCCCAATCACCCCAAACAGCCACAAATTCTGGTTTGGAGGTGGCTGAAGCATGCTGGGTCAATAATGAGCTCAAGGCAGGCGTGGGTGAGCAAGTAGAGGAGGTTGGGGGGCCCAATGGAGCATTAAATGCTCCAAATCTAGCCAAAAATGGGCAAAAATCCACCCTAGCGCCCTTGGTCAACTAAAATTCCCCAAAACAAGGAGAGAGGGCGCACCAGCAATTAATGAGGGCGCACTTGTGGACAAAACAGGAGGCTGGGTGAACTGGTTTGCTTGGAAGTGGGTGTGAACACTCTCAAAAGTGGGTTTTTGACCAACTGTAGTCACCTAGTCCAAACTATGGTTTAATTAAGCACATGAGCAATAAAAATTTATGGATTATGGTACTAAGTGTGGATTACAGTTCTAACACCCTGGATGCGCGATAGCCTAAGTGTTCATAGTGAAGAAGTGGAACTTCGCATCGTCCGAAGTTCGCAGCGTGCTGCTCACCAATATGTTTAAACACTCATCACCTAGTTGTGGAAACTTGATTCCGCAGCCCCCCCATTGCTTTTCCTTGGGTGAGACCACAGTTTGTTCACAGATTGTCGTCGAAAGGGCAGATGAAAAGGGGTTTTGTTGATTCCTTGAACCGTGCAAAACCTTGGTCTTTATAGAAAATCTCAAGAATAGTTATAGAACACAACATTCATTTTACTATTTTGAGTGTATTTGATCCCCAAAGTTTGGATCTTAAAAACTATTTTAGTTCTCTATTGGGTTATAAATGTATATAATAGAATAGAGAAAGGGGTTTGTTTTTTGAAAGATCAAGCACCATGATGTTGAATCTACAACAAGAAAAATTTGATATCCAATAAGCATGTTTTGGAGATATTTTTGAATATGATTTGTAATACATAATATGAGCCAACTTAATCATTAATGATTGTGAATGCATGTGTGATCAATTTGATTCATATCTACTTATGAATTCATTCTTGATAAAGTGTTTATCATTGATGCTCATAAATAGTTTTTCCTTCACTGTTATTTCTTGTCATAAAGTATTTCTATCTTAAAATAGTAAACCCTCATATATGAGTACAATGTGTGCTTTATGTATCTAAGTCTTAATCTGGTTTATTTTATGCTTGTAGTTCATATTTACATGCTCTCCAAAACTATTTCCTTTTTATATCAATACTCATTGCAGAATACTTGTTATGATACTTTATTCCTTGATCCTTATTATTTCCCACACTTTATACAAAATGTAACCACTTGTGAAATCTAAATCCTTCCAACTGGGATGTAGTCTATTACAAACTCTAGTGCAAACACATTCTATCATCATTTTCATTAACGTGGTGTCTAATTAACACGCCATAGATCGAGTTGATATAAGTTTCATATATGGAAAGATAAGCATAGGTCAAGGCAACAAAGGCATAGGGTGCAGAGCCTATTTCATTTAAATAGACTGTTAAGAGATATAGAGTCTATTCTATGCCTATTTCCTTAGAAAATCCACAGCTAAGAAGGCCTATTTAAAATATCAATTATCCAAAATTCATTCAAATATGCATGCCCATTCAAGATCGACGATGCATATTTAATGAGCCCTAGATCAACGAGAAGTATGCATTTCGGAGCTGAGAAGTACATGGAGGTTAAAGACAAACAATGGAGTGAATTTTCAAACAATGGTTTTGTTGATGAAACGTGGAAATTCATTGTTCATTTCACTGGGAAAGGGTGTCGGGAACAAAACCACCTTTTTGAGCTCCAAAAACCCTTTTCCATTTGTTTGTCAAGTCGGCATAGTAGGGTTCACAAGGGAAAAGGTTTCAAGTGACCTATGCATATTTAGTAATGTTGAATTTTAAGGACGCTTTCTAGAGCCAATGTGTTGTCAAAGTGTACAAAGGGCACTCATAAAATCAATAAGAAATGATCAATGATGCATATTTAATGAGCCCCTAATCAATGGGTGATATGCATTTTGGAGCTGAGAAGTGCACAGAGTTTAAAGCCAAAAAGTGGTGCGATTTTCCAAAACATGGTTTCGTTGATGCAACGTGGCAATCCCTTGTTCATTTCGCTGGGAAATGGATTCGGGAACAAATTTTTTTTTTTGAGTTGCGAAAACCATTTCTCATTTGTTTATAAGTAGGTATAGTAGGGTTGAAAATGGAAAACAAATATTTTATTCTCCCCAACAAGGGACATATGACACGAAGATAATAGTGCCCTAGAATTTCTCCCATCGAGGACAATTCAAAGCTATATCCAGCCTCAGTCTATCTCAGGTATTTAAAAAATTGTTCTTGCCTGAAATTTCATGACCATGGAGTCCGTTTCTGTTGTGTTTCGCAAAACCATATATGTGAAATAGAAACTGATAGTCGACGAGGAGGGAGATATTTTTGATCATGTTTTATCTATTAACACTATTTCTCAAACAAGCAAGAGCTAGATACCTACAGGTCTCAAGGAGGGGATGTTTTAAATGTTTATGATTCTATCTTGTATCATTTTTTCCAAGAAAAACTCTACATTTCCTTGAGTTTGTGGGTTGGTGTGAACCCAACTATTCCTAGTCTAAAAGAGTCATTATTAGTGCAGATGGATCTAAAATCCTATGTTCATTCAATTCTTAGACTGTTAGAGAGTCCCTAGATCTACCCGAATCATTCCCTAGTAACCTTGAGCCTTTTAAAGAAGGGGAATTGATCAAATTGTGCAAAGAGTTGGTTGCGGAAAAGAAGGAAAGGTTTTCGTCTAGAATCTTAAAAAATGGTCAATTTATTGAGAGTCTATATTTCCATTTCAAAGTTAGTATTTTCCAGGAAAACACACAATTATTGTTTTCTCTCTTGAGTCAATTTTTAGGTCATGATAGTGATCAGTTGGTTGATGAGGTTATGTTGAGTATTGTCTCGAAAAAAAATCGGTCAGAGTTAGGCCAGGTTGCTTGTATTAATTTTGATGAATTCCTAGCTGAGTTAATTCATGCCTAGCTAGTGAATTTTCAAACCTTGAAGCACTTTAGATTCCAGTCTTACTTATTGAGCATGTTTATGATTTCAAATGAAGTAGAGATAAGATTCTTGGACTTGATTTCCACTCCAGATCCTCCCAAGAGAATCAATATGTTTACCTTCATGAAAATATGTTGCACCAAAATCTTGTCATCATGAGTCATGTGTCAACTTAGTGCCTTAATCCCTGAAGTTTCCCTGGCTAAAAAATCCGAAGAAATTTGTTGACCTTATCGTAGACCATTTGTAGTTTCTTTGGCGCATGCTCCTTCCCAGCAAGAGGTGCCAGACTAAGCCTGGTGCATGGTGTACACTGACAGAGTGCGCCACTGGCTCTTGCTGCCCTCATACAAGTTGCGCCAGTTGTCTTCATGCAGAGTGCGCCAGGGTTGGTTAATGTGGATAACAAGGAGATTTGAGCGAATTATCGAAGCTAGGTGACATGGAGGTCTATCCCTAATTAGTTGGAAGGCTGGTATTCTATCCCTAAAGTAATGGGAAGATCCCTTAGACCTCTCCCCTCAATCCTCAACTTACTCTTCCCCTTTAGCCTTATAAATAATACCTCTCTCTCCATTGAGAAGGGAGGAAGAACTATAGTATTCTCATGCTGGTGGAATTATCCTAGGTGATCCCTACTCATCCTTTGGGAGGCATACTTCATACCTTTGGAGGATCGACTTGGATTGTTGGATGGATATTGCACATTAAGGCTTAGGTTGTGACTCTCCTATCTCTATGTATTTCCCATTTATTTACAGTAATACAAACTCTTTCCATAAACATTGTTGTTTTTATAGTGTTTAGAGTTTTCTTCCTTAACTGTTAGTTTAGATCGTTCATATTCCATATATGCTTTTACTGTTTGCTTGCTTCCATTTGTTCAATAGGGTTTTGCAGCTTGAGATCTGAAGGCCTGGATCTTGGAGCAACAAAGAGAAAAGGATTTGCAAATCTGAGGTGAGTTATTTATGTGTTCCTTGCGTCTCTATTGATCTAGGAAAGTAGTTTATATTCTATATTCATTTGCTCTAGATCCGCTTGACTAGGGATATATGGCTTGATTCCACTTGAGTAGATTATCCATAAACAAATCTGATGACTGTACTAAGGATAGAACATAGCTTTGATTTCAGTTTAGTTTGATTTCATTGATTTTTATTGATTCATTTTCTAGCCTCCTAAGCCCCTCCCATCTTTGGATTTTGTCATCAAAGAGTCTGTTGGATTCTTATGACTATGTTTGGGATCATTGTCAGACCTTTTTACCTTTCATTTCTGGAGATATTTGAATGTTTTCCACTCGTTATTCGCCTGGAACCCCTGGGTAGTACATTTCCTATGCCACTATTCCTTTGAAGCTCATTCCCAGTGATCATCATGTGCCTTTGGCGCCCTTCGCCTTCTTGCAGACTATACCACTTGCACCATTAGCCTGTGTATAACATGTGCCTGGTGCTCTGGTGCATAACAATAGAGTGTGCCAACATCTGTTGCTTAGTGTTTAGCATCATTTCCTCCTTTTTTGGTCATTTGGTCTGAGTGATTGAGCTCTGTGTACTATATGAATCAGTCACAAGACCCCTAGGTCTAGTTTGTGTGCATTTGGATTTGATTTTGTTGATTTTGGGTTCTAAACTAGTCAAGTGAAAGGCTTGGTAGTGGTGGGAAATTTCAATCCCCCATATATCCACTCGATCTTGTAATCCCTGATCACATTTCCAGATTTATTCAACTTGTTAGATCTGATTCCTAAACCCTTCCTACATTCCATCATTGTTTTTTTATTGCGATTTGTTGTTTGGTTTTGCGTGTGTTTGTGTTCCTTTTGAGTTTTGGGTGATCTCTTTGCTTTGGGAATTTCCAACTTAACTTAGATGGTCATGACATAGTATTCGATTTTATGAATAGTAGATCTACAAGAGCATTATAATTCTCACATTGTGAGTACTTGAGTAGGAAAACCAACTTTTTATTACCTCCATTTTCGAGTTTGATTCTTGAAGAGTTGGGAAGAGTTTTCATACTTTGGAATAAAAATCTTTGGAAAGCTTGAAAGGTCATCTTGTAGTTTCTTGGTTATGACAACTTTTTCTTTTCTTAAGAAAGTTATAAGCACATTCGAGTTTTTGTGAATCATCTTTGAAGATTGAAAATTCTCATTCTTTGATTTCCTTCATCTTTTAGATCATTGTTTTGAAAATTAGAGATCATTACATTTGAAAACGAAATTGTTATTTCCATGTTTCGCCAATTTGGTTAACTTGAAAAGAGAAAAAAGAAAAGCTTTACAATTTGGTGTTTGTTATTTTATGATTTTGTTGGCATAGTGAAAAGAGTACTTCTTTTGTCTTTTTTATTTGATTTTGAGTTATAGGGGTACTTGTCTTTTTCTAATATTGGAAACAAAGGAATTTATCCCTACCTTAGATAGAATTCATTGAAATGGAAAAGAAAAAAATTGCATTTTGCATACAGATTAAGTTGCATTCTATTTAAATTCTTGTCTACACTGTATGCATTCACCTAACCGCGCAAGATAAAATTTATGATGGTGTTAAGTTAAAACTTGCTAGTAACTTGTGTGATAAGTTAGTGGTGTGTTCTAACGTCATTAAGCGTGGCAGCTGTCGTTATCTTCCTACACTGCATCCTGGGGGCCTGCAGTTCTTCCACATACCAACCGGTATATCGAACAGCCTTTCACGTACCCTTGGGTATATTGAAAGGTACTTCACATACTCGGTAGTATATCAAAAGGCTCTTGTCATACGGTTGTGCATTAAACATCACCACTACGGATTTGAACTCCCACATACCTTGTGTAGATCGGGAGACCCTTCTAGGATTCCTATACCAATTGAGTTAACCTATTGGCTATATTGGTGAGGTAATACACCAAGAACAACACTCAGGGAGATACTACACACGTGCTTCACGTAGTCGGGTTATACGTTCAGAGGTACGGTCGTAATCCTCCCTGGTTAGTGCTCTGAAATATTGGGCCGATTATAACTATTGGACCCTGTGGTATATCGTGAGTTGCGTCGCCTTGAAAATCCTGTGAGGTTCCAAACTTTTGAATCCCCACCTGTCACATAAGTTTGCTTGCAGCTTTAGCTTGTGTAGATATTGGATTGATTTTTTCTTTTTTATAGGTTACACTCAGGAGAAATTTTGATTCGGTCACACTGGCCGATCAACCTTTAAGAAGATCCTGAAGGATTTTGAATTTGCCACTCGAATATCCCCTTAACCAGGAGGAGAACTCGGGAGCAAGAATGGATCAACCTACAGTAACTATGTCACATTAGGAAGAGACCTCTACTTTAGAGTCGAGAAAGAACTTTCATCTCCCACCAATCCACGTATCGTCGATCCCGCGGGACCTTTGATGGCGAAACAACCTACCTCATATGACACATCCTTCCATCATTCGATGGAGGGACATCCTAGAGCTATGGATTGGATTTTTAGCCAGCCCTAGGATGAATCTGTATCAACAACATTTGGTCTGTCTACATATTTTTGGGACACGTCTCTAGGACGACATGTTGTCGAGTTTGGGTCAATTCCCATGGAAGAAATCATACCTCATCGTTGGATTGCTAACAATGAATTTCTTGCGCTGCTTTATGCACATATGGACCATATAAGCATGACTGGAGAACAACTTAGATGTCGGAGTCTCACACGATGAGCAAACATCCCGGATACACCCATTTTTCAATATTCCCTTGTGCGCTCTTTATCATGTTCCCCTGTGTACTCTTTATCATTCACTTCACTACAAACAACTATACCTAGCTCAAACACTTACGAACTAGGTCAACCCTCGTTTCCTATGAATACACCTCTAATTTTGGAGATCGATTCTATACCAACTATGAACCCAACATATGAAGGGAAACCTTCAATGTCTGTTAACTATGGGACATTACCCCCACCTCAAAATTCGAGGGGAGGATATAATCTACATGTTAGTCTGTTGTCAAGAGGAAGTAATCCTTTCGTTAGCACTCAACCCTTAGTCACTAGTCAACCTAGCATCAATGGTCATCATTTGGTCACCATGAATATTACAGAATGTGGACAACTTTTGACTAGGGGGAAACCCCTAGTTGGGGAACCTAACCTGATTGGGGAACATCGCCTAGTTAGCAGTCATGCCATGAGTGGAGGCTACACTTCTCATCCAAGTCATAGTATGGTTGGTAGTCCTCTTCCAACCATCGGACAACCCATGTGGACACATCATACAGGTGGCCATCCATTTGGACCCAACCCCCATGGGGACACATTATTTCGGGCCATTATTATACCAATATTGGACAAAATTACGCAGGAAATATTTGATCCAGATTTATGCAGGAACACCACAGAATACAAAAATACCCATAAAAACAAAGATGCAGCTGAAATAACACTTCATTTCATTAATCAGAGAACTGAAACTTGCTTACATATAGGATGGAATTAAACTAGCTAGAGTGCTGGTAGCTTATATTTGAGAAGAGATGCAGTGGCTACATGCCTCTAAAATCTATGTTACAATGAGGCTCGAAGGCCTATATACTATTGAGAAACAATGGAAACCCTGCACATCCAAAAACCTAACCCTAGGAGGTGAAATGCTAGAATATGGGCCCCGTTGGGTAACTTGGTACATCAATTTCTTAGGGTTGTAACTTTGGCATACTACCTCTATTTGATGCACATGATACATCGTTAGAAAGATCTATTCAAGGAATACATCCATGAAGTAAAATATTAAGTCTGTAATGGACTTGATATTTTCCCAACTATTCGATGCTGAAAAAATGTCATTTAGGACCTCAAAATGGCTCCAGAAGTTTAGGACCCAAGAACTGCCAAAAATAGTAAATTGTGCTACAATTAAGGAAACTGAAAAAATGAAAAAACAATGGTGGGGGTCGAAGTGGAATAGGTGGGTGGCCACCAATATCCTCTTGGATCAATCTTTTTCCTGGATTACCCTATCCTGGAAACCCTAATACCCCATGGGGGAACCATAATGTCCCACCGACTGGACCTCTAACCGGAGGGCCACCCCCACCACCTCCACCACTTGTCTTGTTAAGTTTAAACTAATTTGACTAGCAAGATCACTGAAAGAAACATAATCACAAGATAGACAGAGATTTTACCCTAGGAAACCCTCATGGGGTAGAAAACCCAGCAAAGCTTTCCTCAATAAGATAATCAACCAAAATACAAGATGTGCTCCAAGACTAGAGCTCCTTCTCTACCTCCTATGCATACCTCTCTCTCACAAGTGCGCTACTTTTCGAGCTATGTAAGTGTGAGATAAGTGAGGAGCATCCTCCTCTACTTATACTAGTTTCCTGACTTACTTTTTCCCTTATGGGGCCGATGTCTCCCAAGGGAGTCTAATAACCCCTAATTAATTAACTCAGGGCCGACCCCCACATGGTGGATCTAATAACCCTGGTTACCACAATCCATCGGAAGAATAAACATCTCCGGATACATAATAGGATCACCTCGGAGGGATGAAACATCTTCAGAATAATAAAGTACAAATATAATATTCTTAGAAGTTACAATATTCAACACTCCCCCTTAATGAGAAGGATATTATAACAACATCTGTAGGAGCAAGGAGTCATCGACTACATCATACA
The DNA here is from genome assembly GCA_027924585.1 of Larix kaempferi. Taxonomy (NCBI): domain Eukaryota; kingdom Viridiplantae; phylum Streptophyta; class Pinopsida; order Pinales; family Pinaceae; genus Larix; species Larix kaempferi. The sequence continues at coordinate 850,943 of BSBM01001556.1, read as the reverse complement.
TGATACATCTGTAAATCATCATACGATTTCTTCAATACATCATCATCAGTAACTTAAGCAGTTACTGGAACATCAACATCATCAGTATTGAGTCTTCATCTTCTGCAGCACCGAACAACTACAACATCATCATCTCGATCTACAGTATCTAGATCATCATCTTGATCTACAGCATCTAGATCATCATCTCGATCTACAACATCTGGATCATCATCTTGATCTACAACATCTGGATCATCATCTCGATCTACAACATCTGGATCATCATCTCGATCTACAGCACCTAGATCATCATCTCGATCTACAACATTTGGATCATCATCTAGATCTACAGCATCTGGATCATCATCATAGCATACTCTACAATACATACGATCATATTATAGGATGATCAACTCTGCTCTCTTTAGGACATAGGTCCATGGATGATACAATCCAGATCAAGTTCCAGGATGATCAATCCTTATCACTTTAAGACAAGTCTCATGTCTAGGGACGATGCAATCCCAGTCACGTACCTTTTGAACCAATGTTCACGGATGATGCAGTCCTCTCACGTACCTTTTGAACCAATGTTCATGGACAATGCAGTCCTCTCACGTACCTTTTGAACCAATGTTCACGAACGATGCAGTCCTCTCACGTACCTTTTGAACCAATGTTCACAGATGATACAGTCCTCTCACGTACCTTTTGAACCAATGTTCACGGACGATGCAGTCCTCTCACGTACCTTTTGAACCAATGTTCATGGATGATGTAGTCCTCTCACGTAGATTTTGAACCAATGTTCATGGACGATGCAATCCTCTCACATACCTTTTGAACCAAGGTCCAAGGACGATGCAGTCCTATCACATACCTTTTGAACCGAGGTCCAGGGACGATGCAGTCCTATCATCAATTCTCGGAGACATCTGTATATGGATAAATTCAAGGGACCTAAGTTTGGGGATGATACAATCCCACCTGTCCACTAAGGACTTCATTCTTGAAGACATTTGTCTACAGATCAATTCAAGGGACTTAAGTCCGGGGACGATACAATCCCCACCTGTCCACTAAGGACTTCATTCTCGAAGACATCTATCTACGGATCAATTCAAGGGACCTAAGTCCGAGAAAAATACAATCTCCACCTATCCACTAAGGACTTCATTCTCGAAGACATCTGTCTACGGATCAATTCAAGGGACCTAAGTCCGGGGACGATACAATCCCCACCTGTCCACTAAGGACTTCATTCTCGAACACATCTGTCTACAGATCAATTCAAGGGACCTAAGTTCAGGGACAATACAATCCCCATAGTATCCTCATCAATACAGGTATCATTAGTGCATCAGTACAAGTATCCTCATAAATACATGTATACATATCATCAATACAAATATCAATATATGTCATCCTCATCAGTACATGTATACATATCATCAATACAAATATCAATGTCATCTTCATCAGTACATGTGCATATATGAGTAATAAAAATATCCTAAGTATAAATATAAGAAATATAAATATCCTAAGTATAATAATACAGGTATCCTCATCATCGACCTTACTGTCGATGTGGGCAATCTCATCATCAGTGTCTACATCACTCCCCCTTTCGAGGAGGGTATTTTTGAACTACACCAAGCTTGTCTTAGAAATACTCAAATTTTACTCGAGACAGAGGTTTGGTCAATATATCAGCAATTTGTTCATCAGTGCTTACATACTCGAGCTTAATAGCTCCTTTCTGCACCATATCCCGTATATAGAAATATCAGATCTCTATGTCTTTTGACTTATCACGAAACACTGGATTTTCTGTCATCTTAATACGGCTTTGGCTGTCACACATGATCACAGTGGAATCCATCTCTAAGTCAAATAATCCTAATAATATTTTTTGAAGCCATACTACTTCACAACTAGTAGAGCAAGCATCTATATATTCTGCTTCGGCTGTATTGAGAGCCGCACTAGACTGTTTCTTGCTGAACCATGAGATCATGGCAGATCCAAGACTATAACATCCACCTGATGTACTCTTTCTATCTGAGACACTTGCTACCCAGTCAGAATCTGAGTAACCATGCAGTCTAAATTCATGATTTTCAAGATAATATAAACCAAAATCTAATGTACCCTTTAGATACCTCATCACATGCTTTGCAGCTATTAAGTGAACTCTTCTAGGTTCCACTAGATACTGACTAAAGGTATTTACAACAAAGCATATGTTTGGTTTGGTATTTGTCAGATACATTAATGATCCAATAATCTGTCTGTATAGAGTCACATCTACTAACTCTGATGAGTCATCAACTAATAACTTCAAGTTGGAGTCCATGGGAGTGGCCATGGCTTTACACTCCAACATATCGAATCTTTTCAAAATCCCCACAACATACTTACCCTGATTTAGAAAGATTCCTTTTGGTTCTTGCCATACTTCTAGACCTAAGAACTAGTGCATTAAACCAAGATCTTTCATCTCAAATTCTGAAGAGAGCTTCTTCTTGCACTCAATGATTTGTTTCTCATTTCCAGTCAAAAATAGATCATCTACATACAACAATAATATAATAGGGTTTGTTGGGGCCCCTCCTCTATTTTTGTTTTTGGAAGGAAAAAATCTTCCTAAGGTCATCCAAATATCATAAATCTTTTCCTTATTTTTTCTTTTGGAGTTGTGTTTTTTCCTAAGTAAAACTCAGGATTTTTAGCTGCAACGGAGGAAGCTTCGGGCTAATCTTGCCACCATGGCGGAAGAGTTAGTTCAAGCCTTCCAAAACCGCGGAAATAAATGGCTAATTCAGGCCCACGGTGGAAAATTTACCTTAAAGTTTCCGAAAGGGTGAAGATTTTGATTAAGCGGACCCGTGGTGGAATGAATTCATCAAGTCTTTCCACGACGGCAGAAGCTTCCACCTAACTCTTCTGCAAGCATCAGAAGCGCATCGACAAGTTATTCGCAGAAAGACTCATCTATCATTTCCGCATCTACGAGCGTTGGCACATAAATCCGAAGAACTTAGCTAACTCTCCCGCGAAAGCGGATGAACTCATGTAAGTTTGCCGTGGAAGATGGCTCCTCTGCAGAAGCATTCGAACAATTCTCCTGCAACGGTAGGGAAAAATCCACATTTCTTTCTGCTGGAGGCAGAAGCCTTAATCTAACCGTTCCGATTTTGATGGTCATATTTATTAGAAAAGGTTCGATTTGACCCGGCTGTAGATGCCTTAAATCCCGTTTTATGACTTTCCAACCACCATATTAATGGTCCACACTTACCAAGGTTTATATATGGGGGTGAACCCCATTAAATTTCATTAGTTTTCATTGACTGGAGTGTTTTCCATTCCGTTTAAAACGTGAAGCACGTTCATAATCGTAGGCACAGATTCACAGACCCTTCAGAAAAACATCAGCACTGCCCCATCACTTCTAGGTAAGTACATTCGTAGGCCCTGTTAAGATGTATGCTCCTACTTGAAAATGCTATGATCTGTCTTTTCATTTTGTTGTTTCTAGCCATGGCATTTTTCTGAAACATTTATGCTTATCATCAACCTGTTATTTACTTGGCCCAGAGAACCATCCTACCTAGTATTTTCTTCTTAGTCACAGTTAAAGTCCAGGGCCATTTGGATGATGCAAGGTCGTTCCATTACTGCGGTAGCTCTCCTTCTATCATTAAGTGCAGTGGAGTTTGTTCTCCATAACCTCGGACGATGTATCGCTCCCAATATCAGAGACGTTTTGATTGGGCATAGACATAAAAGGTCTAAGGCTCCCACTTTTTTTTAAACTAATTAACAGAATGATGCGTTTACCCGTCACCTGCTAGACCTTTTCTGCCTTTCCTCACACCTGATCGTAGGCGTCTCCGCAGTTATAAAATTTACATCTCCCATGCTTGCATACTAGTCAGTATTTGGTATCCAAGGACTAAAGTACCTGAACCAAACCCCATCCATTTGTTGTCATGGTTCCTAATCACAATAGCAACCGCAAAGGTAACTAAATTAATGCTTCAAGGTTATAAACTAGCATTTGAAGGAAACATTTTGTAGGAGTTTTAGTTGAAATGGAGATATTATCAAAAGACACTAGTTGAGTTGTCAACATCATGCCATACATGCTAATTTACGTTTGAATTGTTGAACGAAATTTTCAAAATGGCTAAAGGTGGCAAGAGAAAATCAAAGGCAGTCGACGAAAGCACGAGATTAGAAACAACATTCTAGGATACCAAGTGCACTATAGGCATGCCTCCAGAAGTAAATTGGGGATATGTTTACCGCATGGTAAGAGATCAGGACTTCCCTGAGGATCTTCTTGAAGAGGAATGTTTATATCAAAACATCCGAAACTCCTATATATCTAAGGCGGCCACACATCCAAAACTCTTCTCATGCTCAAAAGTAATTGGATTGGTGTTGCAACATGTGAACACCGAGACAAGAGTCATAGCAAATAGCACGGGAAAGACCTTTGCTTCATTTCATTCATCTTATATCTCAATGGCTTACAAATTACCCAAAGCATAGCAGCGGCTTGATGATGCATGGTTGGAAGGAATCCATATGGATAATCTAGACATGGGAAGAAGGATGTTAATTGCAGGCAAGCAAATTAGGAGAAAAGATAGTGAGGAGTATGAGGTTGAGAATATGAGGCCTCCTTTTAGACTGATCACTCTCATGTTAAGAAAAATCTTCGGGAGACCCGATGGGACTATGTTTATGCTACAATGGGTCCCCATCATCCATTATGTAGCCTTCAAAGGGACAATCTTCAACTGGGCTGATATCATCTCAGACAGTCTGTCATCAGCTATAAAAATGGAACAAGAAGGGTTGGTGGAGAGGAAGGAAGAGTTTTATATGGCTTCTTACTTGCTAGATTGTATCGTGGCAAAATGTCCCTTTACTAAGCTGGGATGCATGTCGAACTCAGCTCAGGGCTCGGTGTTCATTACCTGCAAAATATTCTGGGCCCAAAATTACAAGAGGGATTACAAACTCATTTGCGAGGAGTTCATCATGCCCCTTTATCAATTAATATTCAATGAAGAACCCAACTGTCTGTCTGAAAATGCCATGGAAGCTTTGGAGAAATATGGTGATTTATATTTCTCTCCATAAGGTACCTACATAAGGATGTACGGAGGATCCAAAACCCCATATATTCTACCAAGATACGCTATGGATTATATAGTCCACAAGGAGATGGTAAGGCAGGTGTTCATTGATGGAATGGGTAATACCCTGTATAAGGCCAAGAAATCCACTTTTCCACCCTTACCCTTCTATGTCAAGGCCTGCAAGTTTTTCAGGGATTGCCTCCGTGAAAGAGTTTGTTGCAGAATTGAGGAGCTCTCATTTTTTGAGAAAGGATTTTTTACAGGAATGATCGTCAGGGCAAAATTGCACAACATTGCAAAGAACTCTCCACTCCCTGTGAATATGCCAACTTTTTTGAACCACAAGAGGAATCATATAGGGGAATCAACAATATCACTGAGCTACAAATTTTCCAAATGGGAAAAGAAGGGGCTAGCTCGAGCTCTAATGTTCTGGGGATAACAAATTCACAGAGAGAAAAGGACGCCATAAAAGAACAAAGGCTCCAGGAGCAGGCAAAGAAAATTGAAGAAGATAAATGTAAAGAAAGAGGAGGAAGAAAATAAGTCTCAAGAGGATATTGATCCCAAAAGCCCAGACCTACAAAATTTAGACATGGGTTCCCCCATAAGAGATTTTTCCATTGTCCCGTTTACACCCTACAAAGGCAGTACAGTTTCTAATTGGGTAAATTTCACTTATAACAAGAAGAGGAAAACTATTTTCAAAGAGACAGGTTCCAAATTGAAAAGACCTTTTCGACCAGACATTGTTACTACGCACGAGACTGCGGTCATGCGGAACACTGAAGAGGCTGCTAAAATCCTGGCACCCATCTCCGTAGCTGCGGTTACTATTATACCTCCATGTTTCACAGTGTCGCATCTCCATCACAAAACGAGTTGACGACACTTTCCCTACTGTTTTAAACCATCCAGAAGAGACAGATGATGAGTCAACCTTGAAGGTGAATCTACCCTGACAAGTTCTGACCCACCTAAGACTTTATCTACACACACTACCGCGCCTTGCTCATTTGTCAGAACGCGGTACTATACACTACCGCGCTATGCTTTTTCCTCAAAACGCGGCAATACCGCGTTGTGCCAAGAATGCAGAACGCGGTACTCTTTTATTAGCCTTTTTCCTTGGCTTGTGGGATTTTGGATTTTCGAAGATAATGGAAGATTGGGGTCCCTGATTCGATCTCAACTCATCTCCTTCGATTAGAAACCCTGATCCACTTATCTCTCCCTAGATCCACCCATCTCTCTTGTTGGTTAACCTCACCATTCACTATAAAAAGAGGCATTCCATTGGGAAAGGGGAGGACTCTTGAGAGTACCAAACTTATGGTCTTGCAACATTGTGGAGATAGCTAGAGGAGAAGACACTTGGAGCTAGAGGATTGGCTTGGACATCAAGCACCTTTTGTAAGTATTCTTCAAGTTGTAATAAGATAACTTGTCTTGTCTTTCCCATTTCATGTGTATTGTTTAAATCTTTAACATGGAATGTATCTAATTCAGATTTGAATCTAACATTTACATTCAAGGTATTTGGAAGCTGGTATGTTTGTCCTTTGATTGGTCTTAACAGGTTCTACATCGGAGCACTTGGATCAAAAAGTTGGAAGCGGGATAAACATCGAATCGAAAGGTATGTCATATCTCTCACTTGTTTCTGAATGCATATGATCTTGCTGTAAAAGTTAATTCAGGAATCTCAAGGTAGCATTTGTTTTGACTTGTTTCTTGCTTTAGAGTTAGTTGAGAATCTACTTTAAAGTTAAGGGAGTTTTGACTTATACGTAGGGCAGAATTCCGCATAACAAGAATGGCGACTCCGCTGGTTTTGATTACTGCTTGATTGATTCAGTTCACTGTCACTCATTTGCTGATTGTGATTTGTTTTATTGCACTTCAAACCAGTTTGAATCTTGGTCTTTTTTGACCTTTATTCACCCTTCCTTGCTGTAATTTTCTCCCTGTTTGATCACTGAGTCCCCTGGGTCAGCAACAACCCTGAAAATTTCATTTTCTTTTCTCAAGTTGCGCTTTTTCCTTACCTTGCCATAGTACTGCGCCCCCTGAACTCCCTCCAGCGCGGTAGTACCGCGTTCGATTCCTTAGTACCAGAGTGGTACTGTCACAGTGCCGCGCTCCAGTCAGACCATTACCCGCGGTAGTGTCTGCAAGTTTTTAAATTTTTTTATCTTTGCTTGGTTTCCTGAGTCTCTCTCTGCCTTAGGTAGTGTTTACTGTTGCCTGTTAGCATCCTGGTCAATTTCCAGTCTGCATGGTGTGCTTATTACCCAGTTTGTGAGCTTGATTGTTAATTGAATTAGTGGCATTTTTGACATATTGGTCATTATTCCAGTTTGATTGCATTCACTTGATTTTTTCACCATAACCAACTCAACACCACTGTTCTCTATTACTGAACCCTGTAGCTTTTACAGTCATATTATTTCTATCATTTTCAGTAATCAAAAAGTTATCATTTGAGAGCAATTTTGTTGTTTAAATTGAAAAAGTCTAGTAGTATTTTGCATAGGGAAATGAACCATTAATTTAGCCATAGAAATTCTCATTGTAGAAGCATTGTAGATCGTAGAATCAGTGCATTGAAAAGAGTGTTTACTTCAGTTCGGCTTTGTTTATAAATCGAAAAGAAAAAATCTCTTGCTTTGATGTTTGCTTGTGAAAAATTTCATGCATATTTGATCGAAGAACTCTCTCCCTTCCTTAGCTAGATTTCATCGAAGACAAAGGCTTATTTTTTATTCATTCTCATTTGCACATTTTGAGTTGTCATAACACCATCAAGTTTCACGTCCACTACCTGATTGAGTAAGACAACCACTAAAATTAATCACCCTAATTAAACCAACTTTAACCTCACTTGAGGAAATCAAAAGAATTTGGTAGTTAGGTAGGACACCGGGGATAGGCATCAAAATAATTCCCCCTTGTCATTTTCATCTGAGACATAGTCGTTGTCTTTAGGGAACTAAAATCCTCTAGTACTTATTGACACGGTCACAGCTAGTTTGTGGAGGGGCCTCCTGACTATTTTTAACTTTCAGGGGTTAAACGGCCGCGAGATTGAGAACCGGATGGACTCTGTGGAATACCGCACTCCACTTAGCCCTAAGGCAACATCGATTGCTGTCTTCTTCGGAAGGATGAAGTGCCCAAAACCTTTTCCGACGTGTCATGAACGAGGTAGCTTAGTATCTATTCTACTAGGGATCTTTTACCCAGGATCCCTTTTGGTAGAGGGATATCCTTCTTATATCGGTATCTCATGTTGTATTGTTCGACTTGGATTTCATCACCTTGCGAAGGATACAGCTTGTTGAGGTCTCCAGCTCTTAGTTAGGAGTTTTGATTGGCGTCTCATCTTCATAGAGGGTCATTTTTTCTTTGTAGGGACTGCTTATTGGCATTCTGGCCATTTGTTTTTTGCATCAGCTTGCTTATTGAGACAACGGTCTCAGTATAGATTTTAGAGCTTGCTTTTTTGTCCTGTGAGCCTTGCTTTTTCTAGCTCCTCTTCTACACACTCGGCTGCATTAGAGTTTTTGAGTTCTTTGTTTACGATACTGCCCCCGATTTTCATTTTCCTGTCATCATGTCAGATCTACCACGAAGATCACGACGACAACAGGGCCAAAGCCCTCCACCACCACCGCCACGGACTACTGGTCCGCCTACATCACGCATTCCTGCTCCTCCTAGCCGCGGTGCTGGTCGAGGGAACATTCCACCACCGACACGTACAACGGCTTCAGTTCCACCCGTAACTGCCACTCACAGCACAGTCTCAGGATCTATTGCAGCTTCTGCAACCATTAGCATATCTGAGACCTCCACTGTCACTTCACCCACTGTTATTCCATATTTATCTGTCACAGTGGACACAGTTACCGCAACTGAACCTAGTACAACCCAAAGTACTAGAACTGAGGTCATCCTTCTACCGGATGTCAGCACTTCCCGTCCAGCAGATACTTTTCACAATGATACAAACAGATCTGTTGGCACCACAAAAGGGTCCGACTAGGACATACCTGGCTTGATTTCAGTCCCAGGCGGGTACATTGAAATTGTTGAGGATACTCAACTTCCTGACACACCCTTTGAACCTGATTATGGTTTCATCACTTCCCAGGCGGATCTTTCGCCTGTTATCACTACGTCACCCAGTGTTCACCTGCAGGAAACGAGTTCTTCTAGCAACGTACCTCGTACTATATCTCTACCCAACCTCCCTCTGGGACACGAAATCATGGCTTCCATCCAGTCTAGTATGGTTAGTCTAGCGAACTCTCCATTAGCATCGGCACGGTTTAGACGCAGCACAGAGCAAATGCTCTCGTCAGCTTCTCGATATCCCCCTGATACTTGTCCTTCTGACTATAGGGATCCCAACATTCCGTCTAGCATAGAGTTTCACCACTCCTTTGTAGATGGCGCCAAACCTTTGGATGTTACCATACCTAGGTTCCTACTGGATCCCCAAAACCTTTTCTAGGACATGAACTCGGACCCAGTTTTCGAGGGTCCTCCTACCACTGAACACATTACAGACGATGCCGATACCCCTGGGCTAAATTCCCTGCATTTGCTGTCATCACCTATGTTTGGTGCACATTCTATGAGGGATAACCCAGTTTTTTCCCCATCCTCACCTGTTCGATATGGACGACCCCCTCCGCAAATCGGTACTTTTGGTGCCGTTGGCCAATCCACGCTATCATATTCGGCCAGCGGCGAAAGAACGCTTATTCACACTGCTGGATCTTCCGGTTGGACCGGAGGATCACCTTCGGCCACTATTTATACTATTTCAGGAGGTGGACAACCGACTACAGTGGTCCCCAACTCTAACTACCAAATTCCCACTGGTGGGCCATCAACCCAACCAATTGGTGGACAACCTTTTGTTGGGAACCCTATTCCAAGTCAACAACCTCCAACTGGTGGGCCATCAACCCAACCAGTTGGAGGACAACCTTTTGCTGGGAACCCCTTTCCCAGTCAACAGCCTCCTCTCATAGGGCCATCCAACCCATCCGCTGGCGAACAACCTATTGGTTCTATCCAACAGCTATCCCAACCAGCAACATCTGCTCAGTACAGTATGTACAGCACACCTGACAGCGGGAAACTTTATTCCAGTATTCCAACCGGACCTCATTCTCAACCTCCCCCGTCAGGCATGCTTTCTTCTTGGGATCCTCAAATTCCACAGAGTGGGGGGTACTCATTTTTTGGAAACTGGAACCAAGTTGGGGGGCAATCTCAGATTTCCCCCAACTTGAATTCTGGCTTCCCTTACCCTTCAGCTGCTACAACTCCATGGAACCCATCACTTCAATTCCCACTTGCTCCTCAAGCAGGAACGATCCTTCCATGGACACCACCGTCGCAGCCACCCCCCAACCCTGCTATGGGAAATCCCCCACTTACACAGTATAGTGGTAACATCCCTGGAACACAACGATTCCAAGGAACTTTTCCCCAACAGGGAACAACAACCATTCCTGGGTATCAACAACCTTAGGGTACCATAAACACTCAGCAGAACACTTACCAACCGGTTAACTAGATGGCTCACTATCCGCAAAACTTCCAACAGTATCCCGCGGGAAACACATATGGGTATAACACACAGCAGTATGCTATGCAGGGCCCTCCAGGGTTCTCTGCACCACATGGTTATTACTCATACCCACAGACCAACCGTCAACTTCCCTTTTTGGCCACACTTGACTTACCTGATTTGTCGAGGCTTATCAACGATCCTATATGGCATGAACCTCATTGGCCACCTATTCCAACCAAACTACCATCGGACATTTCCAAGTTCGATGCCAAGCCCGCGGAAGACCCCAAGAACCACGTGATGATCTTCCATCTTTGGTGTTCATCCAACTCCTTGATGGATGATTCCATCCGACTTCGGCTCTTCCAACGCACGCTTACCAGAACGGAAGCAAAATGGTACATCGAGCTGCCACAACACTCTTTTCGTGATTTCAAAACTTTGGCTATGCAGTTTCTGACTCATTTCCAGCTCCCCATCCGGTATGAGACTGGAACAGAACTGTTAACTTCACTGTGTCAAACCACTTCTACACATATTTCGGATCACATCCATGAGTGGCGACGACGCCGTAGGCTAATAAAGGAACCTATTCCGGATCAGCTACTTGCTGATTGGTTTACAAAATCCTTTTTGCCTCCCATAGCCAAAGATATCGCTATGCACGGACCGATTACAGAAGAACAAGCCATCTCAGCAGCACGGTACATGGATTTGGTATACACTCAATCTGGTACTTTACATGAACTTCTTCCACATTCCTCCCGTGTTCACACTGATCCAACAAAGCCTACCACTGAACCCCCCATTGATGGTATTGTCGGTTCAGTCAAGACCCAGCCTGCTACCAACTCGACGGGACAACAAGCTTCTGCTTCCCCCGCTTTTACCCAGGCTGTTTCAAAAACAACTACTTCTCCTGCTGTTTCCTCCGAAGTGAACACAGTCCAATCTACGCCACAACCATTCAGGGGAAAGAAGAAAAACAATTGTGGTAAACCCAAGAAAAACCAACAGGAGAACCCCAAGCCACAACCCACCCAGAATGACTAGAAACCACTTCGGAAAGCTAAGTTTCCCTGCTTGATTTGTCAAGATGATCATTATATGCGTGACTGTCCCTACAAGGACGAGGTCAACAAGTTCGTTAAAGGATTCTCTCGCCCAGCAGTGTTAACTGACCCTTTCCCCCAACAGTAACAGCAAATGGTTGCCCAAGAATCCCCACAAGGGGGCAACCCGACCAATCCCACCCGTGGAGAGACATCCAAAAACCGCGAAATCCTGATGACTAGTAATGAACAGGTTCATATCACCACTCGTTCAAAGACGTATGACAATCCTCCAAGTTCAAACAAACAATCGGAGATAGCCAAAGTCAAATCTCCCGTTGAAGATCCAGTTCCTATTCCCCCCCCTAATGGTCATCTCCATATCGAGAGACCGCTGATGGACACAGTGCTACGCCTACCCAAGGGCACCATACGAAAGGCGACATTTAATCCGAATGCACGAGTTTCCCAAAACTACAACATTGTTGAGGATTTGGCTCAAGCACCTTGCGCCATGTCGACTCTCGAGGTTCTCCAACACTGCCCCACGCAGCGTAGAACCCTACTTTCAGCACTGGGGGCAATGGACCCAGATACTTCAAACTCCATCATGTTTAACTTGGAGCACGCCAAACCTAGGCTTTCTCATCAGTTAGCCTTCCAGGTACATACAAAAATCCATGGAAATACCATCCATCGCACTGTATTAGACGAAGGTGCTTCCACGTCGATCATGTCTTTGAACTGTTGGAGAGCCTTAGGCTCACCCGAAGTCACCACTTCTCCTACTACTCTCAGGGCATTTGATGGAAATGGTTTTCAACCTTATGGACTCATTCCCTCAATTGGTGTCGAACTTGGGGGCAAAACAGTATCCGTACACGTTGAAGTCGTAGACGCACCATTGGATTACAATCTCCTCCTTGGACGGAACTGGTTTTATGCCATGACCGCCATAGCATCTACAGTCTTCCGGATTGTGCAATTTCCTCATGAAGGGAAAATTGTCACTATTGATCAACTGGATTACTGTATCCCAGACTCCCATCCAAACTCCACCAACACCGTCCCATTATTGGATCAACCTCGGTACCGGTTCCAAGACGTTGGTGTTGGTCTCATGAAGGATTCATCCCTTATTGGAGTTTTTCCAGAGATGGGAACCCATGTTCAACCAATTAGCATGATTTCATCGAGTATCACCCCATCCAACGATTCATGGGTGATTCCGAGTCCCTCTTAGATGGAAGACTATGGCAACTCTATGCCTCTCAACAGAAACCTCGTAGCATACAATGCTATCCAATTAGCCACCGATTGGGTCGACTGTTCTACTAATCACACCGTGGCACAGCTCTCGGCTGAAACTCATCCATACCCACCACTTTTTGATCCTCTTAATTTGATTTTTCCCTCCGATGAATCAATTATGGAGGTTATGTGCGGTGATGAGGCACCATGGGGAGATTTTCATCATCGATCTTCATTCCCCACTATTCAACCACTTGAGCCTGATACAAAACCCAGCACTTCACTTGGGATGGTTCAAACCAAGTTCCCCACTTCCCTCGACGAGGTATTTTCAGAAGGAAACTTGGCCAATCTTATGGCAACCACTCCCATCGATATTTCAGTGAAGCCTGGTATCGTGGAAAATGTACACATCGGCAAAACATGTACTCCCCTCGAAACGGAGTTCTATAGTGCCTACTTCAAAACTTTCCACGATGTTTTCACTTGGATTTATGAAGAAATGCCAGGGATAGACCCCTCGATCGTGGTCCAAGAAATCCCAACTTTCCCTGGCGCCCGACCTGTCCGGCAAAAGCTTCGACCCGTCCATCCTCGTAAGGCAGCCGCCATTAAAGCAGAAGTTGAAAAAATTTTGCGTGCTGGTTTTATCTATCCTGTCCCATTGACAGAATGGGTATCCAACATCGTTCCCGTAGCCAAGAAACAGGGAACGATTAGAGTCTGTGTTGATTACCGTGATTTGAATAAGGCTTGTCCTAAGGACAACTACCCAACTCCGTTTATCGACCAGATCATCGATAACTGTGCCGGAAGTGTTATCTTTTCATTTATGGATGGCTTCTCTGGCTATAATCAGATCGATATCCTCCCAGCCGACCAGCACAAAACAGCCTTTATCTGCCCTTGGGGGATCTTTGCATATCGAAAGTTACCTTTTGGCCTGAAAAATGCCGAGGCAACTTTCCAACGGGCGATTTCCTACACATTTCATGACATCAAACATATTGTAGAACCATATCTAGATGACCTCCCTGCTCACTCTCGAACTCGGGAAGACCACCCAGACCACTTAAGCGCCATTTTCGAAAGGTGCCGTCGCTACAATATACGTTTGAACCCACATAAATGCGTCTTCTGTGTAGAAGCCGGGAAACTGTTGGGCTTCATAGTCTCCAAAGACGGGATACGTTTAGATCCCGCAAAGGTAGCAGCCATCGTAGCCCTACCTTCACCCACTACTATTCCAAAACTTCAATGTTTGCAAGGGCATGCAAACTTTCTACGCCGTTTTATCTGCAATCTGTCCGAGATAACAAAAGGCTACATGCGGCTTCTCAAGAAGAATGTTCCCTTCATCTAGGATGATGAAGCCCAACGATCCTTTGACAATTTAAAAGCAGCCTTAACCAGAGATCCTGTGATTCAACCCCCCGATTACACACGGGACTACATTCTTTATCTCGCAGCCTCGATTTCCACCATTGGTATAGTGCTGGTCCAGGAAGACCAAAACGGCATAGAACATGTGGTATACTATCTCAGTAAGAGTCTTCTTGACTCTGAAACCCACTATTCACATGTTGAAAAACTAGCTCTGGCAACAGTATTTGCTGTCCAGAGATTCCGCCATTACATCTTACTCCGCCGGACCACTATTATAGCTGACTTCAACCCAATGTATTACATCCTCACACGTCAGGTGCTTGGGGGAAAATACTCTCGTTGGATTGTCATCCTTCAGGAGTTTGACTTGGAGTTTGTCAAGGCTAAGTCCAAGAAGTCTTTGGTCTTCGCGGAATTAATTTGTAACTTGCCCCGTGCTACTGAGCAATCTGAGCCTATTGATTCTCTTCCTTACGAATCGTTGTTCCTCATTAGCACGTCTGATCCATGGTATGGGGATATTCTTTTATATCTCCAAACCCAACGCTTCCGTCCCGACCTCACTCGCGACGAACGACGACGCATCCGACATCACGCAAAATACTACCTCATAGTTAACGATACTCTATATCGGCGTGGTGTCGACACCGTCCTTCGACGCCGTTTGACCTTAGATGAGGCGGAACGCGTTCTCAATGACTGCCACGCTGGAGCATGTGGTGGTCATCTCTCTGGGATGGCTACGGCCCAGAAAATACTGCGAGTAGGATACTTCTGGCCCTCAATTTTCAAAGACTGCATTGAAACAGTCAAGAAGTGTCCGCCATGTCAATTATTTCATAGCAAAACATGCTCGCATCCTGCTCCACTCCATCCTGTCATTTCCGTCAGCCCCTTTTCCAAATGGGGCATCAATTTTATGCACTATAAGCCCACTTCAGCCAGGGGGCATAGCTATGTCATAGTAGCTGTCGACTATTTTACAAAATGGGCTGAAGCAATTCCTACGTATGCTGAGGACGGCAAAACAGCAGCGCAGTTCATATTCAATCATATTATAGCTAGATTCGGTGTCCCACAGTCTATTGTGACCGATCATGGTTCCCATTTCAGGAACCATATGATCGAAGAACTAAGTGCCAAACTGGGTTTTCTCCATGAAAACTCAACCCCATATTACCCACAAGCTAATGGCCAAGTTGAAGCCATTAATAAAGTCCTGAAACGAATGATTCAGTGCATTGTGGGTACCCAGAAATCCAATTGGCACTCAGCCCTGTTCTCAGCACTGTGGGCATACCGAACCTTAGTGAAAAGTGCTACTGGGTTTACACCATTTCAACTGGTGTATGGCCTAGAAGCCATTCTCCCGATTGAATGTGAAATTCCATCACTCAAGATAGCCATAGAGCTACTTCCACACACTACTTCCGAAGAGGAACGGTTTCTATACCTAGCCAAGCTAGATGAAACCCATCGCGACGTTGCTTTGGCTAATGAAGCTCACAAAAAACGCGTCAAATCTCAATACGACAAATCCGTTCAACCTCGGATCTTCAATGAGGGTGACCTCGTACTGACATATGATCAGATGCATGATAAGCTTGGAAAAGGTAAACTTGAATCTATGTGGTACGGCCCCTTCATTTTAAAACATGTCTTAGAAAAAGGAGCCTATGAACTAATCGATTGTGATGGTACGCCATTGGCACGGCCCCGCAATGGGCTATACCTCAAACGTTTCTACGCATGAGGTTACCCTACGCAGGTTACTTGTTGTACATAATGTACTTAGTTTGCTTTTGCTTTCTTTTTGGTGTGCACGTGGACCTCATGTATCCACTCTTGCTTTGACTCGTGACTTTATGCGCAGATGTCTGCCTACTTTGGATTCGTCGACGGTGCAAGCCAACATACCCGGAATCTTGCTTCCACAACATGGGTAATCTATTCCCCCACTGGCAAGTTGATTTCTTCAGGAGCCAATTGTTTAGGTCCTGCAACCAACAATATCGCGGAGTACCATGCAGTCATTGGTCTCTTGACGGAGGTTGCCTCACTTGGGATTGACTCCTTATCAGTCTTTTTAGACTCTCAACTCATGGTTTCTCATCTAAACCGTGTTTACATAGTTCGCGATCCTACGCTACTTCATTTATTTTGGAGAGTACGCCTCTTGGAACGATCATTTAATTTTATCACATATCAACACATACCAAGAGAATTCAATTGTATTGCGGATTCATTGGCTAATTACATTTTGGATTGGCATCTTGCCCATACATAAACACATCATAAAAAATAAAATGCACAAGTCATTGTAAATATTTAGATCATAAATAGGTCCATATCACTGTATATAAGAGTGTTTTTTTAAAAATACATAAAGTTTGTGTCAAAGACAAGATTGGGATCAAATCCCACATACAAAATTTGGCCCTCAAAGCCTACCTATCATGTACATGCCACAAAAAGATCAAAAGACCATCTATGGAAATCTAGGAGGACTATCATGTCCCTCATCAGACTCCTCCCGCTGCTGGTGGTAACATACTATAGCTCGAACCACCTTGCAAAGAAGTCGACTGATACGACCGGGCACACCTACAGTATGCCGCTGGAGGTGGTAAGGGACGTCATCCATCCTCATAGTAGGGATGCCATGAGTCAATCCCTGCAAGTTCCTCTCAATGTCCCGAACACCTCCTGCCTCGTCTTCATCCTCCTCCTTGTCAGGAACGGCTTGACAGTCAACACCACCACGACGTAGTGGTGAGTACCCAGCTGGTCTCTGTGGTCCACGATCTGCAACATGCATGCGAACATACATTAGACATCTTTTACACATTCTAAAAAAGTAATAAAAATTGAATATTCAAAAAAGAAAAAATACATACCCATGAAGGTCATACCAGAGTCGTCCCAGTCATCATCCTCTGGCAGTGCCAAGTCGATGTCCTCACAGAAATCTACCCCTGAGTAGGGATAGTCATCAATCATAACTATCTGCTCCTCTAGCTAGGAGAAGAAGTCCTCACCAAAGGCTAGCCGCTGAGGTCCCCCGAGACGTCCAGCGTAGTCACTCCATCGAGCCATCCATGGCTCGGTAGGTGGACGAGGGAACATGGATATCTATGGACGCAGTAATGGCACCCTCGCAAGAAAGAAGGTGACTAGGATGCTCCCATAACCGAATTGGGAGTTCTTTCCAACCCTACACTTGTGCACTTGTTCTTTCAGATTGGACAACACCGCCTCACACGAGTTAAATACTGTTCCTCCCATACACTCTGCTGCAAGGTTCACTTGCGTGCGAGATGCTTGGTGTGGACTCACGCTTCCTGCTACACGCGTGATAGTGAACAGTACAGTTTTTACAGGAAGTTCTATGACCTCCTTTATGTCCACCTTCCCACTTTTCTTACTTGAACCCTGATGGCAATACCGAGCAATCAGGTCATCTGTACTTGATTCTAAAGCTGAGTATCCGATAAAGTTCACCCGAGCCCCTCTTTTCGAGAGGCCCATGAGGAAGTAAATATCCTCGAGTTGGATTTCAAGGACATGCTCTCCCACTCGGAAAGCTCGAATGTCAGGGTCCCACAACTGAATGAGATGAGTGAGAAGCTTGGGCTGCTGGTGGATCCCTTTGGTTTTAAAGAACTTTAACAAACCACGGTCACAGTCGGTAAGTCATTTTCAGCTGCAAAATCATCCGCTTCATGCTCTCTTTCTTTCCAGCTTACCATTTTGCTTCGAACAAGTTGCAAACTCCTGCAAAAGATCAAGCAAAGCAGTTAGTAACTATTTAGCAACTTAGTTCCAGCAGAAAATTGGAGAAAATTTGATTTTTTGAACTAAAAATTCACCTTTGCCGTGCCTGAGGAACATTCTACCATGCGGCAGTCCACACTACCATGCCTCGGTTTGGAGATCCAGCGCGGTACTGTTAGATAATACCGCGTTTTTCGATAGAGCCCCCACGCGGTAGTGTGAAGGGCGATTCTTGCCCAAAAGGGCTCGCTCAAAAATCAAATTTTTCCTAGTGAAAGCAAAAAATTCTTACATAAAATGAAAGAGGGGCTCAAGAACTCTTACCTGGCACATACGGCTGTCAAAATGGTGTCCTAGAACTCCCAGTATGGATCCTTGAAATCTTGCTCCTAAATAGGTGAAAATTTCTCCTTTGGGTAAAAAACACAAATGAATAGTAATTTCTATTTTTAACTATTCCTTATATAGCATTTTCAAATATTTTTTTAATTACTATTTTAAATAGTTAAAATAAACCGTTGTTCACATTACTAATGTCCAGTTTTTGAGCATTTATTGACAGGATCCTCGGTAAAAACGCGATACATTCGCACTAGTGTTTATTCATGATTTGACCTTCATTTTGAGCATAATTTATCTTTTTCGTGCTCTGGATTTAAAACTTGAAAAAGATTCCAAGCGCTTTTACACCCATGTCATGCTTGTCAAACTCAAGTAAATGGTGTCGAGTACGGTCAGCTTTACTCATGCTCGTTAAACGATGAGGAAAGTATTATCCTGGTTGTATTTTATTCTTTTTTCGGACCAGAATAATTAAAAATTATGAAAAAGACCATAGGAGTCCATAGTTAAGCTCTTTTCAGACTCCTTAAAATTGAAAAGATTGCCAAGTGATATTGACTCTTTCACACTTGTAAAAGTATTTGAAAGGTCGTCTATTCGTTGATAGGTTACCCCTTTTTCGACCCGTCTAGACTATTTACGAGAAAGGTATACCTCAGTCAATCTCGGATGGGAGAGTTCTCTCGGGAATTGTTTTACACTTTTTCGGGATCGAGGGACTAAATTTTACGGAAAAGTACATTATGGGGCTTCCTTTAAGTTTTTCAGGCTCTCTAAATATGAAAAACTACTGAGTTTCCCTTCCTTGGACTCGTTAAAATGTTAACATCGAAGGACCCACTTTGGGACGAACCCCTCCTTTCTCAGGTTCGTAAAACGTGTGAGATTGGACTCATCCATGAGATGAGCTACATCGAGCATCTGTTATCCTCTTCAAGCTCGCAAAACAAGAAAGAGGTACTCGTCTATAATGTCGGGGAAATATGGGGGGATAAGTCAAGTTTATTTATGGTAGCGTGTTAGTCGTTACCTTTGAACATGGCATGTGTCCATCTCTTGTCTATATTGGGTATCCATTTTTCACTAAGTCATGGTCATCATCATGAGTCGTCTCCCTGGCCACGAGCCCACTCATCCGGTGTCTATCCTCTATTTGTCAATAATCCCTGCTACCAAGTCCTGTTACATGCCGTTATATGTTCAAAGGGTTGCATTGTTTCGAGTCGTTCATTGTGTCAGGCCTCCACTGTGTCAGTACATACTCCATTGTTTCATCATCTTATCGTTTGTGTCGATGATGTGGGAAACATCATGGCCCACCTTCGACGAGTCTATTCCTATCGACACCAAATCACTATCCAGGAATTAGACTTAGGAATCAACCATCAGTACCTTGGTACCTGCATGCCTCAATGGCAGGTTTCCTCGTGTTTGACAGTAGGTTCACATCATTGACCTCTGATCAAACAATCTCTCGGATGCTCGACATCAACTCATTCATTCACATTTCGTTGAGATGTACTATTGATACATTGGGAATCATCGTCATCATGGGTGATCTCCCTCGCATTTGTTAACGGTCCACATCATTGACCGGTAATCAAATGGTTTCTACCATGTTCGACTTCAACACCTTGTAATCACATGGCTAGATTTGTATCTTTTGCGATTGGGTAGAAGACCCTGGGCGCACCTCTACATTTTGATTGCGTCCAGGTTGCGATGGAGATGTCATTTGTATTGTCACACAGATCCACTTATTGTATTGGTCGTGGCTGTGTCATTATTGTCTCATGGATCTATGATTGTTCATAGTAGCCATGATCTGTCCACAGTCTACATCATCTCAGTACTCATGGATCTGCAATGTATTGATCGGCAACCATGCTTTGAGTCATCTATTTCCGAGCATGGGGATGCCCGCCTCGGTGGTATATCTAACAATTTGTTTCTGTTTTAGCTCAGTGTCGATCTCCTCAATGCTATCTCTGCACACTCTATTCGTAAAGTCTTTCGGCCATCAGTCCCTTCTGACCTCACACTTTAGGGGGCATCTGTTATACCTCCATGTTTCACAGTGTCACATCTCCATCACAAAACGAGTTGACGACACTTTCCCTACTGTTTTAAACCATCCAGAAGAGACAGATGATGAGTCAACCTTGAAGGTGAATCTACCCTGACAAGTTCTGACCCACCTAAGACTTTATCTACACACACTACCGCACCTTGCTCATCTGTCAGAACGCGGTACTATACACTACCGCGCTATGCTTTTTCCTCAAAACGTGGCAGTACCGCGTTGTGCTAAGAATGCAGAACGCGGTACTCTTTTATTAGCCTTTTTCCTTGGCTTGTGGGATTTTGTATTTTCGAAGATAATGGAAGATTGGGGTCCCTGATTCAATCTCAACTCATCTCCTTCGATTAGAAACCCTGATCCACTTATCTCTCCCTAGATCCACCCATCTCTCTTGTTGGTTAACCTCACCATTCACTATAAAAGAGAGGCATTCCATTGGGAAAGGGGAGGACTCTTGAGAGTACCAAAATTATGGTCTTGCAGCATTGTGGAGATAGCTAGAGGAGAAGACACTTGGAGCTCGAGGATTGGCTTGGACATCAAGTACCTTTTGTAAGTATTCTTCAAGTTGTAATAAGATAACTTGTCTTGCCTTTCCCATTTCATGTGTATTGTTTAAATCTTTAACATGGGATGTATCTAATTCATATTTGAATCTAACATTTACATTCAAGGTATTTGGAAGCTGGTATGTTTGTCCTTTGATTGGTCTTAACAGGTTCTACATCGGAGCACTTGGATCAAAAAGCTGGAAGCGGGACAAACATCGAATCGAAAGGTGTGTCATATCTCTCACTTGTTTCTGAATGCATATGATCTTGCTGTAAAAGTTAATTCAGGAATCTCAAGGTAGCATTTGTTTTGACTTATTTCTTGCTTTATAGTTAGTTGAGAATCTACTTTAAAGTTAAGGGAGTTTTGACTTATCCGTAGGGAAGAATTCTGCATAACAGTTACAGCAACTGCAGATAATGTCAACACACTAGGGGATAAATTGAGTGAAGAAAAGGAGAAAGCACGTCAGCTACAGGAAGCTTTAGTGAAAGAGCATAACTATACAAATTTAATGATAAAGAAGAATGATGCCCTCACATCTCAGAAGGAAGAGTTAAAAGAAATTCTCCAACAAATGGAAGCTGATAGAAGAGCTCTGGAAATACAAGTAAGGATGTTAGAGGAAGAGACGGGAGAGCTTGAAGGAAAAAATCTAAGGCTTGAATCAGTGGGGAATTCATACAACATACAAGAACTTCTCTCAGAGGAAATATAAAAGTTAAAAGCAATAATGGCCCAGGTTAAGGAAATCAATGTCGAAGCCACTCGGGTTAGGAAGAAGCATACACGCATCAGGGGAGAGATTAAAAAACTCATTGAATGGAGGGAAGGTAGGTCAAAGTTCCTGGAAAATCTTTCCCTGAAGACTGTTGTTGAGTACAGGGCAGATATACGTACCCTAGATTATTCTAAGGATTGCGGAGTAAAGTTGGCCACTGTGACCTCAGCTACTTATGAGTGGTGCAAGAATTTGTATTCCCAAATACGGGCCACACAGGAAAGCTGTCATATAGACATGCCTCCAAATTTAGAAGAATTCCTGGAGAAAGCACAACTTTTATCTAAGCTAAGTGAAGAACTCAAGGCTGAAAATGAATATGTGTAGAAGCTAGATGTCTTGACTTTAGAAGACCTGCACCAATTTATCAGCGAAGCAACTGTTCATAAGTACTGCTTGGAAGAAAGTCTCAGGGCTACAATGGCAGAAATAGCTTTTTTAGCAGAAGAACTCGACAAGCAGAGAGTGTCCCTCAAATTTATGATTCCCCTAGTTGGAATAAATGTAGTAAAAGAAACAAATCAGTGGGGAATTCATATTGCAGAAGTATATAGGGCATTGGCATCTAGTCAAGTTCCCACATCAGAGAGTGGCCCAGCTATTGCAGTAGTGATGGAAGAAACCCCAACAGTCCCAGAAACACCGAAGTCATCCAATGCACCAGCTCAGAGATAGCCTGCCTTCGTCAACGTGTCTCTTGGGCTAATAGTTTATGCATATATCTTTGTAATATTAAAAGCACTTGTGATCCCATTTTTGTAAAGTTATTTGAGATATTCCTATTTTTGTAATGTCACCACTACAAGAAAAATTAGAAGAATAGAAATGGTTAGCATATAGGTGGAAACTTTTGGCCCATTTTGGAAAGCTATATAAAGCTGATTAGAGGAAGGGAGAATGGACTTTTGACAGGTGAAATTTTTTTCTGTCTTGTAAATGAACTATTTCTGCTACATGAATAGAGAAATTGATTTGGCCTGTGGAAGCTGGCACAACTTTTTGCTTGGAGTCTTGTTGATTAACTGCTGAACTATTTCTGCATTTTCATACATTTCTTGTGAGATCTTTCCTAGCTCTTATGAATTAATTCTTTGCTGTGAATGGTTTCATTTTCTTTGCAAAATTTATGTGTTAAATGGGTAATTGAATGCTTATATTAATTTGAGATATCTTGGATAATCTTTATTTATGCTATGAATGCTCCTTTCAATTAAACAGCTATCTATGGAATTATTGGGTGTGTTTTCCAGTTTATTACTCATTCTTTAGATATGCACCTTATAAGGATAGGATAATTTAGATTAAATCAGATTAGCATAGATTTGCTTCCCACATGCATTTAATTTAGGTCACGTGCATATCATATTAAAATACAAAATATATAACTGGTGGATCGGGCCGCAACTAGTAAAACAAGCAAATCTTTAAAACCCACGATAGCCAGAAGCGTTAAACAAATGGATTCCGCACAACAAATGGTGAGTGATCTAGTTGGGATCGCTTACTAGGGAGAATCCCTTGCTGATTGATGCAGCGATATTCGAGGCATCAATAGGCTCATCATCCATAACTTTGAGATAAAGATTAGGATCAGCTTTACTCTTGGTAAAGCCCATGCTTGTTAAGAAACTGTCACATCTCTACTTATTTCCATATGATGAAAACCTGGTATGTAAATTCTGAAAGCTTTGGATGATTCACAATATCCAACAAATATTCCTTTCTTGCCAGAAGGATCCAACTTGGTTCTCTTTTCTTCTGGAATGTGAATGTACATTGGACATCCAAATATTTTGAGATGACTTACCTCAAGCTTCTTTCCTGTGAATACTTCTTATGGAGTCTTGAATTCAAGAGCACTATGGGATAGTCTATTTTGTACATAGACTGTTGTCCTAGCTGCTTCAGCCCATAGATACAAAGGTAGAACTTGGTCATGTCTCATAGTCTTTACAGCTTCCATGATGATTCTATTCTTTCTTTCAGCAACCCCATTTTTTTGGGGATTGTAGGGAGTGGTTAGTTCCCTCTTGACTCCAGCTTCCTTACAAAAGTATTCAAAATACTTTGAAGTATATTCTCCACCATTATCTATTCTGAGAATCTTGATTTTCTTTTCTGAGTGATTTTCTATCAAAGCCTTGAACTCTTTGAATTTTCCAAAGACTTCATTCTTTCCTTTTAGAAAGTATATCCAAGTCTTCCTTGAATAGTCATCAATGAATGTGAGATAGTATTCAAACCCACTTAGGGATGTGGTGGGCATTGGTCCACATATATCTGAATGTATTAACTCCAGTATGTTCTTAGTCTTTGTTTCACTCTTTGGAAATGGGTTCTTGAAATTCTTCCCTTTTTCACATCCTTTGCATGTGCCATTATGATCAACCTTCAAGTCTGGTAGTCCTATAACCACCTTGCTTACATAGGGTAGGGATTTGTAGTTAATGTGAGCAAGCCTTCTATGCCATAGCTCACTGGGGCTAGTAGTTTCATGGACAAGGGAAACTTATGGATGACCCTTGAGTTTGTAAAGACCTCCTTCCTCTTCACCAATTACAATTGCATCCTCAATTGATTTTCCTTTGGGACACATAAGTACTTGTCCATCTATGAATGCAATTCTAAATCCTTTCTTAGCTAGTGCTGAGATAGAAAGTAGGTTCTTCTTCAAACCTAGTACATATAAAATTTCTTTCATCTTCAATGGTGTTCCAAAATCAAGATTATAGCTTGGTTCACCAATTCCCTTGATGGGATATTGATAATAATCTCCTAGAGAGACCTTTTGTGGAGAAGTCTTTTCTTCAAGTCTTGAGAGTTTTCTTTTGACCTATCATGTGCTTTGAAGCACCACTATCAATGAGCCATGTATCTTCTCCAGGTGACACAAACCCAGAGAGTGCAAAAAATAGGACATATTCTTCTGCATCTTCTTTCTTTACTTTAGATCTTTTCCTTCGAGGCCTTTCCTCTTCTTCCTCTTCTTGTTCTTCTTCTTCTTCTCCACTATCATCTTCTGCCATATGTGCATGATGTCTTTTGTGAGCAAAATTCTTCTTCTTTGTTTGTGAAGTGCAATTTCTAGCAATGTGTTCTAGTTTAAGATAATTGTAGCATTGGACTATGGAGAGGTCTCTTTCTGAGTTTGTTCCTCTTCTCCTTTTGAACCTATGAGAGGGTTGAGACTCCTTGTGGTCCACTTTCTTGAAGTAACCCTTTCTTCTTCTTTTGGTATGAGTAGCCAAGGCTTGGTCATCCTCCTTGAGAAGGGCTTCTCTATTGGCTACCCTAGCTTGTTCTTGAACACAACCCTCCCATACTACATCAAGCTTCATACTTTCTTTTCTGGCACACATAGTTTGTATAAATGACTCCCAAGGTCTAGTGAGACCATTTAGAGCAGTCATTACAAGTTCATCTTCATCAAGGGCATCTCCAATGGCATCTAGTTGTTCCTTGATTTGGGAAACCCTTGAGAAGTAGTCTTGAATGGATTCTCCTTTGTTCATCTTGGTACTCTTCAATTGAGTTCTTAGGTTCATCTTCCTATTGATGTTCTTCCCTTCATACATTCTTCCTAGGGCATCATACATTTCCTTTGGGGTCTTCTTGGATGTCACTTGGGGAATCAAGTGGTCCTTGATAGAATCAACAATGATTCTCTTTGCCCTAATTAGATCCTTCCTATACTTTTCTTTGGATTCATCTTCAGCGGGTTCTGCAACTTCATCCTTGATATATTGAGCAAGATCATTCTCTTAAAGAATGAGACCAATTCTGTATTTCCATGCCTGGAAATTCTCTATACCTTCTAGCTTGTCTTCAAGCTTAGTGCTCGGAGCCATCTTCTCTTAGGGGAGTCCAAGAGATTGAAGTTTCTCAAGAGATAGAGTAACACTTACCAGGAGATGTGTTTGATTGACTTGGAAGCACTAGTGTGTTTTGTTTCTGGAAACTTCACTTTTTCACTTTCCGAATCTGCAACAGAATTTCTAGTTTATTGCACTTTTGGTCAAACTAGGGTTTGACTTTCCTGGATTTCTACCCAACCAAAAACCTCTATCTAGGGCTCAAAACTTTGATTTTGAGAAGGTCTATTCAGCCATGCAATCATAATCCAAAAAATACTAACTTTTGCAGAAACCCTAATTTTGGGAGAGAGAGAGAAAGATATTTTCACCTTGTGAAAGATGTTCTATTCAGGATAGCTCTAATACCATGTTAAGTTTAAACTAATTTTACTAGCAAGATCACTAAAAGAAACATAATCACAAGATAGACAGATATTTTACCTTGGGAAACCCTCATGGGGTAGAAAACCCAGCAAAGCTTTCCTCAATAAGATGATCAACCAAAATACAAGATGTGCTCCAAGACTAGAGCTCCTTCTCTACCTCCTATACAGACCTCTCTCTCACAAGTGCGCTAATTTCTGAGCTATGTAAGTGTGAGATAAGTGAGGAGCATCCTCCTCTACTTATACTAGTTTCCCGACTAACTTTTTCCCTTATGGGGTCGACCTCTCCCAAGGGAGTCTAATAACCCCTGATTAATTAAATCAGGGCCAACCCCCACATGGTGGACCTAATAACCCTGGTTACCACAATCCATCAGAGGAATAAACATCTCCGGATACATAATAGGATCACCTTGGAGGGATGAAACATCTCCGGAATAATAAAGTACAAATATAATATTCTTAGAAGTTACAATATTCAACATGTCCCACCACCTCCACCACCATCTGGTCCACCACCACCACCTCCACCCCATTCTGGAGGAGGTGAACCCCCACCTTATGACAATGTCATGCCCCACTTTGGAGGAGGTGGACCCCCACCTTCCGGAGGAGGACCACCTTACTCCATGTGGGGGACCACCCCACTCTAGAGGGGGAGGTCCCCCACCTTCCAGCGGAGGGCCATCTTACTCCAAAGGGGGAGGAACACCACATTTTGGAAGAGGAGGACCCCCACCTTATGGTGGAGGACCACCTTACCTTGGAGGAGGGCCCCCACCTTTCAGCGCTGACCACCTCATTTTGGTGGAGGTGGATCCTCTTCCA
The DNA here is from genome assembly GCA_027924585.1 of Larix kaempferi. Taxonomy (NCBI): domain Eukaryota; kingdom Viridiplantae; phylum Streptophyta; class Pinopsida; order Pinales; family Pinaceae; genus Larix; species Larix kaempferi. The sequence continues at coordinate 823,920 of BSBM01001556.1, read as the reverse complement.
GTCCCCCTTCTAACCTGGTGGCCCACCCCCATACGATCAATTTCCTATGGGAGCACCCTACAAGCAATCGGTTCACGGTCCTACTGGTACAATGATACCATATCAGTACTACCAGTATCCATAGTCCAACCAACAATTACCCTTTCTAGCTATACTTGATTTTCCATATTGATCATAGTTGACCAATGATCCCATCTATCATGGAACCAATTGATCGGCTATTTCGGTGAAGCTACCTTCCGACATTCCAAAGTTTGATGGAAAACCGGGTGAGGATCCCAAAAACCATGTAATGACATATCATTTATGATGTTCGTCTAATTCCCTAATGGATGATTCCATCTATTTAAGGTTATTCCAGCGAACCGTCACCGACCTTGCTGCCAAGTGGTCTATTGAATTACCACCACATTCTTTTCAGAATTTTTGATCCTTGGCGATGTCATTCTTGACACATTTCCAGTTACCAATCGGTTATGAGACCAGTATAGATATTTTGATCTCTCTCCGACAAACTACTGCCACTCATATTTCTGATCATATTCATGAGTGGAGGTGGAGACGACATTTGATTAAAGCTCCCATTCCAAACCAAATCCTTGCATATTGGTTTACTAAGTCACTCCTACCCATCATGGACAAAGATGTCACCATGGGTGGGGTTGTCACCAAAGAACAAGCTATATAACATGCCCATTACTTAGTATTAGTTTATGCTCAATCTGGCTCTCTATATGATATTGTCCCCGATGCACCCTGCTTTACTTACGACCTAGCAAAACCACCCTCAAGACATCATGCCAATGGAATCATCGGTTCAGTTCAAAACCAACATGTTTCTCAATCCAGTATCCATGCTAGTTCCACTCCATCCCCATCACAGTATGGAAACAACACCAATCGATCACCTAGCCCTGTTGCCACCAAAGAAGTGAATTCAATCCAATATGCTTCACCTCAGAAACCCAGTGGTAGAAATAAGAACAAGGGGAAAAAAAAACCTCCTAATTAGCAGGAACCAAAACAGAACAATCCTAATACCACCAAACCTAAGAGGAAGTCTAAGTTTCCATGTTTACTGTGTGGTGATGACCACTTTACCAAAGAGTGCCCACATCGGAACGAGATCCAAAATTTTCTGAAAGGGAACCCAACACCCACAGTTTTAACCGATTCCTTCCTCGCGCAACAACAAGAGATGATCTCGCAACAGCCCTCTCCTTCTTAAGGAGGATCATCCTCTACCACTCATGTTCTCATGATGCATAGTGAAACTATCAACTTGAATGCACAATCACATTCTTATGATCCGGTCCCTACCAAGGAATCTAATGGAATTAATACTAAAAAATATTACGTTTCTACACTGGACATTCCCCCGCCGCAAGGTCCTCTCACCATTGAGAAACCTTCCTTTGATTCAGTGCTCTGTCCTCCCAAGAGCACGATTAGAAAACTCATTTTCAATCCCAATGCTCAGGATGCTCAGAATTACAACATTGTATAGGACTTAGTGCAAGACCCTTGTGCTATGTCGACGTTGGAAGTCTTGCAAAACTGTCCTAATCAACGCAAGACTCTCCTCACTGCTATCAACATTGTAGACCCTAATTCCTCGAACACCATTATGTTCTGGCTCGAGTACTTTAAACCGAGACTTTCCCACCAGCTTGCATTCCAAACTATTACCAATGTTGCTGGGAAGAGCATTCATCATTCTGTATTGGACGAAGGAGCATCCACCTCAGTGATGTCGTTATTGTGATATTTTAGGATTAGGATCACTTAGTTGTAGCAGACCTCAATAAAACTCACTCAAGAAGTGCAGAAAGAAGAAGAAGAAATGGAGATTCAATAATCACTCATACACAAGAAATGAAAAAAACTCTTGTATCATACATCAACTGTGATCTAGCACTCTAAATAGTGAATAATAACTGAATACAATCAAAATGAATTCGAATGCCTCCTAAAGTCATTCAAATTCTCCTCAATGTGTGGCTTGGATGACATTGGAGACATCATCCAATCAGTAATAGTGGTCACAAGTGGTCAAACATTAGTCAAATGAGTCCAATTGATTCTAACTGGTGCATGTGGCACAAATGTAGGGAAGGAGACTCCAATGTGGGCGTATGAGGTGCTGTTAGTAGTTAGCATAGCTGATCTAGTCTCTCTGGAGGTCTATCTAAGTGGTTTAGTCAGTTAAACTAGTAATCAACCCCCAAAACAAGGAGAAGATCCACTAATCATAGAACTAACAAAAGAATCTCCTAAATAGGTGGAAGAGGGTGCACTTGTAATCCAGTTATGAAAACAAGAGCACATCTGTGGCTAGGAGGGATATACTTGAGCAGAAACAGGCTCCTGGTGTCAGAACCTGTTATTTCTGAAAAATTTAAAATTTTTTTATTCGTAACAATAAATGTTAATTAGGTAGTATTTCTGATATTGTTTTAATTTAAACAACTAACATAAACTGTTTAAAGACTCTGTTTTATTAAAACTTTGATTTCGGTGATTGTAATTAATGACTGTTTTGTTTTGAACCGCAAGGGAAGAGCTAGTCGTAGTTGACTGGCTTACTTAGCTTACGAGCTAATGCATATGTCGGCTTCTGTTTCTCAGGTGCGCCAGTGAAGTAAGGATCACTGTATGTTAAACTTGGTGAGCATCAATACTCCCTATACTTCAAAACTTAATGATCGTCATGATATTTCTTATTCAGCTAGTATCGTCAAGTGTTACGAAGATTTACATTGTCTCAGTTATAATTATGTTTTTATGATTATTATGCTATGTTACTGTTGTAACTAAAATGAAACATTTGTGATATCAGAATTTTTGGCTGTAACAGTGTCTTTGCATCATGTGACCTGTTGTCAACTTAATACCGGTGACTACTGTTTTGTTCATGCATTGATAATGCGAGTTGAGAAGGTGACGCCTCTAGCGTTGTTTCAATATGATCCTATGCATCGAAGTCCAATGTCCACTTAGAGTTTAACTTATGTTACTTGACGGTGCCTTGATTTTAACTATCTTTACGATGTAAACCTGTAGATGAAGCTCTATTTCAACATCTTAATAATAGAGGTTTATTTTTCATATTGCTACTGTTAACAATAGTATTGATAGCAATTCTGATGATAGTATATAATGGCAATGTATTTATTGTCTTAAAGACTTGGTAACATTTCAAGTATTAAATAACGAGGCATTTTCATTTGAAGGTTGACTACCTTGGTACTTATATGAACATAGAAATGTAATATGCCCATGGCATTAATCTATGGCTTGGTATTAATTTATATATATAATGATTGTGCAATAATCATAATATTCCATACATTGGCAAACTTTATATTCTATATAGTGTTATGGTTGTATTTATCATACTAGGCCATAGAGAAAACTCTAGGGTTGAAGTTGACCAACATCTTGTGTAAAGTGATATGCTAATGACATTAACCTATGCCCTGGTTTCATTGTAAATGTGCATTAACTTGATTTTGTCATAGTCCTAATGTTTTTCCCTTACCATGGATAAGATTTATAACTAAAATATGTTAAAGTATTATCCACCCTATTAAGTTATGGAATAATCCATATGTGATGTTGACTAACTCTTATTTATATCATTGTAGTGATTTTACATTCCCAGTGCTTGGGATTCTCGACGATTCAATTGCAAGGCATGCACTATATGCCAAATGATTATATATCATTTGTTATCTTATACGTTTGACTTATATATGACATGATTTGGAATCGGTGTATAATGATTTGGATTGCAATTTGGACTATATAATCTCGACCCATATTACGTTGATGTATTTGTGAGCTACGTGGTTGAATCTCCTCCATGCGATGGGCGATATATAAGCTGCTATTGAAACCCTACAGGTTATTGTAGTTGCCTTCGGGCTCGGGTCCTAAGGATGAAACCCTCCCTGTCTGAGTTTTGTAATGAAGGCACTGTAACAATGTGCAGAGTGTGGTGGTTATGGCCTTGAGGTTCCATTCGGCAATAGGGTATGTCCTCGGCTCTGGTGATAGCGTCTGCTATAGTTTTATTGCTTCGTGGTCTCGTTGCTCTTTATAAGTTTAAGTCCCAGCTATTTACAGTTCGTCACTGTGCTGGTGTGGGTATGAGATAGGGTTTCGGTAATGTCTTTAGTTTATGAGAGGGTTGATGCCATTGGGCTTTGGGTTTGCTTCTTGACTGGTTCAATCCCGGCGTGAGGGTTTCGTTGGGAGCTGTTACCTTGTCTCGGCTGTCAAGAATGTTATGATAGTTTCTTTTGCTCACCCATCTGATGAAGATGATGGGGCTTCTCTGTTTGTTCAGCTTGTAGCTACCGATGGTCCACTGTTAACTTCCTCCATGTCTCGGTAAGATAAATCACAGTTCTCTTTTTTGTTTACAGTCTTTATTTTTTTATAATCATTAAGTATATTTACGTTTCTAATTCTATTCTCTGCATTCAAAGTGGTGACTAAAACCCTCGGCATTTGTTATTTAACAGGTCACGCGGCTCTTGATGGTGTACAGGACTTTGTCACCCACGCAGGCTCCTCCGGGTAAGCCTGGTTATCCACGGCTGTCTCTTCCTTTGCTGGTTTTAGTGGTTAGGGTTGTGTCTCGGAGGGCAACTCCTGTGTGTTGAGGTCATTATCGACCTGATGTTTGTAGGTGCAGTCATAAGTATGAAGTTGTTTTGTTTGAAATGAATTGGGGTTTGAAACCCTGTTAAGTTTATGGAAGGCCATTCACGGCCAAGACTTATGAGGCCAGGGTTTCGGTTGTTGTACTTTGTAATGGCTGAGCATGGGGTTTTTAACCTCGCCATATGATATTTATACTTAATATATACTGGGCCTGGTATGGTCGTGTTTATGTTTTGTTAAATTATTAGAATGTGTTTGGAATGTATGGATAGATGTATTCTTCAGTGCGTGCAATGGATGATAACTCTGTTTATAAATGAAACCATAAATTATCTCTCTGCGTTTTTATTCTATTGGAAAAGTTAAAATAGAACATGGTGAAAGTTTAGCGACTGTGCCTGTAATAGTTATAATCATAGGGTTGTTCTGGCGAAATGGGGGTTCTGTTTTGTGTTCAACCTATATACATGGAGTTTGTTAACCAGATAGCGACCGGGAATGAATTGTAACAATGTTTATTTTCGATTCTTGTATTGTTATTAAACAGCACTGTGAGTAGAATAATATAAACCTAGAACTATGTAATAAGATACCATAAGTCTGTTGTAGAGTTATTGTATGACTACGGCCGTGTAGGTTTTTGAGAAAACTCCAAGAGAGACATGTAAAATGATTAAATATTATTACTGTGTGTAAATTAGGATGGTTTGTAACAGCCAATGATGGTTGCGTTCGTCGACTGTTTCTCTGTTGTATTAATATGTTTGATTTGTTTAAAAACAATTCTGTTATTTCTATTATAATGACATGACTACTGTGTTCTAAAACTAGATAGAAGAAAAATAATAATCTACAGTTACTAGTGTTTGTACTTGACTACTGTGTAAATGTTTAATATGATGTGGAAGCTGATAACAATGAAATATTATCACAGTTGCCCCTTCAGTTAATCAACAGCTGTCAACATGTTCTGAGTAAGAACTATACCTTAAGATGAGTGTTGTTTATCTGTTACTCGATAAAAGAATAACATGAAACTAAAGTTAACTGAAATGTGCAATATATATATATATATATACAGGTAGCTTACTCTAACAGGAAAATAGCTCGAAGTAAAACTAAGATTTATCTAGGTTTGTTCTTATGATTGTTAATGGCTATAAATCTGGAATATCTACTGTTTAACATTTCTGTCTATTATTTAACAAATAACAGAAATTCTAGAATATGCATAAACATGGTATTGTTAACTGTAACAGTAACAACTAGGTTCTGTATAAGATAAATACTCCATTTAAATACAAATAGAAATTTTCTACAACATCTGCATTCTGAAATTTATACTAAAGAAAGTACAGAGACTGATTTACTGAAGTTGAAAACAGTCAAAACATAGCTGTGCTAGAATATCTCATATGAAACTAAATTAAACCAACAACAGGAAGAGTGACAGAACCTGTAACTATGGTAGACAATAACAGCAATGGGAGGCTGTTCCTCCCTACCAATTCCTGGAGAGTGCCCAGACAGCACTTCTCAGGACCCCCGAGCTTGCTCTGGTCTAACTAGCCGGAATCTAAGTACGGTCAATAATTCCCTCAGCCAAAACAGCTATACTGGAACCAAGTTACTGCAACTTCCTGCTCAAAACACTTCCTTACTATTTTCCCACTTCCTCAATGGGACTCCTGAATAGCATTCACCTGAATGTATTCTCCCTCTAGAACAATTGCTGAACCCCCAGCTCAGTTCATTGAGTAGTATTTAAAAGATTGCCTAGGTCTTAGTTGGGCTAACTGTCATTAATGAGCCACCTGCTCAGATTCCACTTTCTTGGGGAATCATGACCCCAAAATATAGGGAAGTTGCCACCTGCAACTCAGGAAGTGTTTGAGGATGCTGCCACTTGTCTTTTGTCCTTCCACCTAATTCCATCCACCAGTTAGACCAGTAACCTCTTTTAACAGCTCTCCCATGCTGTTGTCTCCATAATTTATTTATTAATAATAATTATTTAGAATTTACATTCCTTTTTTGGAGACTCTGCTGAGTCATCCATTTCTACTTAGCATTAAATTTAACATAATGTTCTCAGGAATATTTAAAAATAATTACATTATTTTAATAAAATTGGGGTATGTGACACCTGGGGCTAAGAAACTGAGGACTAGGTGCTAGGAGACTACCATACTGATGACTAGATGCATGCATTTGCATGGAGATGCATGCATGATGACTTGATGCATGCATAATGCATGCAGGCATGAAAAATATAAAAATGATGTTGAGAATATTCCAACAGTTGTCCTATTGGAGATCCATCAACTCTCCCAAGTTGAACTGTTCCCCTACCACTTTGAAATCATTTGATAGTCATGGATTCCAACCACATGCGCTATTACAAGATTTGGCTATTGATCTAGGGGGAAATACCATTTCCATCAATGTGTAAGTAGTCTCTACCCCATTGGATTATAACCTACTCCTTGGTCGTAATTAGTTTTATGCCATGAATTCGGTCGCATCGTCTATATTCTGCATTTTACAATTTCCCCACCAAGGGAAAATTGTTACTATCGACCAACTGGATTTCTAAACACCAGACACCATTACTCACCTTGATGACAATGTAACCCTCTTAGTTCATTCGTACCATATATATGAGAGTGTGGGGGTAGAAATCCTCAAGGACTAATCCCTTATGGGAGTCTTTCCATCACCGGATTGTAATGTCCCCATTCAAATAAGTGCATAGTAAGACAATCCCATCAATCCTACTAGTTTCCTAGGTTGGATGGGAACATGTGGGATGGTAATAAGGAAGCTAATAAATGATATTTAGACATTAGAAGGGTTCAAGTATTTAATAAATATGATGAATAAATAAATTCAAGAGAAATTCTAGGTGGCAAGTGGTTTTGGAGACATATGGAGGTGGTGGGACCCACACTAGCTTGATTTTTCAATGACACATGGCAGCTCTCTCTTGCCAATTCGAATTCATGGGAAGGTGAACACTCTTGGGTGATTTGGTAAGTCATAACACATGGCATTGAGCATCTTAGGTCGAAATGGGATGGAATAGTAACCTCCATGGGAGAGGAAGAGTCAAATTGGAGACTAGTGGACACTTGGGCTAGATTCCCTAGTTTTATGACAACAATAATGAAGCATCTATGACATTTATGACAAAACTCAGACCTGAATTCTTACACCTGACCATTATGACATGTCAGCCCCAAAAATAGGCTCAAGGAAGGCGCTCATGGAGTTGGAGGAATCCAAAGAGGCTCAAATTCCAATTTGGGAGAAGATGGAAGGTTGGAACTAGGAGACAAGTGGCAAATGAGGAATATTTCCTAAATGGAAAATTATTGAATCTATTGAGAGGATTTCGACCCCTTGAAGGCTAATGTTGGTTATAAAATTTAGAAATCAAGTATGAGAATGGCTTTTGATGATTTGAGAAAAATTGCATTTGTGAAGAGAGAACTAGTGGATGACTAGTTTCTTGCCTTAGCCAATTTCGAGGGTGAAAGATTCCCATCCAAGTTGGTGTTTGGAGAGGCCACTCAGGTCTTTCATGGTGCTTTAATGGAGTTTTATTTGCAGGTAGCAGCTACAGGAAGTTTCATGGTTTGGTTTAGTGCAGCACTTTCTCTCCACCATTTCCAATTTTGAAGGCATATTCGGGCTCCTTCAGGGATTGCGCTTTGGGTGAGATCTTGCACTCATTGGGAGAGCTTCATATGATATTTTTCTAATTGTAATAGCTTCATATCCTCTGTTCTTCATACTCAGAAACTCTCAGGTCGAAATACCCATTGAATGTATGCAAAATCATTGATTAATGAGCAAACAATGTCCGTTTCCCCAATGCTTTGATGTATGACACTATAAGGTTGATTATTTCGAATGGATGGATGATTATTTGATATATTTGTGATTAATATACTGCCATGGACATATTATACAAGTTTCATGTACTGTACTTGAGCATTTGAAGCAGTTTTACTCAGTTTGTTTGTATTGAGAGGTGAAATAGTGCCATTTCCCCAAGGGTCGAATTGGGGGTTTTTGCTGTTGAATGTGAGAGAGTTAGAACAGTAGTAAAAATCAATTTATGGTACATATGAGACCTTAATAACATACTTAACACATTACATACCTATGTTCACAAATTTGTGGGAGTTTGGAGGCAATTGGAAGGCCATTTGCAGTGTTACCCCGGGGGGATTTGATGCACAAATTACTAGTCAAAATTACCTATATTGATCAGAATACAAATCAAGTTTGCAGCAGTATTTAGAGGGCCATAAAACATCCCTGAACCTATTATTCAAGTCTAAATACCATTCATACACTCTTACAAAAGATTTGGGAGCATTTGGGTTGATTTGGAGGTCAAAACAACAAAACTAGTCAAAGGTCGAAATTGGGGAAAAAGTGGAAAAATTGGCATTTTAATAAATTTTTGAAAAAGGGTCATTACAAGTGGTATCAGAGCATGTTCTTGGCACCTGATGGTCCTAACAAGAAGTCAAAAGAATAATCCACCACCCTTTGAACCAGTAGTTGAAGAGGTTTTTGTTGAAGAAGAGGTAGTAGAAGAAGAGGAGTCTTTTGCTGAAACCATGGGTAGAGAGGAGGATGACAAATTAAAACATAAGGAGGAACTTATTGCAACCTTAGATCCCTGTTTCTCTAAACTTTCAGCAAACATGGATAGGATAGGTGATAAATTGTTGCAAGGATTTGAATTGTTGATTAGCCAGCTTCAAAGCAAAGGGATAATAGGAGATAATAGCGGTTCACACTCAGGGGAAAAGATGAAAGGGAATGAGCATATTTTCTCAAGTACAGGACCTCATAATAGACCTGATGAATTTCAAAGCACACAAAGGCATACTGCACCTAAATTTCTCACACCCAAAGAAGAGCCCAATCTTGCATTGGATTACAAGAAACTAGTAAATGATTGGAATGATTTGAATGAAGAGTGTAAAAGAGGTGTACCACTCAGTGACTACATTGATGCTATGCAAAAGATTAATAGGAAGGGAGACAATAGGAGTCCATTCCAAAACAAAGAACTAAATAGTGCTATTGGAAAAATGTCACTTCCTACTTTTGATGGTTCTTCTCAAAATTCTGCTAACACTTGGGTGCAAAAATTAGATGTATATTTTCAGTTGAATCCTATGTTGGAAGAGGATGCATTAAAAATGGCCATTTTGCATTTGGAAGGAGATGCCAATGAATGGTGGTTTCATGGGCTGAAAACCTTGGGTCATAATCAGGTTAAAACATATGGAGAATTTGTTGACAGGGTACTAGAAAGATTTGAACAAAAAGATCCAGAATTGCCTTTCAAAGAACTAGCTCAATTGAAGCAAACTGGGTCCCCTACTGAATATATGTTGGACTTTCAAAAATTATCAGTCAAGGTGGCTGATGTATCTATGGGAAGATTAGTATTGCTGTTCACTGAAGGTTTGGCTGAACCCTTAAGAGGTTTGGTCAAAGCCCACAAGCCAACTACATTAAAAGATGCAATGAGCTTGACTAGGGATCTCCAGAATGTGCTTCCTAGAACGAGATTTCCTCCTAAGCCTAGCTATAAATTTGAAAAGAAACCTTGGCAAAGGGATGGATATGATAAGAAACCTTGGCAAAGAGAGTCATTTGAGAGGAATAAAAAAGAGGGACTAAACAGGGATGAACTTAGAAAAAAGAAACTATGCTTCACATGCTTCCAACCATGGACACCGGGGCACAAATGTACCAAAGGAAAGGCTCAATACATAGAAGTATTTTCTGATAATGAGGGGTATGATGGGGGCATGGATGAAGATGGAAATATTTCAGATCAAGAAGAGGCATATGAGACAGCAGTAGAAGAGGAAAGACAAGAAGAAAATCAGCCTTCACCGGACAAAGCAAGAATGGCAGTGCTTTCAGCAGTACCTCGCTATCATACTATCCGCTGCAAAGGTGTGGTACAAGGACAAAGAACTTAAGTTTTGGTAGATGGAGGAGCCACTCATAACTTCATTGATGCAGAGATGGTAGAGAAAAGAAAGATACCTATTGAACCATTTGATGGCTTCACAGTTGTCATTCTCGGTCACAACACAATGCAATGCAAAACATGGGTTCCAAAGCTGCAAGTCACCGTAGGTAACTATACTTTTGTTGATAGTTTTTATGTGGTTGATGTTGCTGATACTAATGTGGTTTTGGGAGTGCAATGGTTGTATTCAATAGGAGAGCATACAGTAAATTATCAAATTCCCAAAATGAAATTCCAAGATTCAAAAGGAGTACAAAGAGTTGTGAGAGGGCAACACACTTATCCAAATCAAGTAGTGACTTGCAATAGCATGAGATCTATATTGAGGCATGGGGATATAGAATGGGCTACTGAATGTCATATTACATCTCCCAAGCCAACTATAAATATTGTCAAACACCCAAAGGAGATAGAGAGACTCTTGCAAAAATATGAAAAGGTTTTTAGAGACCTTCCACATGGTAGGCCACCGGATAGGGGGGTTGAGCACAGTATTGTTTTGGAGGAGGGTACTTCACCCATTCAGATACCACCTTATAGACATCCTAAAAGGTTTAGAGATGAGATTGAAAAAGATATCCAAGAACTCCTAGAGTTGGGACTCATTAGACCAAGCTCTAGCCCTTATGCTTCTTTAGTTGTGCTAGTGAAGAAAAAAGATGGAACATTGAGAATGTGCATAGATTTTAGAGCCTTGAACAAAAAGACTATAAAGAATAGGTATCCTATTTCTAGGATTGATGAGCTCATGGATGAGCTGCATGGGGCCAAATACTTCTCAAAAATTGACCTTAGATCAGGGTATCACCAAATTCGAATGAAAGATGAAGATGTGCAAAAGACCGCTTTTCGATGTCATTTTGGCCACTTTGAATTTCTTGTCATGCCTTTTGGGTTAACAAATGCTCCAGCCACCTTTCAAGCATGTATGAATAGGATATTTTGCAAGCAACTAAGAAGGTTTGTTTTGGTTTTCTTTGATGATATTCTCATTTACAGTAAAACATGGGAAGAGCATTTGCAGCAGTTAGAGATTGTGTTGAAAATCTTGCAAGAAGAGTCCTTGTTTGCTAAATTATCAAAATGTGAATTTGGAATGAAAGAACTATTGTATCTTGGGCACATTATTGGGCAAGAAGGAGTGAAGGTACACATGGAAAAAATCAGGGCTATCTTGGAATGGCCATCACCAAAAAATATTACCGAATTGAGAGGCTTTATTGGCATATGCACCTACTACAGAAAATTTGTGAAAGGGTTCTCCAAGTTGACTTCTCCACTCACTGATTTGACTAAGAAGGATGCTTTCAAGTGGGATGAAGAGGCTGAAAAGGCCTTCCAAAAGATGAAAGAGGTAATGAGTAGTTGTCCCATACTTGCACTTCCTGATTTTACTAAACCTTTTGTTGTGGAATGTGATGCTTCAGGTGGAGGAATAGGGGCTGTCCTAAAGCAAGGCCAACACCCCATAGCCTTTGAGAGCAGAAAGTTGCAGCCTCATGAAAAACTTTACTCCATCTATGATAAAGAAATGCTGGCCATTATGCATGCATTGGCCAAATTCAGACAATACTTGGTGGGCAGCAAGTTTGTGGTGAAAACTGACCACAATAGTCTAAGACACTTTCTCACCCAAAAAGATCTAAATGAAAGGAAACAAAAGTGGGTAAGCAAGATTCAAGCTTATGATTTTGATATTGAATATGTCAAAGGAAAGAATAATATAGTAGCAGATGCTTTGTCAAGAAGGCCTTCTTTTTCTCTCATGGATATTGCCAAGGATTGGAAAAACATGCTACTAGTTGAATATGCCAAAGACAAATTTGCTTGTGATGTGTTGGATGGAATTAAAGGGGATGATAATTATAGGATTTTGAATGGGCTGATATATTATAAGGGAAGAATTTATTTAGTTCATAACTCCAAGCTCAAGTACCGAATTTTGCAAGAAGCACATGATTCCCACTAGCGGGCCATCCGGGGATCTTCAAAACTTATAGACAGTTGAGGCAAAGATTTTTTTGGAAGGGGCTGAAGGAAGATGTTCAGAAGTATGTGAATGAATGTAAAGCATGTCAACAAAACAAATCAGAACTTACATGTCCATCCGGCCTATTACAACCATTGCCCATTCCGGAGCAAAAATGGGACAGTATTTCCATGGATTTCATCACCGGATTGCCTAAATCCTTGGGTAAGGATTGTATCTATGTGGTAGTTGATAGGTTGACAAAATTTGCTCATTTTTTTGCTGTTACATCATCTTTTAGTGATGCACAAGTGGATGATATTTTTTTCAAAGAAATCTTCAGATTGCATGGGCTTCCCAAGAGCATTGTCAGTGATAGAGATAGTAGATTCATGGGTGCTTTTTGGAAAGAAATTTTTAGATTGGTAGGCACTCAATTGACTCCAAGTACCAGCTATCATCCACAAACTGATGGACAAACAGAGAGGGTAAACCAATGGTTGGAAGGATACCTAAGAAACTATGTGGGAGGGCAGCAAAAAGCATGGGCAAAATGGCTACACTTGGGTGAGTTTTGCTACAACACCACTTATCATATGTCAATAGGAATGTCTCCTTTCAAATCATTATATGGTTATGATGCACTTACATTTGCTGACATTATATTTGGTGATAGTAGAGCCCCAAAGGCTAAAGATTGGGTGGAAGAGAGCCAAGAAATTTTAAAGCTCTTGAAAGACAATTTGCAGGTTGCTCAAAATCAGCAAAAACAATATGCTGATAGACATAGAGAAGAATAGAGAAGAGAGAACCTTTCAAGTCAATGATTTAGTATATTTAAGGTTGCAGCCCTATAAACAAACATCTCTCAAAAAGAATGGAGCAGAAAAATTAAAACCAAGGTACTATGGGCCATACAAGGTAGTGCGGAAGGTTGGAGAAGTAGCATATGAACTAGAACTTCCGGAAGGGAGTAAAATCCACAATGTATTTCATGTTTCTTGTCTTAAGAAAGCTCTTGGTCAGCAAATCATCACTTCAGAAATACTTCCTCCTTTGGATGATGAAGGTCAGCTCACACTTATTCCGGAAAAGATTTTGAAGACACGGGAAAGAAGGTTGAGGAGTAGAATCATCAAAGAATATTTAGTGCAATGGAAGGACTTACCAAATGAAGATGCCACATGGGAAGAGGAGAAGATTTTGCAGCATCCAAATTTGAAATTGCTTGAGGACAAGCAATCTTGGGTGGGGAGGACTGTAATGTCCCCATTCAAATAAGTGCATAGTAAGACAATCCCATCAATCCTACTAGTTTCCTAGGTTGGATGGGAACATGTGGGATGGTAATAAGGAAGCTAATAAATGATATTTAGACATTAGAAGGGTTCAAGTATTTAATAAATATGATGAATAAATAAATTCAAGAGAAATTCTAGGTGGCAAGTGGTTTTGGAGACATATGGAGGTGGTGGGACCCACACTAGCTTGATTTTTCAATGACACATGGCAGCTCTCTCTTGCCAATTCGAATTCATGGGAAGGTGAACACTCTTGGGTGAGTTGGTAAGTCATAACACATGGCATTGAGCATCTTAGGTCGAAATGGGATGGAATAGTAACCTCCATGGGAGAGGAAGAGTCAAATTGGAGACTAGTGGACACTTGGGCTAGATTCCCTAGTTTTATGACAACAATAATGAAGCATCTATGCCATTTATGAAAAAATTCAGACCTGAATTCTTACACCTGACCATTATGACATTTCAGCCCCAAAAATAGACTCAAGGAAGGCGCTCATGGAGTTGGAGGAATCCAAAGAGGCTCAAATTCGAATTTGGGAGAAGATGGAAGGTTGGAACTAGGAGACAAGTGGCAAATGAGGAATATTTCCTAAATGGAAAATTATTGAATCTATTGAGAGGATTTCGACCCCTTGAAGGCTAATGTTGGTTATAAAATCTAGAAATCAAGTATGAGAATGGATTTTGATGATTTGAGAAAAATTGCATTTGTGAAGAGAGAACTAGTGGATGACTAGTTTCTTGCCTTAGCCAATTTCGAGGGTGAAAGATTCCCATCCAAGTTGGTGTTTGGAGAGGACACTCTGGTCTTTCATGGTGCTTTAATGGAGTTTTATTTGCAGGTAGCAGCTACAGGAAGTTTCATGGTTTGGTTTAGTGCAACACTTTCTCTCCACCATTTCCAATTTTGAAGGCATATTCGGGCTCCTTGAGGGATTGCGCTTTGGGTGAGATCTTGCACTCATTGGGAGAGCTTCATATGATATTTTTTTGATTGTAATAGCTTCATATCCTCTGTTCTTCATACTCAGAAACTCTCAGGTCGAAATACCCATTGAATGTATGCAAAATCATTGATTAATGAGCAAACAATGTCCGTTTCCCCAATGCTTTGATGTATGACACTATAAGGTTGATTATTTCGAATGGATGGATGATTCTTTGATATATTTGTGATTAATATACTGCCATGGACATATTATACAAGTTTCATGTACTGTACTTGAGCATTTGAAGCATTTTTACTCAGTTTGTTTGTATTGAGAGGTGAAATAGTGCCATTTCCCCAAGGGTCCAATTGGGGGTTTTTGCTGTTGAATGTGAGAGAGTTAGAACAGTATTAAAAATCAATTTATGGTACATATGAGACCTTAATAACATACTTAACACATTACATACCTCTGTTCACAAATTTGTGGGAGTTTGGAGGCATTTGGAAGGCCATTTGCAGTGTTACCCCGGGGGGATTTGATGCACAAATTACTAGTCAAAATTACCTATATTGATCAGAATACAAATCAAGTTTGCAGCAGTATTTAGAGGGCCATAAAACATCCCTGAACCTATTATTCAAGTCTAAATACCATTCATACACTCTTACAGAATATTTGGGAGCATTTGGGTTGATTTGGAGGTCAAAACAACAAAACTAGTCAAAGGTCGAAATTGGGGAAAAAGTGGAAAAATTGGCATTTTAATAAATTTTTGAAAAAGGGTCATTACACGGATCCACCTTCCCATGTTGCCATGACGAACATGATTTCCTCTATGATCCTATCACCATCCAACTCTAATGACAAATGGCTCGTGCCCATGCTTGATACGTTGGACTCGATTGGATATGTTATTCCTCTCACATGAGCATAATCTATATATGAGGCTATCCAATCAACATCTGATGACCACTCTTCAGTGGCATCTACATCTTATTCTCCACCCTTACAATGTTCTTCATCCCAACCTGATCCTCTCCTCCAGAATTTCCATTCGAACGAGTCCATTATGGAGGTTATGAGTGTGGATGAACCCCCTTGGGAAGACCTCCACCATCAATTGTCTTTCCTCCCACCGCTAGATTCCATGGAGAAACATGTTGAAAACCTCATTTTTCTAGATATAGATCCCTACCCCCACTCTCTTATCCTCACTTGTGATACGGTAACCGAGGGTAACTTGGATAACATTGAACCTACCATACCGATCGACATCTTGGAAACACCTAGAGTCGTGGAACATATTCGTATAGGCTACAAATTCTCTCTTGAAGAGATTACCTCATATATCGACTTATTCAAACAATTCCGTGATGTATTTGCATGGAGCTACGAGGAAATGCCCGGGATTGATCATGCCATTGTTATTCATGAGATAAAAACATATCCTGAGGCTAAGCTAATCCGGAAAAAGTTACGTCCAGTGCACCCTAGGAAGAATATGGCTATAAAGGTTGAGATTGAAAAGCTGTTGAAGGTTGGATTCATTTACCATATCCCCTTGACAGACTGGGTCTCTAATGTCATCCCTATTGCCAAAAATCAAGGAACCATTAGGGTTTGCATCGATTACAGGGACCTTAATAAGGCTTGTCACAAGGACAACTACCCTACCCCATTTATCGACCAAATCATCGAAAACTACGCTAGGAGCATCATCTTCTCATTTATGGATGGCTTTTCCAGCTATAATCAGATTGAGATCCACCTAGATGATCAACATAAAAATGCTTTCATCTGCCCGTGGGGTACATTTGCATATCGCAAACTATGTTTTGGCTTTAAAAATGATGGTGCCACATTCCAGCGGGCTATGTTGTATGCCTTCCACGATGTGAACGAATTTGTAGAACCATATCTCGATGACCTTCCCGCTCATTCGAATCATCGAGAGTTCCACATTCACCATCTGACGGTAGTATTCCTTAGATGCAGGTAGTATAACATATGTCTAAACCCTCACAAGTGCATATTTTGTGTTGAGTTTGGACACCTCCTAGGTTTCATCATTTCTAAAGATGGGATCCGAATTGATCCCTTGAAGGTGGAGGCCATCATTTCTCTCCCACCCACCACTAATATACAAGAAAT
This sequence comes from Larix kaempferi, assembly GCA_027924585.1. Taxonomy (NCBI): domain Eukaryota; kingdom Viridiplantae; phylum Streptophyta; class Pinopsida; order Pinales; family Pinaceae; genus Larix; species Larix kaempferi. Next base: position 806,820 of record BSBM01001556.1, on the reverse strand, counting down.
ACAAAGTTTGTAGGGGAAGGAAAACTACTTACAGTGTTTTGCGTGTATGTTCACCGAGAAAACACAGGCATACATGATATTATTGAAGAAGGATGTACCATTCATCTGGGATGACTTTTCTCAGCGATCCTTCAATAACCTCAAACATTCTATCACCCATGCACATGTGCTTCAACTGTTTAACTACCACAAGGACTACATCCTCTAACTTGTTGCTTCCACTACCACTATTGCTATGGTATTGGTTCAGGAGGATAGAAATGCCCAGGAACATGTGATCTACTACCTGATTAAGGGTCTCATTGACTCTGAAACATGCTATACACATGTCGAGAAACTACCTCTTGCAGCAGTCATCACTGTCCAAAATTTTTTCCACTATATACTCCTCCACACTACCATCATAATTTCTGACTCTAACCCTATGTACCACGTCCTCACACATTAGGTACTAGGGGGAAAGTATTCGCATTGGATCGTCATTCTTCAAGAATTTGACCTCCATTTTGAGAAGGCTATGTCAAAAAGGTCTCTAGTTTTTGCGGATATTATCTATGATCTTCCCCATACTGATACGGAATCTGAGCACATGGACTCTTTCCCCGATGAGTCCTTGTTTATGATCAGTACTTATGACCCATGGAATAGAGACATCACTTTGTATCTCCAAATCCAACGTTTTAGTCCTCATTTATCTCGAGAAAACCATCGTCGTGTGTGTCACCATGCCAAGTACTACCTAATCATTGGTGATACCTTATACCATCATGGTGTTGATTCTATCCTCCAACGATGTATAACCCATGAGGAGGATGAACAAGTTTTGAATGACTGTCACTCTGGGGCTAGTGGAAGTAATTTTTATGGGATGGATACAACTCAAAAAATATTACGCGCTGGATACTATTGGAATTCCCTCTTTAAAGATTGCATTGAATCCATCAAGAAGTGTCCTCCATGTCATCTTTTTCATTATAAAAAGCACTCTCATCCATCCCCACTACATCTTGTTATTGTCATTAGCCCCTTTTCCAAATGGGGCATAGATTTCATGCATTGCAATCCTACCTCAGTCGGGGGGCATGATTATGTCATCATTGTCATTGACTATTCTACCAAGTGGGCCGAGGCCATGCCTACATACAAGGAAGACAAAAAAACTGCCGCACTCTTCATGTTTAACCATATTATTGCACGATTCGGAGTCCCACAAGCCATCGTTACTGATAATGGATCCCATTTTCATAACAAGATAGTGGATGAATTGAGTGCCAGATTGGGTTTTTTCCATGAGAACTCAACTCCATATTACCCACAGTCCAATGGAAAAGTAGATGCCATCAACGAGGTCTTTAAAACCATGATCCAACGATGGTGGGGACACACAAGTCAAATTGGCACAATATGCTTTTTTCATCCCTTTCGGCATACCGGAATTCAGTGAAAAATGCCACTGGTTTCACGCTATTTCAGTTGTTCTATGGACAAGAGGCAGTGATTCTAATAGAGTGTGAGATTCCATTGTCAAAACTTGATGTTGAACTCCTTCCCAATACCACCATTGAGGAAGAACGTCTCCTCCACCTAGCGAAACTCGACGAAACCTGCCATGATGCTGCTCTAGATAATGAAGCACATAAGGAGCACGTCAAGGCCCATAATGATAGATCTATCAAACCTCATGTCTTTAATGAGGGTGATTTGGTCCTCACATACGACCAAAAAAACAATAAACTGGGGGAAGGAAAACTCGAGTCCATGTGGCATGGTCCATATGTCATAAAATGAGTGTTGGAGAAAGGATCATATGAGCTTGAAGATTATGAATGGATATCTCTAGGGGAGCCTCGCAATGAAATTTTCCTGAAATGGTACTATGCTTAATTTTTTAGGCATTAGTACTATGTATATATTGTACATGATGTCTTTTTTGTGTGGTGTGATTCTTTGTTTGAGTGTGTTAGGATCTTGTTTCTACACATATACCATTTTATGCCTGGATGTGAAGATGAAAACATGTGTTTGCTTTGTGGATTGCGCCATTCGGCATACCTATAAGCTTGATTCGGCATCTTGGGTGCTTTACTCTCCTACCGGCGAGCTTATTAGTTCAGGAGGAAGTTGTCTAGGGTATGCAACCAATAACACCACTAGGTATCACATGGTGATTGGTGTCTTAACTGAATCTCTTTCCTTGGTGTCTTAACCTATGCTATCCACGATACGACCCTGCTTCATCTATTTCGATGATTACATCTCCTAGAGAGGTCTTATGAGTCTACTTAATACCTAGATATTCCTAGAGAGATGAACACTATTGCTAATTCAATGGCCAATTTTATATTACATTGGTACATTGCACATACATAAAACATCCAAAATATACAAAAACAGACATAACATGTAAATTACCCATGATGTATAAGAAACCATGTACAATATCCCATAATCATCACTAGAACACTGTATATAGAGCCGCAAATAGAGTTTTATATATCATGTCAGTATAAATACAAAACGTGGTACTGATACAAAAATTTGAAGCTCATGAGCTTTCAATAAGAGTCTCCTCTACGAAATATGAAGCTCATGGATTTTAGTACATACATATATGCATGAGCCTAGTCCCTAGGATGCTCATGATAGCAGACAATGGATTTGGCTACTTTTTGAAGCAATGAACCAAAGCACTCAAATACCCCCATTGTATGACGCTGATAGTGGCGAGGTAGCTCATGTATGCGTGGATCTGGGATATCAAGAGTCAACCGCTGGAGGTTCTCCTCGAGCTCATCTAGCTCCTCTATGGAATCTCGATTTGCAGCCTCCATCTCTTGCACTGCTCCTCTCCATGCAGTTGAAGAGGCACCCGTTGGATAGGATGGAACAACATCTACATAAACATGTATCAATCATCAGTACTACTCCAAAAACATCTAAAAATCGTAAGATGAAAAAACAAAACAAATTTGTTATTCTTAACTAGGTCTCCCCACTGCATGTCCTCAGAAAGAACCAAGTTTGGGTCTCCTCTGAAATCGGTTTCCTCGTAGGGGTATTCCTCCATCATGAGGAGTTGTCCCCTCAACAAGTTGAAAAAAGGAAGACCATAGATAATGATGGGACCCCCACCTTCGTGAAGGACCATCACCTCAGAACATCATACCATGTTTGGATCCCTTGGATCCAACTCATATAGCTCAACCTGTGGGCGTAGATGTAGAACAAGCTCTAGGAAGAATGAGACTAGAAGCGATCCATATCCAAAAAAATTCAGCTCACCACCCGACATTTGGTCAGCTGCTCTCTGAGACACAAGGAGTCCCTTGCACCAATTGAATACCATAGGAGCCATACACTCCTCCGCATATATCATGTGGGCCTTGCTTGTAGGACCCCGGTCTTAATTATCTGAGATTTAATAACAAAATCATGTTTAGTGTGTAGGGACCCCAACCTGGGTCTCCCTTATCTCCCAATAAAATCTAAGTATTTCACTGTTTACATTCTGGTCAACTCTTTTGTTTTGTTTCTATTCTTAGTTTCTAGTTTTGTTTAGATTTCATGCCTATAAAAATAATGAAATCAGCATTTAAAATATTAGTATATCTACCTCTAACCAGTTATGTTTATGTAGGAGTAATATAACATAATAATAGCATAAAATCATTTTCAACTAACTTAAAACAGAATTTGACAAGGTAGAAACAATAAACATACCTGCTGAAAAATACCTGTAGTTAACTAGTAGATCCACCCTTGTTGCTGTCCCTGTTTTGATGAATGCCTTTTTGTTTTCCTTGGATGTTCCCTGCAACCAAAAGCCTCCCCCAAAGTTCTAAAACTCAACCATCCCAAAATAGTTTTGCCACCCTGCCAACTGGTGAGGTCTCGCTGACCACCCAGCTCCAAAGGTACCCCTTTGGACCCCCGAGCCCAAACCGAGTACAAGCCAACCTACTCTCCCTTCTGAATTATCTCCAGGAAAAACCCCCTTTCAGCTCTACTCTGAAAATCCTATGTCTGCTCTCCCAACTTATCCCAAAAATATCTAAGGTAATAAGATCCTCCTCCTTTCCTTCCCTTCACTTCTCCCTTTATCCTATGTTTGCCGACTCTTCTTCCCCTCCATTAATGCCTTATCCTAAACATAAATGCATCAACCCCCCATGTCAGTTCCTCGAGTCCTCAACTTGGACTCTTGTAAATCATTAATAATATATTCATGGACTTTGTAACTCATATTTATCAATTAAAAACTAATAAATCATTATTCCTAGTCAACATCCAATTAATCATATTAATCACTTAATTAGTTACTTAATACTAATTTTAGTTGATTAATTAATAATAATCTAATCATCTAATTAATGATTTAACATACTTCCATTATGTTAATTACCCTATAATTTTACATTCAACTAATTTAATTTATTAATTACCAATAATAATCTTGTGTTCTAATTAATCTTAAGCATGATCCTTATAAAACTAATGGTTTATAACTAATTCTTATCCATACTTCTTAATTAATTATCTAACCTTGCAATTAATATTTACTTATCAAATTAATACTACTTAATTTTACATTACAATAATCATTTAACCATTTTAACCCTTAGTTTTTACTAAACAACTCATTAGCATTCGATTAATCATTACTAACCAGGTTTCATTATTTACTACCTAATTTAACCGTAACTTGTTTATTAATCAGCAATAATTAATCATTAATGCACAATAATTAACATTAATCAAAATTAATAACCTTAATTGACAGTAATTAACATTAATCTACATTGTTAGCCTTAATCATCATTATTAACTTTAATCGACGTTGTCGACATTGATCAACAATAGTTAATTACTAAACGACAATAATTAACATTATTATTCAGCAAGATTTCACAAAATTCATAAATATGTAGGCGAGTTATGTAAGAGTAGCTACTGCTTACATACATCGCACAATTACACTAATAGTAATAATTCACACACATCAATCATAATCATGAAACTTGTTGTTTACTGACACAAGTTATAAACGTAGTTTGCAAGGTACAAATCCATTAACTAACTAAAATCCAGTTACGACAATTCATACATCATTGATTTACGACACATACTAACCAAGGGTTTTCCCCAGACACAGCTAGTTCTCGTTTCCATCTCGACTTCAAGCTACACCTATCCACCTACATCACACTGACTTCCACATCCTATCCTGTCCTCTGCTAGACTACCCTAAAATGTCAAGTCATGACCGGTTCCAGCTAGAAAATGTAAGCGGAAGTGTCAACTACGTTGACCAAGCTTCCCCAGCACGCAACCACCAGTCATCATCACACACCTTGGTGAGTGCACCGTAGCATAGCCCTCCCATGACTCTGGGTTTCGGGGATAAATGGTGGGTAAAGCCTCCACCCCCCTAATGGAACAAGGGGCTATGTCTACCCAACATAACAACAGCGTTGCACTTGTACTTGGTCTGTCATCGTATAACCAATCTGGGCAGTTGAGTTTCCTAAAACCCTACCCCACCGATGTCATAATATACATCATAATAAACAGCATTATAACCACACGAAAGTAAATAATGCATCACTCGCATACCATTTTATCTTTCGAAGTCCATGTCCCCGAGGCCCTCCCACCTTGTAGGATCCAGCTATCACTTAGCTGTTTCAACCTGTAAATCAGTCCTCAACATACAATATAGAATATCGTGCATAAATCCTCGACATGTACACATATATTTCATCGTAACATAACAATAATAAACTCATTTATTCTCCATGCACCTGGCATACAATTCATTATTTCAACATATAATTGTAACGGTATCCACATATCCATCATTCAGTTATTTGCATATATAATTAACACATGATACAAATCTAAACATGACTACCTATCATTATACAAACATCACACCCACACACATATATATATTGACAAAATAATAGAACCATATGCCCACAGTGTCATCAAACCAACGAAGTCTCACAATCAAACCAATACAACATATAATAGTAGTTCAGGTATTAATGTCAAAACGGGGTGTTACATACACCCATCCTTCAGGAAACTTCATCCCGGAGTTATGATCAAAATAATGTGGGATAATCACGATGCATAGTCTCTTCATCCTCCCAGGTAGCAGAACCTAGGCTATATCGGTCCCACTGGACCTTAACTTGGTCCACCAAATGGTGCCTCAACTATTTAACCCTGCGGTCCAATATAAGTAATGGTTCGACCCTAATGGTTCCCTCATCCGAAACCTACAAATCCTTCCAATTTATTTTATGTGACTCATGAGCTACATAATGTTGTAAAATAGATACATGAAAAAAATTATGAGTTTTGTGCAAATGGGGGGGCAGCGCAAGACGATACGCGATAGGTCCAACCTTTTCTAAAATTTCAAAGGGTCCTATAAATTGTGGCGACAACTTTGTCCCTTTCCCAAACCTGATGGTACTTTTGTTAGGACTAATGTGGATGAACACTGCATCACCAACCTTATAGCTTCGGTCAACCCTATGCGCATCGGCATAGCTCTTCTGTCTATCCTGTGCTTTCTTTAACCGCTGTCTAATCTGAACAACCTGTTCTTCCATCTTTTGAATAAAATCAGGTCCTATAATTACTCAATCCTCTAACCTTTCCCAACTCAATGATGTCCTGCATCGCCTTCCATATAAAGCTTCATATGGAGGCATCACAATTGAGCTTTGGTAACTGTTGTTGTAAGCAAACTCTACCAAAGGTAAGTGTTTTTCCCAATGAGTTTGTTGATCCATGACATACATTCTAAGCATGTCCTCCATCACCTGATTCAGTCTTTCTGTTTGCCCATTTGTCTCTGGATGGTAAGCAGTGCTTAGGTTCAATTGAGTACCCAACGCTGACTGCAAACTCATCCAAAACCTGGATGTAAACCTGGAATCTCTATCCGATATAATCTTCTTGGGAAACCCATGGAGGTATACTACTTCATTTATGAACACACGAGTCACATCCATGACATCATAGGTCTCCTTAACTGGAATGAAGTGAGCAGTTTTGGTTAGTTTGTCAACGATGATCATAATGACATCATGCCTATGAGAGGTAAGAGGCAATCCCACCACAAAGTCCATGGAGATAACCTCCCACTTCGACATAGGAATGTCATGTGGCTGTAGTAATCCTACCGGGTGGTGATGATCAACTTTTACTTGCTGACACTCAAGGCACCTAACAACGAATTTGACCACGTCACTCTTCATCCCTTCCCAAAAGAAGAGTTGCTTCATGTATGCATACATCTTCTTTACACCTGGGTGCGCACAATATACTACTCTATGGGCTTCCTTAAGGATGGTCTCTCTAATATCTCCCTCCTTGGGAATATACATCCTCCCTTGATATCGCAACAAACCATCAGCTTCCAACTCATAGCCTTCAAACTTAGGTCCCACTAGTTTCCCATTCTGGAGTGTCGCGGTGACCTTTAGGTACCAACTATCCCTGATTAGTTGTCATAAAACCCTTTCTCTCAAATCGACCTTCAAAGGTATAAGAGAGAAAAGTCTTGGTTTTTTGCTTAAGGCATCGGCTACCACATTCTCCTTCCCTTTGATGTATGAAATCCAAAAATCATACTTGCTCATGAATTCACTCCATCGCCTTTTCCTAGCATTTAGGTCTCTCTGAGTGAAGATATACCTTAAGATTTGGTGATCAGACTTGAGCTCAAAGCTCTATCCAATAAGGTAATGTCTCCAAAGTTTCAAATCTAACATCATCGCAGCCAACTCTAGGTCATGGGTAGGGTAGTTCTCTTCATGTGTTTTTAAATTTCTCGATGCATAAGCTATTACCCCACCTTCTTTCATCAACACTGCACCCAAACCTTTCCTTGAAGCATCTGTGCAAACTGTGAATTCCTTCTCCATATCTAGAACTCGTAGAATTGGTGCATTCGTCAATAGTCTTTTCAGCTTGGCGAATGCGGCATCGCATTCATCTATCCATTCATACCTAGTTCCTTTACGCTGTAGGGTAGTTATGAGTTTTGCAATTTTTGAGAAACTCTCAACAAACCTTCTATAATACCCGGCTAACCCCATTAAGCTCCTTACTTCATGCGCATTCTTTGGCATGGGCCAATCCATATGGCCTTCACCTTTTCAGGGTCAACAGAAATTCCCTCACCGAAAATTATATGCCCTAGGTAATGGATCTCCTTCTGATAGAATGAACATTTCGACAACTTACCATACAACCGATGCTCCCTTAAGCATGACAACACTATTTGCAAGTGTTCCTCGTGCTCCTGTTCATTCTTGGAGTAGATGAGGATGTCATCCAAGAAGACTTTCACAAACTGATTTAAGTATTTTCGAAACACGCTATTCATGAGACTCATGAATACATCCGGGGCGTTGGTCAAACCGAAGGGTACCACCACAAACTCATAGTGCCCAAACCTTGTTCCAAAAGCAGTCTTAGGTATATCACCTTCCTTAATCCATAAATGGTGGTAACCTGATCGTAAGTCGATCTTTGAGAAGAATGTCACCCCTTTCATTTGATCAAAGAGGTCATCAATTCAAGGTATCGGGTACCTATTCTTCATGGTGGCTCTATTCAAATATCGTTAATCGATGCAAAGATGCAAGGAACTATCCTTCTTCTTCACAAATATTACTAGCGCACCCCACGGTGAAATACTCGATCTGATGAACCCTAGATCTAGCAATTCCTTCAACTACATTTGCAATTCACAAAGTTCCGAGGCCGTCATCCTGTATGGTGTCTTTGATGTTGGCTCAGCACCGGGTTTTACCTCAATGGTAAAATCAAGTTCCCTCTTAGGAGGTAACCCAGGTAATTCCTTTGGAAAGACATCTCTAAATTTGGATAACACTGGGTACTCATTCAAGGAGGGTCCCTTCTCATTGTTTACTGCTTCAACAATGTACAACTGACATCCCTGTCACATACATCACTTTACGTTCATCATTGATATGAAACGTAGGGACACCTTCCGTTTGATACCCTATATCTCGATGGCCTCTTCGTTGTCATTAATGCAATGAACCTTCTTCCCATAACAGTCCAAGAAAGCTCAATGTTCCTCAAGCCAATTCATACCTATGATGAGATCATAAGTTCCGAGGGTGGTGACATACACTTTGACTTGTGTAACACACACCCCAAGATCCACTACACACTTGTTGACACTAGGTCCTATTGCTTGCTTTACCCCTGAAGCCATTTCAACTAAGTTGAAATCGTCATGTTCGTAGGCTACCAACCCACATTTGTCTAATGCATATGGTGAAATAAAACTATCTGTAGCACCAGGATCAAACAATATTCTAAGCTTGACATTATTGACTGTACCTGATGATTCCACCACAGTAGATTGGTGCTCTACCTGATGGTTGTTTACTACAGCCGAGATCTGATGCCTGCTGCCCCCACTCCCCATTGGAGCTTTTCCTTCTCGATGCACTATACCGGATCGTAATTCAGGACAGTCACGCTAGTAATGTGGACCTCCACATCCCCAACAAGCAACCTGTAATGGAGTGGGAGAGATAACCTGTTCAGACCCCTAAGAGGGGTTCCTCCCCCTAGGACCCCCTCCCCTACCGGCGGATCCTCTGAAATTCCTCACACCCTGGTGAGTCCCTGTGGCTGAATGGGGCACTGCCCTAGTTGCCACTAATCTGTCTACCACTGCGACTCTTGGTGTGCTCTTCTTCCCATAGTGAGGTGGCCTCGCATATCCTCCCTGAGGGTAGCTTCGAGGGGCCTTCCCCACAAACCCTGACTGCTGAGAGTTGAATGACCTGATGGGATTTGCACCCAACATCTCCTCAGTGTAATGAGCACAATCTACTGCTTCGGTGACCGAAGTTGGTTTCCACATCCGTACCTGATCCCTGATCTTGGTATTGAGCCCATACATGAAGTGCTCAACCTGGCATTCATCACTATCCAAGTAAGGGACATACTTGACTAATTCCATGAACCTCTCTTCATACTCCTCCACAAATAGATGCCTTTGTATCAAGGCATGAAGATCCCCTGCTTGTTCTTCTTGGTAGGATGCGGGTAGGTACTTCCCTTTGAATTTTCCCACAAACAATTCCCATGGAACCGTGTCTGGTGTAAAGTGTAGCTGCCTTTCTTGGTTTCCCCACCAGTTCAAAGCGGCCCCCTTTAGTTGAAATATGGCCAGCTTGGACTTGGACGTGGAAGTGTACTCCTGCAAGGTCAAGCACTTGGTCATCTCTTCCAACCACGACTCTGCTCATATCCCTGATCGACCCCTCGAAAATTCTGGAAGCCTTATCTTCTGAAGCTCCCTTTTGATATCCTGATGCGGAGTTCTTGGTACCGTATTCACTTCCACCACAGGAACTTCCTCCCTTAGTGGAGGGGCATCCACTTCTACCTACGAGGTAACACTTCCTCTCTGTGCTAGTCCCTTGAGTGTTTCATTTATTTCTTCCAGCGAGTGCAGTATAAGGATGGTCTCTAGTGATGGTGCTGGCACATTCGACTCAGGTAATGTCGTCGCCTGACCTCGCCCCCGACCTGCTCGCGTTCTTACCATGTTTATCCCTGTAACATGGAATAATAGGATAATTAGCATATGATGACATCATGACTAATTTACCATCAAACTCAACAATTAATTCAAAAGTGCATCATGACTAATTTATGAGCGTTTTTACTCGAAGAGCTATAGTTCAGGACGTTTCGATCTGGCCATCTTGAGGCCACCCAGTACTAAATATACTACAGTAGTTCTACGTAGGTTTAGGTATTGGATTCCACACTGTCCTCATTAAGTCACCATCAACTCTTTAAGATATTTAATTAATGTTTACTACCTCGCTTCTTATTAATAACCAATCATTTTTATAATTAATAAAAGAATAACCTAAGTTTTAGGTCTAGCGTCGTTTTTACCAAACATTTTGGTCATGGGGTAGAATCAGTGTCCTAGTGATCAGCTCATCGTGCTGGTCTCCATGGTGTCTCTTTTTCAAGATTCCGTCTCCATCTTTCCCTTTCGACTATACGTCGAAGTTTCGGCAAGGAGAATTCTCAATGAGAAGTTAAGCTATTTAGTGGTATTTGCATATTACCTTTAATCAATCAATTAATTAATTGTGTAATTAATTAATTAATTTGTTAATCTTACCTTATTAACAATAAATACTAACCGCTTACATAACTAATTATATTTATCTTTATTAATGAGGATAATTAGTACTAACCATATATAACAAAAGTGAGAATCTATTATTTATGCTTAATAATAATAAAAATAATATTTAAATATAACAATATGTATACCGTTTATTTTTATTATTATTATTTATTTATTTATTTTAACTTTTATTAATTTTGTCAAATTTTATTTATTTATTTTTTATTAAATAACAAAATTATATCAAATTAACAACATAATAAAATAATTAAAATTAAATAATAAACAATAAAAGAAATATATAGATATATAAAAGACTCTATAACTAGGGTCAAGCCCTAGCAACTTCCATTTTCCTCCATCGTGTTTTCTTCTCGGCTGAGCCTTGGTCTGCCCCTTACATGGTGTGCGAGCTCGCTCTGCCCCTTCCATGGTCTGTGAGCTCTGTAACTCAAGCATGGTGTGTCTCTCGGTCTCGGTCTCCTCTAGGTCTAATTTTTTGTTAAGGTGCGTCATTATTTTCCCTTTTATGTAGATTTTCTATATATTTTTTTTGTCGGCGGCATGCCTATGTGGGCTGCTGGCCTCGCTAGCTGTACCTTGGCCATAGACCTTGGCTGCTGGCCATGGCCACAAGCCTAATTTTTTTTTTTCTTTTGCAGTTCATTGTTTTTATTTACAACTATATATATTATTATTTTTCTGTTGCCTCTAACAGGTCGGCCGCTCATGGCCGCAGCAGCTCCACTGCTAGCCGGCCACACCCAAGCCACGAGCTCTCAGGTTGCAAGTCGGGCTACCATGGCCGGGCTTTTAAAATTGTGTACGTTTAAATTTCTACAATAATTTTTTTTTTTTTACCTATAGTGTTTTCGTTCTGCCCTAGCTGCAGGCCCACTGGGCCCGCCCGTGGCCTGGTCGCGAGCCACCCAGGCTGCGGCTGCGGGTTACGGGCTATGCCCTGCACCCTGTGGGTTGTTCCCTATGGGTTGTCCCTACAGGCTACACCTTGGACCCTGTGGGCTACGCCTTGAGCTTGTGGGTTTGTCTAAGGTTTGATATATGTTTTTTTTTAAATAATAAAATATATAAAAAGATTGCTTTAATAATTTTTGTTTTAAAAGTTTGATATATGTTATTTATTTTTTTTATACAAAAAAAATGTTTGATATATTCTCCATATACATCAATCTTTTAACTAAAAATATCCTTTTATAGCATTATATATATATATATATATATCTATCTATTTTTGTTAAGAAACAAAATTTTTCGATTTAGCTCAAAATAAAAATATATATATATATTATTATATTGTTTTTTTTTCATATATAAATATATACAATTTGTTTAGCTATGGAATTTTGGCATACACATATATCGAATTTTGTTTTTTGTTTATGGATATATATTTTGTTCGGGCATATATATATAGGAAACAAGTTTAAAGGTAATTTTTTTGTGTGTTTTTTTCCATATATATATATATATATATATATTTCATGGTTTGCAATTACTGATCTTGCCTTGTCCTCCTTGCATGTCTAAAGCTTTTACCACAGTAATTAACTTGCCTTAATTACTCGCCAAGGACTTATCATTTTTATTTTGTAAATTTTTTTTTTTTTTTTACTGGTCTGCTCAATGTAGCAATGTAGCAGGCCCTTTGGTTCCAGATTTGGAACCATGGCTCTGATACCATATGTAGGACCCTGGTCCTAATTATCTGAGTTTTAATAACAAAATCATGTTCACTGTGTAGGGACCCCAACCTAGGTCTCCCTTATCTCCCAATAAAATCTAAGTATTTCACTGTTTACATTCTGGTCAACTCTTTTGTTTTGTTTTTGTTTTTGTTTCTGTTCTTAGTTTCTAGTTTTGTTTAGATTTCATGCCAGTAAAAATAATGAAATCAACATTTAAAATTTTAGTATATCTACCTCTAACTAGTTATGTTTGTGCAGGAGTAATAGAACATAATAACAGCATAAAATCCTTTTCAATTAACTTAAAACATAATTTGACAAGGTAGAAACGATAAACATACCTGCTGAAAAATACCTATAGTTAGCTAGTAGATCCACCCTTGTTGCTGTCCCTGTTTTGTTGAATGCCTTGTTGTTTTCCTTGGCTGTTCCCTGCAACCAAAATACTTCCCCAAAGTTCTGAAACTCAACCATCCCAAAACAGTTTTTCCACCTTGCCAACTGGCGAGGTCTCGCCGACCACCCAGCTCCAAAGGTACCCCTTTGGACCCCCGATCCCAAAACGAGTAGAAGCTAACCTGCTCTCCCTTCTGAATTATCTCCACCGAAAACCCCCTTTCAACTCTGCTCTGAAAATCCTATGTCTACTCTCCCAACTTCTCCCAAAAATATCTAAGGTAATAAGATCCTCCTCCTTTCCTTCCCTTCACTTCTCCCTTTATCCTATGTTTGCCGACTCTTCTTCCCATCCATTAATGCCTTATCCTAAACATAAATGCATCAACCCCCCATGTTAGTTCCTCAAGCCCTCAACTTGGACTCTTATAACTCATTAATAATATATTCATGGACTTTGTAACTCATATTTATCAATTAAAAACTAATAAATCATTATTCCTAGTCAACATCCAATTAATCATATTAATCACTTAATTAGTTACTTAATACTAGTTTCAGTTGATTAATTAATAATAACCTAATCATCTAATTAATGATTTAACATACTTCCATTATGTTAATTACCCTCTAATTTTACATTCAACTAATTTAATTTATTAATTACCAATAATAATCCTTGCTCTAATTAATCTTAAGCAGGATCCTTATAAAACTAATGGTTTATAACTAATTCTTATCCGTACTTCTTAATTAATTATCTAACCTTGTAATTAATATTTAGTTATCAATTTAATACTACTTAATTTTACATTACAATAATCATTTAACCATTTTAACCCTTAGTTTTTACTAAACAACTCATCAGCATTCGATTAATCATTACTAACCAAGTTGCATTATTTACTACCTAATTTAACCGTAACTTGTTTATTAATCAACAATAATTAATCATTAATGTACAATAATTAACATTAATCAAAATTAATAACCTTAATTGATAGTAATTAACATTAATCTGCATTGTTAGCCTTAATCATCATTATTAACCTTAATCGACATTGTTAATATTGATCAACAATAGTTAATTACTAAATGACAATAATTAACCTTATTATTCAGCAAGATTTCACAAAATTCATAAATATGTAGGCGAGTTATGTAAGCATAGCTACTACTTACATACCTCGCGTAAGTACACTAGCAGTAATAATTCACACACATCAATCATAATCATGAAACTTGTTATTTACTGACACAAATTCTAAACGTAGTTTGCAAGGTACAAATCCATTAACTAACTAAAATCCAAGTTACGACAATTCATACATCACTGATTTACGACACATACTAACCAAGGGTTTTCCCCAAACACAGCTAGTTCTTCTTTCCATCTCGACTCCAAGCTACACCTATCTACCTACATCACACTAACTTCCACATCCTATCCTGTTCTTTTCTAGACTAGCCTGAAATGTCAAGTCATGACCGGTTCTAGCTAGAACCTATAAGCGGAAGTGTCAACTACATCGACCAAGCTTCCCCAGCAGGAAACCACCAGTCATCATCACACACCTTGGGGAGCGCACCGTAGCACAGCCCTCCCATGACTCTGGGTTTCGGGGATAAACGGTGGTAAAGCCTCCACCCCCCTAATGGAACAAGGGACTATGTCTACCCGACATAACAACAACATTGCACTTGTACTTGGTCTGTCATTGTATAACCAATCTGGGCGGTTGAGTTTCCTAAAACCCTACCCCACCAATGTCATAATATACATCATAATAAACAGCATAATAACCACACGAAAGTAAATAATGCATCACTCACATACCATTTTATCTTTCGAAGTCCATGTCCCCGAGGCCCTCCCACCTCGTAGGATCCAACTATCACTTAGTTGTTTCAACTTGTAAGTTAGTCCTCGACATACAATATAGAATATCGTGCATAAATCCTTGACATGTACACATATATTTCATCGTAACATAACAACAATAAACTCATTTATTCGCCATGCACCTAGCATAACATTCATTATTTCAACATATAACTATAACGGTATCCACGTACCCATCATTCAGTAATTTGCATATATAATTAACACGTGATACATATCTAAACATGACTACCGATCATTATACAAACATCACACCCACACACATATATATATCGGCAAAATAATAGAACCATATGTCCACAGTGTCGTCAAACCGACGAAGTCTCACAATCAAACAAATACAACATATAATAGTAGTTTAGGTAGTAATGTCAAAATGGGGTGTTACATTGTTGGCCAAGTGAGGAGCTCTACTCCCTACCACCCTCTCAATAGTGAACAGGATTGTGCGTAGACGACGGTCTCTCACATCTTTGATGGGGATTTTCCCACCAACTATCTGCATTCCAGAAGTGCACCATTGGGCCACTACATCCTCAGTAGTATGATCACTCCCTCATGATACCGTCAAAGACACGAGAGCTCCCCATTGGGACAAACCCACCAGAAAATAGATATATATGGTCATTGTATGTACACCATCCCAAAAGTGTTGGTGCTTTGGATCCCAGCATCTGATCAGGTATTCCAGTAGTTGTACTTAGGTCCTCATGCCCTGGATGTGAAATTATTTCAATAGCTCATAGTTCTGCAATGAATTCATGCATTGGGGTTCATTGGCCGCTTGGGAATCATCAAATTCATGCTCTCTTTCTTGCTATTGGACCATATTTACTACCCAAATATGTCCAAACATCAATAAAACACCCATTAGAAGTGCATCCAACCTTCCAACTTCTCAATTTTTGATATATTCTTGAGTTCGTGGTGCCAATTGACGCCAACGCACCCCGTCCATATGGACAGGGCTCCATTGACGCAAGACACCCTCATGAGGATGCGCCAGGAAGCCCTTGGCGCACATCCCATAACAGGGAAGTGCATTAGGATGAAGGCACATTTCCCCCCATTTATACATGAAAAAAACTTGGAAATTGGAAATGAAAATCAATTCTACTCCACTACAAATGAAGAGGACAAAGTTTAGGGATACTTGATGCTGACGGCACTACAAATGGTTGACCAGAGCTCCTGCAATCGGCACTTCAAAAACAACCTCAAATGGTATTTTTCACCTCTCCAATTTGGTAAAAAGGAATGGTAACTAGTTTTTACTATTTACCCTCTTTTATATTGAAAATGGAACATTGCCTTTTTAATTTATTCTTTTGTGGGTTATTTTTGCTATATTTGGGGTTATTTTATGTCTAAATACCTAATTGATCATTATGACCTAGTTTTGAAGTCTTTAGGTGAAGTAAAGTGCCATGTTAAACCTGTTTGTTGCGATTGTGGTCATCTTACGCCTGTTATCAAGTATGAACAACTATTTGAACATTCTTGTGTTATTATTCCTCTTGTTAAAACTGGACATTAATGACACCGAGCTTACTCTTTTTTCCTTCTCGTGCTCGTAAAATGATGAGAACAATTTATTGAGTTATCTTTTATCAAATTTTTGGGCTCGTAAAACTCCCACGAAAAAGCGACCCCATAGGATCCTTCCTTTAAGATCTTTTCAAGCTCCCTAAATAGGAAAATATTGCCAAGCGAACTTGACGCTTTCACGCTTGTAAAAGTATCTAAATGATCGTCTTTCTGGTAATAGTTTACCCCTTTTCTGGACCAGAAGGCACTATTTATGAAAAAGAAGCACTCCAGCCAAGCATGAATGGAAGAGTTCTCTCTCACGTTGTTTTATCCTTTTTCGGGTGAAGAGACTGACTTTTACGAAAAAGAACCTGTGGAGTCTTCTTTAGTTCTTTTCAAACTCTCTAAACATGAAATGACATCGAGTTTACCTTCTTTGGACTCTTTAAAATCTAGCATCGAAGGGCCCGTTTTGGGACGAACCCCTCCTATCCTAGGTTCATAAAACATTTGGGATTGGACTCATCCAAAGGATGAGCTATATCAAGCATCTATTACCCTCCTCAAGCTCGTTGAAAAACAAAAGAGGTACTCATCAATCATGATGGGGATTATGGAAGATTTTGTGGTTCATTGTAGTTACTACAGTACATAGTCACTCTTGAGCATGGCACCCATCTACATATGCATAGAGTACTTGGTTCATCTATTTGTCTTCGAGTTCTACTGATTCCATGAGTCTTCTTACCCCTTTGGTTCATCCAAAGAATGCTTCCAACATCAGTTTCGTTAGGGGGTCGGTTTCATTCTCATCATAACAATACTGCCAAGTTTCCACGCCCATGTTTGAGAGGATTTTTGGTCATTCATTCACTATATGCAGTCATCTCACCTTCCATCATGTCAATCATCCTTGATTCAGTCTCACACATTATTTTTCGATTCAATCCAAAAATTTGTGATCATGTTTCGTAACGATGATGGGGGATTCATCATGGCCTTCCTTCGATGGATTCATCCCTATCGACTTCAACACATCATCTGGGGGTTGAATCTAGAAACCAATCAAGTACCTTGGGCCTGCATGCCTCAATGGCAGGTTACCTTGCTTTCATCATGAGTTCACATCATTGGCTCTTGATTGAAAGATTCCATTGATTGTTTGACTTCAGCTCATTAATTCACATTCAATGGTATGTACTATGATACCTTGGGAATGATTGACATCAATGTGGATTCCCCTCGCGCTTGTTAATGATATACATTAATGAACGGTAATCAAGAAGTTTCTACCATGTTCGACTCCAAGGCAATGTAATCACATGGTTATATTCATATCATTGCGGGTTTGGCTTGAAGACCCTAGGTTAAGTCATAAATATCACCTAGGTTGCGATGGAGATTGTTTTGAGTCATAATACATAGATCCACATTGTATTGGTCGTGGTTGTGTTATCATCTCATCATGGATCTACGATTATGTCTAGTATCCATGATTGTGTTCAGTCGGTCTCTGCTACCTTGGATCTGTAGTGTATTGGTCGGCAGCCATGTTATTAGTCATGTGAGCCTTATATCTTAGATTCGGTTGTACTGCAGTAATTTCTTCCATCAAACAAGTCCTTACCGTCAATCCTTCACATTAAAAAGCATTTCACTTGTATTATTTTACCAGCTTCATGCCTTGGGGGGCATTTTGTTACACCAAAATCTCGTCATTATGAGTCATGTGTCAACTTAGTTCCTTATCCCTGAAATTTCCTTGGCTAAAAAATCCTGAGCAAGTTGTTGACCTTATCGTCCACCATTTATAAATTCTTTGGTACACCTTGCTTCCCAGCAAGAGGTGCCATAATAAGCATGGTGCATGGTGTACACTGATAGAGTGTGCCACTAGATATTTATTCCCTCATACAAACTGCGCCACCCATTACTAGCACCAGTTGTCTTCATGCAAAGTGCGCTAGGGTTAGTTGCTATGGATAACAAGGAGCTTCGAGCGAATTCTCGAAGCTAGGTGACATGGAGGTCTATCCCTAATTAGCTGGAAGGCTGGTATTCGGTCCCTAACCTAATGGGAAGATACCTTAGACCTCTCCCCTCAATACTCAACTTACTCTACCCCTTTGGCCTTATAAATAAGACCTCTCTCTCTCCACTAAGAAGGGAGGAAGGACTATAGTATTATCACGCTGGTGGAATTATCCTAGGTGATCCCTACTCATCCTTTGGGAGGCATAATTCATACCTTTGGAGGCTCAGCTTGGATTGTTGGATGGAGGTTGCATCATTAAGACTTAGGTTGTGACTATCCTATCTCTATGTATTTCCCATTTATTTGTAGTAATACAAACTCTTTCCATAAACATTGTTGTGTTGATAGTTTTTAGAGTTTTCTTCCTTAACTGTTAGCTTAGATCAATTCGTATTCCATATATGCTTTTACTATTTTCTTGCTTCCATTTGTTCAACAAGGATTTGCAGCTTGATATCTGAAGTCTTGGAGCTTTGAGCAACAAAGAGAAAAGAATTTGCGAATCTGAGGTGAGTTATTTACATGTCCCTTGCATCTCTAATGATTTAGGAAAGTAGTTTATATTCTGTATTCATGTGTTCTAGATCCACTTGGACTAGGGAGATCTGGATTGAGTCATCTTGAGTAGATTTTTCACAAACAACATCATTATGTCAGAGGTTTATAGATCATTTTCAATGCAGAGTCCCCCAGAGTAATAGAAGATATTAAAAATTTCCTGCAGTTGGATCATGAGAGTAGAACTGGGGATTGGTTTTTGTATAAAGATCATACTATTGTAAGGGTTTATGGTTTCACAGGGACACCATATCTTTTACCATCATTCTTAACTCCAATGGTGTTTTCCCTCGACTTTTCTAGACATATATTACATTCAGAAGAGGAATGTTTTTTCAGTCACAAGAAGCTGTCTAATCTTAAATTTCCCTTCAAGGTTGGGCCTATTATTATCTAGAATAAAGAAACCTTACCTATAATTGAAAATGTGCTAGAAAGCATGGAGTTCTAGACTTCTAAAAGCATAAACTATGTCCCCCATCAGATCATTTCACAGAGGAGACAAGAGAATGGAAACAAAGTTTTTGAACATCAAGTAATAGAAGGATTGGATAGAGAGGAAAATATGTTAAGTTTTTATTAGAGTCAACAACAGGTCAAAGATATTAGTACTCAACAAGGCCAACAAATGACAATCCAAACTGATGCAGGACATTCCACTTCTCTTTCCCTAGAAACTCAAACTCCATCTAAAGTAGAGTTTCTTCATAAAAGGACTCCATCAGAGGTGAGTGACGTGGATCTTGATGAAGAGGTCTCAAGTAAAAGAGTCAAGTTATATCAACAAAAAAAAGAAAATATGTGATTATGTTAGAAGGGAGTCTCACTACTTCAGAAGGAAATACTGTATCTAAACAACCAACAGTTCAGTTGAAGCAATATTCATTTATAAATTCTCAAAATGATAGATCCAACTCCCAATATTAGTCTAGGAGTGAAGTAGTTTCAAAATATGCAAAGAAAGAAAAGAATTCCTTTGAAGAAACCCAGGAGTTAGTTCCTTAGGTGCAACAGTTACTGAAACAAAAGGTCTCATTTGTCACATCTAGAGATATAAAGAGAAGCACTCTGAAAATTGCATCGGTCACTGATGGGGAATTTTTAGAAATGGAGGTTGGTTTGGATCACATAAATATCCATGACATAATTCAGTTTCACAGACATACAGGTGAGATCCTTTATTCCAATATTTAACAGTCTACTTTAAATATTTCTAAGTTACAATCAATAATAGAGAAGTTGGAAGGCCAATTGAGGTAGGAAAAATCAGAGAACAAGGCACATCGAATGCATATTAAAAGGTTGCAGACATATATTGTGACCCTGGGGGCAGGACCAGAGGATGTGAAAATTACTAAGAAATTGTTAGACGGAAAAGAAAATACCATTCATATGTTGAAGAAGAAAATTAAAGTACCAAGTACTTAGCATGCTGAAAGCACAGAGTTGACATCCCTACAAAAGGAAAAGGATTCATCTCACTAGGAAATGATGGATTATAAGGCCAAATTTTTTAAGCCACTAGATGAAAAACAAATGTGGGAAAAAGAGAGATCAGAAATACTGGCACAAGTATTGGTTGTAAGTTCACAGTTAGTCATTGATAAGAAAAGGATTGTTGATCCTCTTAGAGATCCTTCTTCATTAAATGAAAAGCAAGTGGATGATCCCAACATTGAAGAACCTCTTGTAATGAACACAGAGCAAGTGACTGAACTGCCTACAACAAATGAGGAAACAACAAGTGATCCTCTCACAAAAAAAAATCACTCAATCCATGTCAATGATCTCCTTGAAAGATGAATAAATCAAGGTACTAATAGAAGAGAAAAAAAAATGGAGGAGGAAAAGGCTTGGGAATTTCAGGAAGGAAATAAAGTCAGGAGTGAAAAGAAGCAGCTACAGAAGAATATAAGTGATTTCAAAACCAAAGTAATATGTAAAACATGTTTAGAAGGAGATAAGCACCTAATATGGATTCATTGTCAATTGAAATCACCAAGTTCAGGCCATATTTGGATCATTTCGAAGATAAAAGTACCATATAAAACTCTGCCCTTGAAAGGTGTAAAGTCATCAATGAAACTTTGAGCAAAAGGCCACTAGAAACAACCCAAAATGCAACCAATTTTCTTAATTCATTAACTAAAGCAGAGCTCCAATCACTTGGAATTAATGACAGAATTGCTATCATCATATGGGCAAGAAATATTATGGGAAATCATCATCAAATGAAAAATGTCCAGACTAAAGTAGAGCAAATGTTGCAGCAACTTCATATTTTTAAAAATATTTTCAATAAATTGATTGTGAAAGGGATTCTTTTTTTGGGATGAAAATGGAAGTTTAATCCCCCAGAAGTAGTATTATAATTTAATAGTCAAATCTTGTATGGATCACTCTAGATTTGAATAGATAAACAAGGGATTAGCTGGAAAAACCATTGTTGAAACATTGACAGATGATTTTGAGGTATTTTCTCGTTTTCAATTGTTTAAAGTAGATCTTCCTCCTATATTTGTTTCAACCTGTGTGAATTAGAAGTATTAATCAAAGAGATGGCTGAGTATGAAATTCCCAACCTGGAGCAGTGGAAAACCGTTGAGAGATTTTGTAAAATGAAGTATACTCTTCATCCAGGAAGTCATTAATCTAGCTACTATGAAGATTAAGGTTCTTTCGGGAAATTCACCTAAGCACTACTTGGAAAGATGCATTCAATTTGCATTCAAATAAGCAATACATGAAAAAGAATGTTGGTGACAAAGAGAATATCGATCACTTTTTTTCAAGAGTTTGTTTATCGGGAACAAGAGTTGTTTATTTTGAAATCTATTTTTAGAATATGTTGTTAAGATTCGATCTGAGAGATATTAGTATATGTAAGCCATTTTGTGATGTATTAAGGGTTGTAATTTTGAGAGAAAAAATGTTGTGTACTATAATTTTCCTTTGAGATTAATTAAAATTGCCGAGAGCAGAAGTACTGATTTTCTTTGATCTCCAAATTTGGTTACTCGATAGATCTCCAAACTAGGTTACAACACTCATTTTTATTTTAACAAATCAAAATCTGTCAACTATTTAAGTAAAGATACAACATTTGTTCTACGGTGTTTGATCACTATGTATTTTTTGGAACTAAATGGAGAGGACATGCATATTTTAGCATTGTATGCACATGTCAAGAATTTTCTATCATATTTATTATTACGAGTTCATGTGCTTTGAACCAAATTTAGCCTTATCACTTCCTAAGAGATATAAAGATCTTGTAATTTTATTTCACAGAAGAATGGGTTTGATAAACACTGATATATCAGTATGTGGCTTGAACTATGGATTTATATATTATTTTATACCTTTTAATGTTTTAACATGTTATAAACAAGCCTATTTTTCTTGGAGAGATCTGCTTAGACATATCTTCTATCTAAAAAACATCTTGATTGTACTTATTTAATAGGGATATTAACCCACACTTGTATTTTCCTACCTAGCCTGTTTGAAGAGCAATCTAACAAGAGCGGACTCGAGGCCTGATCTCCCTAGATCAATGCAATTCTAGAACAAATAGAGACAGAACATAAATGACTCTCCTAGATCTAATTAGAGATCAAGGAACTATATGATTTACCTTTCAGATCGCTAATCCTTTCTCCTTGAATGCTACTCCAATCTTGATGGTCTTCAGATCTCAGCTGCAAAACCTATCAAGACAACACAACAAAACAAGTAGTAAAATGCATCTACACAATAATAGATCTAAGTAAGCAATTAAGTAAGCAAACTACACAAAATATCATCAACACAATGAGATTTGGTGGAAAGCATTTATATTACTGTATAAATAAGGGAAATACATAGATGGAAGTGATTACAACCGATGACTTAACGTAGCAATCCTTCTTCGATCAAGCCAAATCCAAAGCCTCCCAAGGAAGTGTGTTTCTCTCAAATAATGAGTAGAGATCTCTCCTAAGATAATTTCACCAGCATGTACATACTATAGGCATCCTCCCTTCGATATGGGAATGAGATTCACTTATATAGGACTAGGAAGATAAGATAGGTTGAGATATGGTGGGAGAGAGATAGGGGATCTCACCCAAAGGCTAGGGAACCGAATGCCAACTCCCCTAAAGGCTAGGGATAGGGCTCCATATCACTCATCTTTGAGAATGGGCTCGAAGATGCACTTTTATCCAACTAACTAACATCGTCGTAGGCTGCATTAGGACAACCTACGATGTTGTATGTTGCACAAGGGTGAACTGCGACGACCTTGAAAAGTAGGTCAGTTAAGCCCTCTAGTCATGGGAAACTTTGGGGATGTTTACACTGAGTCTCATGGTAGCAAGATATAGGTGTAATGCACCCTTTAATGACGAGAATTTTTACCATTTTGATATCAAGGTGTTAATTGGCACCTCCAACATCTGACTCGGTTGATGTCAAATGTTGTAGTAACACATATGCATCTTTTGTAGTGATTTTTTCGGGGAGTAGTTCAAATTTTGTTGATGGTTTATTGTCTTATGCTAAATAAAAGTATCTTGTAGGTATGGTTACCTCAAGGTTGAGTTGATTTTCTTATTGTAATGACTTTTCTTTTTCTAGACAGGACTAGATTTTTGTTGAAATAGAGTAGGTGCATTTGTTGTTATGAAAATGGGAAATATCAAGGTTTGGGGTTTGCTAAGCGTTCTTTGAATGTTTAATATCATGTATGTGACTCTTATTAGAGTTTATTATTGATTACTTATTTTAGTGGGTGGATATAAGTTGGAGGAGATAAGATTTTATAACACTGCTTTGTGGCTTACTTCAAAATTTATTTCCTATTTCCATACAACATTGCCTACAATTCCATAGTGGAAGATGCATAGACTCTAGACTATTCCTTGTTCAATTATATAAGGAAATTTCCTAATATCATGCTTTATGCCATGTACCAAATTTCACTTTTATTATGTTGAAATTCAACTCAAGAATATGTGACAATATGGTCATATGTTTACTATGTATTTTAATTTTCAGTTTTGGTCTTCCAATTAACCAATCATGTACCAGATCATTTTTTAGATACTTTATAAAAAAATAAGATGATGCATGCAATCTATGGTATGTATTTAACACTTGCAATGAGGAGATTTCGGAGGGTGTGAAATCTATTTCACTGTTATTTTGATAAATTAAAAATATCCATACCCTATGTACTAGCACAAATAAGTTTCTCCTAGGACTTCATGTAGAGTTTCATCAATAGTGTGACTAATAAACAATGGAGATCCTCTTGAAAGATTTAATTTCATTGAGGCATGCATGTGTGGGGAAAGCCACGAACAAACAATACTATATCGAGGAATATTAATCAATGACCCAAGAACATTGCAAGGAAATAAGGTTTTTCCAAAAGCAAAAAAGGAAAAGCCACAAATAACTTAGATCAACCCCACCCACTAGATATGCGATGGAGATTTTAACTATAGGATTCCTTTTAACCAATGATAAAAATTGCAGCATTGCCTCTACAAATACCCCCTAGAAAGAATCTCCAAGGGCCATGTAAACATGGAAAGCATAGATAGAATAGGATAGTAGTTTTCCCCAAAATTTCTAAGTCTATAAAGAGTGCAAAAGGACAAAGTTGCCAATTCCAAAATTATGTACAAATTGATTGGAGCATTGGATCGCTAATCTAAGTGTTTTTGAGTACTCACAAAAATAAGTGTTATTAGCACCTGATACAAAAGTTATAAGGGTTCGGTTCGTGTTGGATCTTCTCCTACAACTTGATGAAGTAGGTCTCCAAGTTTGATTGTAGAAGAGAGAAAGGTGCAGAAAGTGCACAAAAATGGTAATTTCAGAGATGTAAATTTTAGCTTGGAACTCAGAATTAAGCACAAGTACAACCCTTGTAAAGGTAATATTGAGGAGAATATAAAAAAAGGTTTTGATTTTTAAAAATATGTTTATGACTGTTTTAGAAGGGGAGCAAAACAACGTATAAAGGCTTGATTAGACAAGGAAGCTACCCATATGGATAACCTTCAAAGTTTAAAGCTTCTTTAAGTGGACTTACACCTTCTCTATGCATGGAATAACATAGTCCTATTTTCCATGCACCATATATAACTAACTAGAAATAACTGCTATCCCAACCACTCTCAGGAACTTGACTTGCCATTTTTTCTTTCCTTCTCTCCAACCCATTAATTTGTACTGAATTTGAGAAACTATCAACAACACAACTTCTTGTTGATTGAGTGTTTTGATTTTATGTTAATATGCACATCAAAGTAATGATATAAATTCCTTCTTCTTACATGTAATCATAACAGTCACATGATAAAACATAAATCCATCACACTGGAATTGTGGATCTCATTTTTGCAATGAAGGGAAAATGGTATGCCATATCCAAGTCGCAGAGATTTTACAATTCATAAGTCACATTGTATTATAAACTGATCAAATTGGGAGTTGGAATTAGTATTTGAAATATGGTCATCCTTTGTTTAAACTGGATTTCAAATATCTTTAGATGACTAGCACTCTCTAAATTAGTAAGAAAAAAAAAACATGTTTTTAGCAATATTTTCCCATAACTATTTCCCTATAATATTTGATACCTACATATTATCTAGACGATGGAAATACAAGATTGCCATCACTTCAATAGCAACTAAAGAACAAACAATAATGCATTTAAAAATGCTATTTTTCATAAAAATGCGGAATTTGTCACTCTCATTCACATTCTATTTCATGCAGCTAGTCGTCCACAAAGACATATCTATATTACTTTGGATTAGATAAATAACATTATACATATTGTCTTATGTAATGTCCCATTGCCTTGGATTATATTAATAAAAAATATATATATACATATTGACTCAACACTGAGATTCATAAGAACATGTATTTATCATTGGGTTTTCTAGTTGAAGGAGCCAAAAAGAACTTCATAATCAAAAACTTAATATTTTGTACATTATTACAACGTCATTACATGGTGGCAGGATGAAGTACACTATTGGCTTATTCCTTATTGAAATAGCCACACCATGGTAGACACCAACAAAATTATACCAAACTAACATATCAATATTGGAGAGGTATTACAATGCTCATCAGTAAAATTTGACGGAATAGATAATGACACCGATTCATATTTCACACCCCCCCGTAGAGTAAACATCAACTTGGACAACAAATCACTCGACATCCTCTGAATGTTTGAGTTGTGGTTTATCATGAATGAATCAAATTGAATACTAATAGTTCTTTCTTCTTTATGGAGCAATTTTAAATGGTATTTTCTAACTTGATACACCCCTTTCATCTGGTTACACAGAAGTTCAGAGTTGGTGAATAGAGAAATGTTATTTGCACCATACTTTTTGGATTCCTTCATCCCTTCAATAAGGGAAATGTTATATTCCTTGTTTTTTGTTGTTGGCCCATGCATATCCATCTTTGTTAGAACATTTTTCCACCTATGTACATTAATCATTTATTAATGATGATTAATTAGCCCAAGTGATTAATGATTACATCCCTAAGTTGATTAGTTGGTAAATGGTCAAATTATCATGAACTGGTTAGCAATGTGAACAAGTGCTGAGTCAAACCAGCTTTGTGGAGCGCTCCCCAGGACAATTAATGCACTCAGCATGCCTAGAGCGCCCTCCTCAGGTCATTTATTGCACTCAACATGCTTCTCTTCTACCTAGGGCGCATTTGCTCACTTTGTGGACAATCTTGCCTTGTTTTGTTATATTTTTGACCAATTTTAGACTCCAAACCTCTAACCAACCAGTTTCTTCACATGTGTGAGGTCACATGGGCCTGTCCAGTCATTCCCAGCATTCACACAGCAGATTCGAACCAGTTTGGGATGGTTTGGGATATTTTGGTCAACCTAGGGGGGTTTGAGCTTTTTCTAAGCTAGATCAGTGTGAACACTCCAGATGGATTCTAATTCTTCCAGATTTGTATATATGGGTGTTCTTAACCTTTGTTAAGGTTGGACAGTTAATAATATTGACATTATTCACCAATTCATGTGTATTGTTCTTCATTCATTTAAATTTTTTATGCTAATTCTTGCAAATGTTGTGCAATCTTTCACCAGTGAGGAATCCACAGTAGCTAGATTCAACTGTGCTTGAGATTTTACAATCTTTATTTGGAAAAAAGTATGTGAAGCATCATTGTATAGAACATAAGCTATGAGTGCCTACCCTAGGTTTGGATAATAGGACACCTCAATGCATATGTCACCTACGCAATTTTTGAGAATAATTATTTTCTACTATTATTCTTTTTGCAAAAAAAAATTTGTGTTAAATTATAATTACAAGTTTGTAATAATGACCAACTAGGTCAAAATTGAATGTAATGACTCATTATTATTATTTAATAAATGAAAATGGGGGACAAACACTCAAGAAAGTTGTTACAAGAGTATCCACTGGCCCACTAGGAGGAATGGAAGCTGCTGGAAGGATTGGGACAGATGGTAGCATTTGCACTCTACCATTAGCTGCTGGTATGGGACAAATCCCCCTAATTTTGTGGCATTTCCCTCTCCAGGTGGAGAGAGTTGAGCAAGTAGCTCACTAATGACCAGTTAATTACAAAAGACCTAGGTAGCCTATAAAGGGCAATTTGAATTGAGCAGGCAACTCTTACAATGTTTTCTGCAAAAACATTCCTCATGCTCATCAGGTGATGGCTAAGAGATTTGAATAGGGGAGGATGTGGAGAGTGCAAGTATAAGTCTACAAATGTTATGACAAGGACAGACCAGAGGTGTTGGTGCTAATCCCATGGAATTACTAGGCCTGTAAGGCTGTATATATAAATTTTCTTGCTGCTGCAAGTTGAAGCCCTAAGCTGCAGAACCTTCTTCCTCCTGGTGGATCAATGGATAGGCTCGGGGGTCCTAAAGCAGAAATCTTGGGTGTTTGGGAGCAGGTTGGGTGGAACAAGTTTCTTGAGTGATTTGTTCCTCCCATTACCCTCAGGTTCTATTCTGCTGTGTTTTCTTTTTCAAATCACATGAATTCTCTCAGAAAATGAATGAGTATTGTTATTTAATGATCAATAGTATAAAATGTCAGATCCTAATTAACTTAGATTCGCTGAACTGAAAAAATGACTCCTCTGCATTTTTCCCCATGCGTGGAGCTGCATCGTACTCCAGTATAGAGAGGTAGCGTTAAATCTGCCCAACTAAAAGTGAAACCTAGCATGCATCTAAATATCTAAACCAAAGACCACCCATGCACAGACTGCATTATCATGCATCTTGTATTTTAGCAGCTGTAGATTAGATCTATGCATGTATTGTTTTACTATCCCATTTATGTATGCTGAAACAACTTAACAGAAACCGATTATAGTAGTAGGTTCTTTTCTTATTTCTGAAGGTGATCATTATGTTAACAACTAGAACTACTGGTCTTTATTAATTATTTCAAAGAAAACAACAGCATGCATTCTGTTTAAACCATATTCCCATTTTTCTATCTCTTATTGTTTTAGAATCCGATTGATCTTATATGAATACTGTCTTCACTATATTATCTTGTACAGACAGAAAGAAAGCTACTGTGTTAATTTATCCTTTCATCAGAGGTAAAAAATGGACAAATACAGGAATAAATAGCTAGAATAGAAAAACTGCATATTCATAAGCAATCAAATTATCTGACGGCTGCACTGTTATTATCCTTGTTTTCCTAAACTATCAATTACATGTGATAAAACTTACATCACAAAATACCAAGTTATTAACAACTAGGGTAAACATAGCTTTATTAAATTAACAGATTAAGTTGTAATATCTCTACACCCTAGCTGGGATCAACAAATTTCATTACATTATTATTTAGAAACATTTAAACAGTTGCCAAATCGAAGGCTTCATTACCATAGACAATTTAATTATAGAATCGAGAGTTGTTATTCTCATTCCTTTAAAACATCAGTTTAGACATGTAGATTTCATTCACATCGATAGCTAGGGTTTAATGTTACCACTTATACTTTCAAAACAAAACCACTTCCTTTCTATTTTCTCAACGTATAGCCACATTTTTAATTAAACAATTGAAAACATGCCTTTCGATCCTTGGATCTGAGTTGAAGAATGAGAAGATCGAACAACACTATATGTAGACATAAAACCCAAAATATCTTAACCGGCTATTAGATACAGATACAAAAATGAGAAGACCAATTTACCAAACATGGCCATTAAACCCTGAATATTGTCGTTTCCATTTAAAATAATAGTAGTTACACCCTACGATGGCCACTATCTTTTGCTGGAGGTTCCTTTTGAAACCCCATGCCATTTATACACACAACAAATACTGAAAACAAAGTTACTGTCAACATATCTTCGCATGGATCAACCCAGAAGTACTCAAACGATAAGACATAAAACGGAATGATGCAAGACGATTTGCAACCACAATGGTTCAACCCTGCTAAACTCGTCGATGCCAGGAATGGCCGGCCACATATTTTAAACATTTACATCAACCATTCTATCAACAAAACTCAAAATTGAAGGTTGCCCAACTGCTGCAGGCGAGACAAAAGCCACTGCTGCGAAGGCATGCTACCAGCACTTGCTCATTAATTCCGATTCCAGGAGAACCACTAAGGAGGGATACCACCAAAGCTTACCGATGGGTTCGCTTAAGTTCTCTTCCTCTTCAACTATTCTGGCACCCTATGGATTCACCGAGGGTCACCTACCAACAGCCATTCAACAAGTTAAGCATCAAATTATGAGGAAGAAATGCTTGCGACAAAGAATAGTTGGAAACCCTAGCAACATTACATTACCTAAGTTATGAAAGAGTTTTCTATGTAGCCAGCATCTGTCCATTGTGAAGGAGATGCACCCAGTTCGAAGACCATGATGAGGGATACCTCCAAAAACTTCCAACTCAATTGAATAACCCAGACTTACAAGCTACAGCAACGCCAGCACAAATGCACTCATCCCACCTGTAGATTACCACACCATCGTTCCAGACTTGGCTTCCATGGATAACCTTTACTCATAGACCCAGGGTTGCTACTGGTCTCAGGATCGAGCCCGAGGGAGGATAGAAAAACCAGCAAACCCTAAGTGCCTCCCGGCTGGTTGGCCTCACCTCCCAAACCCTACCACCGAACAAATGACCAAGAAACGTTACAAAGAATCCATAAGTTACGCGAGGGTTTGGCTTATCCCAATACACAATGATCAACAGTGAAGATTCACCCTCATCAAGCCACGTTGGAAGGTGGCAGGTGCAGCATTAAATGGCTCATCTACCTCCCAAGCCATGGAGTTTCCATATCGGTTGATAGCAGGGTAAGAGGCCATTAAAACTCGGAAATTTCCAAACCTTATCACGCCAAAACATCCACATAGATGTGCATGTAACACGATCCCTAACATGGTGGCCAGGCATAATAATTACAAGCCTAATCATTTAATACACCCTCGATTCGTATGTAGGCTTTTGCAGGGCCATCATTCCACCTGCCAACCCATTCAAATCAACGTTAAAAGATGTAACATGTAAATATTATCAAGGTATAATGATATCTGATAGCATATAACCAAGGTCTCATAAGATCCATACAATCATTTTCGAACCATATTCATAGCTTATGAATATCCACTAAGGTCACGAGCAACCATAGGGCATGGTTTGACTCCGCCCATCACATAAAGACTTTTATATAGTTCACTTTAGGGCTCGTTGTAAAGCTCATAAAGCTTGTCCACACCATAAGTTATATAAACACATCGTTAGGGTATGGTTCCACCCAAGGACCCATCGCATTCATTGCATGGCTGGGTGTTAATGCTTAAGGCATCACCATTTTGAA
The DNA here is from genome assembly GCA_027924585.1 of Larix kaempferi. Lineage (NCBI taxonomy): Eukaryota > Viridiplantae > Streptophyta > Pinopsida > Pinales > Pinaceae > Larix > Larix kaempferi. Next base: position 775,558 of record BSBM01001556.1, on the reverse strand, counting down.
TTGCCCAGGCAATAGAGTTTAGAACCATTTGTCGATCTCTCCATAGTATGACTTAAGACCATGCATCTTTGCCATCAACCTGTCACCGTCATTGTTATAAAAGAATTACTTAACAGCCGCAAGGCATTCATGGAATGACCTTACGTAAACTCATCAACACTTATTGGAAACATTCACAACAAACACACCTTGAAATAGACATTATCTGTAGTCTTGAGAGAGACAGGTTCATCTTACAGAATTGGAAGGAGACCATACCTGTAGCATCAAAATTCATAAGCAGTTTTGATTTATATCGTGATTATTAAACACTCTAAATTTTTATCGCTATCTCTTACCTACAAACCTGCGCATGGAGGACGAGTGTAGTGCTTTAGCATAATAACTAAGTAAGCCTCGAGGCACCTCGTGGGACCCCTATCATCATCATCCAGAAAAGTTAAACTGTCAGCACTTGTCAAAAGAATTCTATTTTCTAATGCATCATAAATTTTCAATCATTCCAGCATACAAATAAAGTACATAATCATTAATTGATTTTCATGACGTCATTAAAAGACAAAAGACACAAGCATTAAATTGTTACTACCAAGCAACACTTTTATTAATTGCTGAATATTGATTATTATTATTTTCGCATTTTACAATATTAGCCCCTTTTATGGTGATTTAATTTTTTTTAAATTTTATGAAAATATCGGGATGTTACAACATACAATCCATTTCTGCACCATCATGTATGTTTTGAATGACCTGAACAAAAAAAAATCATAAACATTTTTTTATGAGATGCAAATGGAACAATGAAATCACATGATTACAACAGTGATAACAAAGCAAGAAATGTTGAGGCTAAAAGAAACAAATGAAATAGAGGCAAAGATGGAAAGACTGTTAATGGAACCCAAAGGATTAAATGATTTAATTAATGACCATTGTGTAATGCTTTAATTACTGATCTCCCGTAGTTGTGAATCGTTCAAAATTCTTGAATGCAATATAGGTATTGACACATTGTAAAGATCAGAAAAGGCAAAAAAGGAATTTGAAAACTATTAGGGACATAATGGGATGAATGCTACTTTCTCTGTCCCCTTTATCCAGTCTTATCAATTCATAAATAACTAAAAAAAAAGAGTGTCTAGAAATGAAAAAAATTAGGGAGAATATTACAGGGTCTGAAGAAACTAAAGGATTGCAGTACAGTACAAATATATCACTGTGATGTTTAAGCAAATTCAAACATAAGTTTAAATTTCCCAAAGCTGGAATGAATGATAATAGTATGACAATTTGGAATAGGCCATGGACATTGGCATACTGGCTTGGAAAATTTTACAAACCTCATACAATAATCAGTCCTCCCTCCATTTGTTGAATTTGACAGAGTAATTTTGCACCATGATATTTGATCTAGTGGAGTGGAGTAGAGTCATTTCTGATTCAATAAGAGTTGGTTCCATAAAGGACTTGGATGGGGTGTTTGATAATTGAATATGACATAGATAATAATAATAATAAAATGTTAAAATACAAAACGAAGTTAGGTTATGAAAAATCATGGCCAATGAAAGGACGAAGATCAATTATAAACAATACCATGAGGTTGAAGTCAATTGATCAGAAAAGGATGATTATAAATAACTCAACTAATTTATAAGACACACACATCAGGATCACATTTCACATTTCACCATGGATCACAGTTTTACATTTCACTGTGGCTCAGAAGGCTCTCACAGTTTCACTATATACTTATTAGGCACCCACAGTTTGACTCCAGGTAGCCACTTTTCACCATGGCTTAGAAGGGGCTTCCTGAAATTCACTACCTTCCATTAACATTTCCGGCTCCTTTCCAAGGCCATGGTAAGAATTTCTACAATATTAAAGTTCTGTCGAGGCAGAGCTGGTTGTGGAAGATCCCAAACACATGGAAATGATAGACAAAGACATAATGCATTTGGCCAAGACTAGTTCCAAAAGATTCAAGAAGCAAAACTTCTATAGAAAATCCAACTTCTCTATGAGGGAGTGGGATATGGAGTGAATACATACCAAGTATCAAAATTAGAGCACCCTGTGGATCATGGAGTGGAGTGTTGCATTCTTCCAATCAATTAGTTTGCAACAAATGGAGTGGGAGCAAGAGTGAAGACGTACCAGGCTGCAGCAGCGTACAAGAGGGTCCAAGGTGCAGAGGACAGTCTGAGAGATGCGCAATAGAAACGTCCTAGTGTAGGGGAGGGTCCATGGGTTTCCTGCGCACTCTCCTGGTGGTGTAGGGGAGAGTGGAGGATTTGGTGGGAGAAGGGAGTGAAGAGGGCATTCGAAATTTCCACTGCACCAACCGTGACCTAGTGGAGTAAATTCCCGTCATGCACGTTGACTCACGACTACGATGAGACGTTGGAGGGGGACCATGATAGGGTTGTCATAAACTCCTAATATCACGTGGATCGGAGTCTGGATATTCACCGGGGCTGCAGGGGATGATGACAATAGCAACCAGGTTTGCACGAGCGGTTTTGCACAAAGCTCGGAGTGGGAAAACAGGGTGTTTTAGTTATCCCATACCCCACTCCAGATCACGATACATTGTAAATATTAGAAAAATGTACAATGTACATGTTAGATTATATTTTAAGTCACCTAAAATAAATTGAGGCGTCACAATGAAGTTCAAAGGACCTATTGGAAGATTAAAAACAAAGGTCACTCATCATTGTATTTATACATTATTGATGTTAATGCAAATTATCTCAACATTGGAGATACCCTAGCCTGATAGTTATATCGAAGTCTTGGTATTTTTCATAACTCCATGGTCTTGCTTCAATATTCTACCTCTTCCCTTTAATTTGTGACCTACCCATTTTTGTCTCCTTAGGTGACCTCCAAACCTGCATTCCTATCCCTTCAAACTTGCTTCTCTCACTAAGTTTTCTCTCTTCCTTGACTGGAACATTTAGACATTAGATAATTAAAATAAAAAGTAAAATCTAAACCTCTACACTAGGTATCTCTATTTATTGTTCTCTCCTCACCTGCATGGTATTGTTGGAATATTCTCTCCATCATTTTTTAGATTTACATGTTTGCATGCATTTTGCACGCATCTAGTCATCATGCATGCATTTTCATGCAACTGCATGCATCCAGTAATCATTTTGGTGGTCTCCCGAGTGCCTAGAGCCTCATTTCATCTCCCTATATCCTGTCTTCAGCCCCTAGTAGCCCTCCTACCTACCTGATGTGCCCTATTTGACTCTCTTGCATGACATGTGTGCCTTTTCTCACCTACCAAAAGTTATCATTCAGTTAGAGCACCTTATCTCACCTACCAAGTGTCTGAGAGTCAGTTAGATCATTGATTGAGTAGTTCTTCCACTAATTGCTCATGCTAACTGCCTGTAGTTCCTAGTTAGCTAGTTCTGGAGTGCCACTTGATCTTCTGACACCCTCATGTGCCCTCCTCGGAGTCTCCATACTTTGATTCATGCCTAAATGGTTCTGTTAGACTCAGTTACACTCATTTGACTGACCTTTGACCATTTATGACTGATACTACTGATTGGATGATGTCTCCATTGTTGTCCAAGCTAGACTTTGAGCATGATTCGATTGACCTCCTTGGTTAATTCGAATTATATTGATAGTTATTGTATTGTATTCATTATTCACAGTTCCAGTTCACAGCTAATGTATGATTATACTGTTATTCTCCATTTTCTGTGTTCATGAGTGGTTATTGAGTGCTTTCTCCTATTCTTCACTGCACTTCTTCAGTGAGTTTGGTTGTGAGGTTTGTTGCAATTTCTAGATCCTACTACAGATTATCACATGGTATCATAGCTGTGATATCTTCCTACAGATCATCACATGGTATCACAGCTTGCAATAGCTATTCGAATTGCAGCCATTGCAGTAGCAATAGTTGTAGCATTTCTTTGAGCGGTTCTCTTTCACTTGAACACCAGAAGCCTCGAATTTTCGACAGCAAATCCTGGTGCCATTACCTTTAATTCACTGGAGAAATCGAGTGAGGTATAGCCAGGTGTGAAGGACTTAGTCATATGTTCTCAGTGTCCCAAGGAAGTGTTCATTCGAAGTGTATCAAATATCCATCAACAAAACTCTTCTTGCTTTGCAGGTTTATTCATCCATTCGAATTCCTCTTCAATTTGACCTTCACTGCTTAGATGGATCTAAAAATCAATTATTCCAACTATGTCAAATGGAAAGCCAATATGTCTCTCTTCATGAGGTCCAAGAACTTCACCAGGATACTAAACGGAACTATGGTCGAACCACTCAGTGCAGTAGAGAAATCCAAGTACTTGGATAGGCTTGATTAAGAAGTAGGCTTACTTCTTCTCTCAATTTCTAAAGATCTTCACTTCCATGTCATCAATATAACATCTCCAAAAGAGGTTTGGGACAAGTTCAAATCCCTCTTTGGATAGAAAGATGATTTGAAAGGTCATAAATTGGAGAATGAACTAATCTCATTGAGTCTTGAAAGCTTCGAATCCATCAATGCTTTCTTAACAAAGTTCAAAAGCTTGATTCACAATTGAAGAGATATGAGATAGTGAAAGAATACAAACAAGTCATTCTTGCCATTCTCTCCAAATTGGGGCCAAACTTCTTAGCTTCTGTCTCCACATTTCAGATAGCTAAGATGTCCATTCCAAAATGGAAGTTTCCTACACTTGATGACTTCATCCAATCTCTCACACAAGAGGAGGATAAGTTAATATCCATGGGAATGATAAAACCAAAGTTGGATTCATCCCTTACAACTGCTGAGTGCAAAAGAGAAAATGCAAAAGGAAAGAAAAAAATTTCTGAAAAGAGAGTGAATGATACAAAGCCAAAAGATGTTCCATATCAGTCAGATGGGGCTTTGAATTTAAAGAAGAACAAGCAATCTCAGAAAGTGAGATCCAAGTGCACATATTGTCATCGAGGATTTCATCCTGAGAGTTCTTGTACGAAGAAGACTATAGACTTGATGGCTCAGTTACTTGAGAAGAACAATCTCCCTGTACTTGCATGTGCAAGGAAGAAAGATATTATTATTGAACATTCTAGATCTGAGGACAAAGAAAGATGCCATGCTCTCATGGAAAGTGCATCAACAGAATCCTCATTCATCATAGATTCAGGAGATTCAAGACATATGCCTTCCTCCAAAAATCTCTTCTCCAACTTTGAATGCTTAGTTGGACCTTCCATGAAGTTGGGAAATGGTTCAAAAGTCTCCTCTCAGGGGATTGGAAGAATCAGTATTTACCATGGCTACTTTTTTTATGTGCTTTATGTTCCGTCTCTCACAGCAAATCTACTTTCAGTGTATCAAATGACTCATATTGGAAAGCCCAAAAGAGTGATATTTTCTCCTAATGAAGTCGAGATACAACACATGGTTTCAGGGAAAATCATTGCAAAAGGTGTTGTAAATCATAAGACAAAAATCTATGAGTTTTCACACTTCTTACCTCTCTCAAAGCAGTCTGCTCTTCACTCTCATGCAAATGAAGAGAGTAGGATATCTCATCTCAACTACAAGCATTCTCAAAACTTGCAAGCTCAAAATGTAGTTGAAGTTCTTCCAAATGGCAAGTTTGCTCATGGCATCCTCAAGGGTTGCTTGAAAGCAAACGATTCACCAAAGAAGATTGGGAAACAAAGGACTCTTGAAGAAGTGCGAATGCTAGATCCAAATCCATAAGAACCTGAAGATCTACACATATTGGTTCAACTCCTATGGCAAAGTGGGCCACCGGTACTGCATCCACTAGTGATCTTGTTGAAGATCCATCATCATCATGTCCTAGTTCTTTTGATAATGATCTCACCTATGTTGGTTCAAAGGAGATATCAAAGAAATACGTGCACATTTTGAAAAAGTTTCATGATATTCACATTTTTGGATTTGATCCCACCATGTTTGAGCAAGAGAGAAATGCTTCATCACATGAGATTTCAGATTCAGAGTTTGGAAGTGATGATGAGCCAGTTGTACTTGCTTCTTCACATGAGATTTTAGATTCAGAGTTTGGAAGTGATGATGAACCAGTTGTACTTGCTTCTTCACATGATATTTTAGATTCAAAGTTTGAGGAGTGGCCTCTCCATGATACTCCTTCTATTGAGATAGATATCTTTCCTACCGCTCCTCCCTTGATTGATGATCAAGAGAGTGAATCATCATCACATGAGATTTCAGATTCAGAATCTAAAGATGGAGATGATGAAGAGTGAATGCTAGACCCAGATCCACAAGAACTTGAAGGTATATCAACGGATGATGAAGATGAGAGAATGGGAGATCTAGATCCAGAAGAACCTGATGATCTCTCACTTGATGATCCTCCTCTTCCTCAATGGGAATCCATTACTCTCCAATCTACCCGTGATTTGTCTGGTGATCCACATCATCAGAGAAGAACCAGATCATATTTTTAGAATCGAAGGTTTCATCCTTCTCACATTATTGATCCATTTCAGATTAATCGATCCTTCTTTGGAAACAAAGGACAATTTCCTCCTTTTGGGGTGAGTGATGACATGCTACATTAACATCCTTAAATCTATTTTGAAGTAGGGCTTTCTTCCCACTGGGTTTTCCCTCTTTCCTCATTTATTATTTAGATTGTTGTACGGGGTGAACTTTGGTCTCACTCACCAGGGCACTATTTTTCAGTTTTTAGTTATCACCTCATAGTATAGCTTGAGGGGGGGTGTTCAAATATTCTCTCCATCATTTTTCTTATTTGCATGTCTGCATGCATCCAGTCATCATGCATGCATTTGCATGAAAATGCATGCATCCAGTCATCATTTTGGTGGTCTCCCCAGCACCTAGAGCCTAATTTCAGCTCCCTAGAGCCTAACTTTATCCCCCAGTAGCCCTCCTACCTATCTAATGTGCCCTATTTGACTCTCCTGCATGACATGTGCACCTTTTCTCACCTACCAGGAGTTATCATTTAGTTAGAGCGCCTTAACTCACCTACCAGGTGTTTGACAGTCAGTTAGAGCATTGATTGAGTAGTTCTTCCACTGATTGCTCATGCTAACTACCTATAGATCCTAGTTAGCTAGTTCTGGAGTGCCACTTTATCTTCTGATAGCCTCATGCGCCCTCCTTGGAGTATCCATACCCTGATTCATGCCTAGATGGTTCAGTTAGACTCATTTGACTGACCTTTGACCGTTTATGAATGATACTACTAATTAGATGATGTCTCCAATGTTGTCCAAGCTAGACTTTGAGCATGATTCAAATGACCTCCTTGGTTAATTCGAATTCTATTAACAGTTATTGTATTGTTTTCATTATTCACAGTGCCAGCTCACAACTAATGTATGATTATACTACTATTCTCCATTTTCTGTGTTGATGAGCGATTATTGAGTGCTTTCTTCTCTTCTTATCTGCACTTCTTGAGTGAGTTTGATTGTGAGGTTTGTTTCAGTTGCTATATCCTACTACATATGATCATAGGTATCCTTCCTCTACTCTACATGTGTGGTCACCATGATGATGTAATCTCATTCAACCTACGAATAATATCTATCTGACAATGTACACCATCTTATGGTAAGAGGGATTGTTTTAGCATTACATCTACAGGTAGCTCATGAAGCCTCTCCACCCTTGTGAAGTACATGCTATCTGAACCCTTGACATATTACATGTGTGTGATATGAACCCATGACCTGTAATCTAATGTGCTATTTGAACACATGACTTACAGGTGCAAATAAGTTTTCATGTATGCATGGGATTATTCACCTCTATGTGTTGCGAGTACACAGTGATAATGAATATGCTTATTGGCATTAGTAGATCCAACAACCCTTACACTACTATAGGTTTTATTTCATTTTTCTGTTAACAATATGCCTTGGATAAATCGGGGATACAAGTAGATCATAAATATAGTCATTGTAGACTTCATGATTAAACTTCTCATAATATTTGTTTCCAAATTTGTCAATTCCAACAAGAGTAGACCCAAAGTCATGTATTTTAATCCCCATAAGGTTTCCCTTGATAATATAATCTAGGAATCCTTCAATTCCTTGATTTCATTCAAGAAATTCAATAAGCCCTTCTCCTTAAACAAATTCATTGCATATTGCAACACTAAACATTTTTTTGACTTCAAAAGGTAGGAAACAATACTTTTAGTAGTAACTGAGAGCTTGTACTAACATACTACCTTTGGTGAGAGAGGCATGAACTATGGACTGAGTGTCTCTAGTGTTATTACCCTAATACTTTAGTGTTTCAAGCTATTACTTCCAAAATTGTAAAACGTAGTTTGTGATGTAGTAGATTGTATTGTAGTAGAGCTTGCAAATTTTATTTTTGACTTTAAATATGTGTTGCTTAAGTGATTGTATTTTTTGAAGATGCATTATACTTTTTCTATTGTATATCCAGTGCTTAGAAGAAAGGAGAACTATCTAGAATGGTCATGGAATATCAAACACACACTCATATTCAATGATTTATGGGATGAAATTTGTGAAGGAAAAAATGGCGCTAAATCTACAAATCCTACAATAGACAAAGTCTAAAGAGCTTACAATATGAAAAAACAAAGACAAGAAATCCTATGTACTCATTGCCACTACAATAAGTGAAGAGGTGAGACATCATGTCTATTATATATTCATATGTTGATTTGAATAAATTGAAGGATTTTTGTGACTTATACTCACAATTGGAGCTCATTTAGTTGTTGTTGAAGCTCTTCAGCTTAGAATTGAAGGATAATGACCTCATGGATTTAGCATTAGAAATTAAATCCATTATGAATTAAATTCATGCCTCTAGTGTGAAGGTAGACATTGCTTTCACATTCTTCATCAAGTTCCTCTACCCCACATATTCTCACTATCTTGAGTCACTTTAAGCTACTGTCCAACTGAAGACCCTCAAATTTGACACCTCGCTGGAGAAAATTGTAGAACAAGAGAAAGACCATTGGAGAGACTATATTCCTTGCTCAGAAAGGGAAGAATCAATCATGTGATTATTCTAGAGGAGAATTAAGAGAGGACGTAGAGAAAATAATTTCATAGGCAGGGGTGGTAGAAATAACCATGGTGAGAGATATGATATTCGCCATGTTTGTTGAGGAAAGAAAGGATATGAGGTAAATACATACAAAATTCCATGTGAGAAGATCATAGAGAAGAAAGAGTGGAAATAAGAAAAAGGTAAAGCTCTTGAATCTACTCATTTCTTTGTTGCACATTACAATATTAATGTAAATGAAACTATGTCCAATGCTTCGTTTGCTTCTTATAGAGATACTTGGATGCTTGACATTGGTGCTACTTGCCACATGTCCAATTATTATAGTCTTTGTATTGGAGAAAACTCACTATGGCTTGGGAAGACCACAACAGACAGATGACAACCAGAAATCTACTCAATCCTCAAAACAATGCTATTATAAATGACAATGTTAAAACAATGGAGAAATGTAACCAACCTCGATCCAACGTTTGATGTAGATCCCTGTTGGAGCTTTCAATCCACGCACATCCAAGCACTTGTAATCTGCAAATTAGTCTTGACAACCAATATCTAACAAGTACATGGGATATATAAATGACATTAACATTATCAATAACAATGGTCCATAATATCATAAGCAAATGCAACCCAATGTATAATAAATGACATTCACACCATTAATGGAGGAGAATATGAGTATTTCTATTAATGAACAAGAAGAAGTACAAAGTGATACGACCTCTTGTCGACAACCAATTTGAACCAGGATCTAGATCAATCCACTTGTGCCTCCACCAATTCAATCCTCCATGAATGGAAAACTCAAACTAGTAAGGAGATTGGAAGGTGAACATAACTTGTTCACAAATACAAGGATCAATGAGTGCAGACTCAAGATAGGGCAAAAATCCACTAGAGTGCCTTTACTCTTCTCTTCTTCCTCCCGTCTATAAGCCATATGTGCTCAATATATAGTCCTCTCAAAGGTAGGTGAAAGGACTCATCGAGATGTTACTTGGGCAGATGGAGAGCCAAAGGTCACCCAATGACCGCTTTTTGGGAGTAAAAAGTAATAAAATAGTGGTTTTTACCATTTTACTTGATACCCGTAGGCTATAGGGATGCAACTCGTGGGTACGCATGCTATAATGATGCAACATGCGGGTAGGAACAAAAATAGGATAGACTGGTATCACTGAAGGATGAAAATGGATTTGAGTCACTGAAATGGATCCTACAGGCCAAAGAATGCTGATGCTCACAGGGTGGAATATTTTTGTGTAACATATGCCCCCTAATGTGTGAGGTTAGAGACTGAAATGTGCTACGATGGCTGAAATACATTATAAAACTCAAAATTGGAGTGATGGAGACACAAGTGGAAAGAACGGTTCACTCGTCATAATACAATAGTATCTCAGAATACATGTCGGTATAGTACAACAATCTGATACAATGGCCATAAATAGGTAGTTCATAAGTAGATATATGTCATAAGTGATCATAGCCATGATCCCTCTACAGCAAGACATGGTCTTCTGCTGAAAAGAAGACAGTTGGTGCAAACTAGAGGTACAAACTGCTGAAATCTAAGAGGTGATATCTCAGATTTAAAGTCAAAGTCATATGTAGCATACTGAATGCCACAATCGCCTGGGGTATTCTACACAAGTCTTCGATGGTGCAAGTCCCATCAAGTGAATAAAGGAGTTGGGGTCGAACCTGATGAGACATCGTTTGATTACCGGTCATTGATGTATACCATTAACAGATGCGAGATGACCCACCGATAATGAAAATGGGCATCAAGGCACATAGCACAATCATCAGAGTGTGAATAAATGGGTTGAAGTCGAACACTAGGATGAATCCATTGATCAGGGGACATTGATGTATTCCCAAAATTGTCGATGGCGAGAGAACCTGGCACTAATGACTACAAGCCTCAAGGTACTCAATCGAACTCTAAGCCTCAAGTCCCGAGATAAATGAGTTGAAGTTGATGGAATGAAACTCACTGGAAGGAGGGCATTAAGCCATCCCCCATCAACCAACATGAGGTACCAGCTATGCTGAAAGATTTGGAAGATCTCAGGTGAAACGGACTGACTCAATAAGGATGGCCAACATGCAATAGTCAAGATATCTGAGGAGTGGCCGACACTGGTTTCAAGACTTCCTTTGAACAAGAGCATGAGCAAATGGATAGACTCAGGTAGCATATACTTGACATAAACTATGCAATGTAGGAGGCATTACAAAGGGCTCCATAATGACTAGAAGCTTAACCAATCGGTGGAGAAAACTAAGAAACAAGTACATCTCCTAAGGTCCAACTATAGTCCCGACTCAATAATGTATGGAGTGGAATGAATGCTCTGTTCAAAGGCGACACAACAGCTGCCAACAAGAAATAATGACCATAACCCCGTTCGGATTTTTGGAATATTTGTTTTTTTGTCTTTTTCATATTTGGGAAAAGCTTGAAAAAGAATAAAATTGCTTATAGTACAACAAGTGAGGGAACGATTGTCAAATAGCTAGCAGACTAGTCCCAAGCAGTGGAACATACCTATGCTCAATGCAAGGAAGTGTGTGCAGGATGTGGACACTCGAGGGTGTGTTCCCTCAGGGTCAAAGGGTCATCAAATTGTGAAGGGAAAATATATAAGCTCTGTAGGGCTCAACAGGGAAAGTGCCCAGGCACTAGGCTAACAATTGAGTAAGCGGGAGCCAGCACAAGGCTCAAGCGGCAAGAAGGATGATGCAATGCAATCACAACATGATACAAGTGAAGGGAGTCCTTAAGGGAGATGGCCAGCATAAGAGAAAGTAGAGTATGAGTCTTCATCGCAACGTCATGGCGGAAAGTAGAGTATGAGTCTTCATCCTGAGGACAGACAGCGGCATGGGCACCGAAAGCATAATGGGGTTCTAACTAGGGTACCCATGTTCGGGAAAGCCCTACGGCCACATGACGACACTTCTATAATAGTGTGAAAGTTCTGTGTCAGTCACGAAGCGGGGTCACACCTAGGGTTTATGAAAAGTGGTCAAAGGTCAAATGCATAATGCATGTGGAAATGGCATCTAACCTATACGCTAGGTGTGAAATGTACCTGCCATAGGTGTGAAATGGATCAGAACAACTCTCATTGAGGAAATCTGTTGAAAAAACATTACTCCATGACACGATATTAGTTCATAATGGCCCAAAATGGAAAAAACTATAGAAAAGTGGGTCCAGAAAATTATAAATAGTAATAAAATTTAATAATTTTCAATTCATTTGCACTATTCACCATTTTGGAGTTGAGTGGTAAGTTTTCACCTGAAACTTCAAGCACCGATCTTGGGAGCTATGAGCAACCGTTCAGCGAACTGTCTGGACCAGGTTAGTGGTCACTGTCATACCTTTCATTTAAGTACTTTTATTTCAATTTTGGTCGGTGGGATTTGTTGTTTGGCCAAGCCCTAAATGGCTTCGGCACTACTCGCAGGCTGTAAGTATGCGGGTCGCGGGTAGGGCATCAAACACGTAGTCAAAAAACTGACTGCTCACATCTACCTGTACCTATCTACAATATATCCCGCGGTACAGCCGTGAAGAAGTTTTTAAGCATGAAACTGACTAAAAATCTCTTGCTTTGCACTCCAGGATGGTTCTAGAGTGTATGGGGAGAGAGCATGACCAAGTAGATGAGGCCGTGCGCAACGATTTGCAAGCACAACAAGCATTGCAAGCATGTGGCTTATATAAATGCTGGAGTCTCAGGGGCTTAAGGGCCCAAAACCTACTACTCCATCATCTGATCAACTACTGGGATGTGGATGCTTAACACTTCATCCTCAATGGGAAAACACTGACACTAGATGTAGAGGATATCTATTTCATTACAGGTTTGTCCCATAGAGGGGAAGTGGCTAGTCTTCGGTCACGGACTGTGGGTGGTGGGATCACTATGCAAGACTACATAGTACAGTATTGTCCCGCCAACACACGAATAGTGTGAAGTCAAGTGCCTATCAATCTCATAGTGGACTTGAGCACAAAGATCATAGTGGAAACTCTGGTGTGGATCACGGGATCCAAAGCACTACATCAGGCATCCAGACTGGTGATGTTCTATGCATCACAATGCTTGCAGCCTACTATATTCAACTGGTGTACTACTCTGTTGGTGTCTATGAAGACACAACTGACAGAATGCAAAGAGGGGAAGGCCAAAAAATTTGGGTATGGTAGCATCTTTGCAGTTTCTTCTTTGAGAGGGTTCTGAGACTTAGCCCAAGGGTGGATGTCCCTCCTCACAGTCTCCGAGATCCATCCCTGACCCAGTGGGCTGAGATACTGACATGATAGGGTGGTGGCCATCTGGCGTCACTATATACTGAGGATTTCTTCCACTGGTGGAACTGGTAGGTGATTGCTATCGAGGACTACCCCTATGCTGGGATAGACTTCAGATAGGACCGTGACATGCTGCTCCCACTAGGTGCAACTTTCAGAGACATCTGTGAGTACTCTTTTGGTTTTGTGTTTTTAAATTTTTATGGATTTTTTTATTATAGTTGAAATGCAAAAAATATTTTTGGTGGTAATATCATGTGCTAATGGGTGACTGTTTTCTCATAGACAAAGGCCCAGTGAGACCTGAGGGCTTCCTGAGACATGGTCGTTGGGGTAGAGATGAGGTGGCAGCAGATGCTGCAGCAGGGCTCACACTACAGACGTTGTGGTGCAACATATCATGTACGGTTTCCCGAGTACCACTGATAGAGGTAGCCCAGCTACCTGAGGCTATGCAGTGCCAAGTAGTGGGTGTTCCTAGTGAGTAGGTGCGGCTACTACAGCGGATGGCCAATGCAGTACAGTACTACTATGATACTCATCCCGTCGATTTGACAGCTAGACCTCCTCGGAGGGAGTAGATATCCTAGGGTCTCATCATTTTTTGTATCAATATGTATATTTTTGAGGGCTATGGGCTCCAGTCTTGTATGACACTACCATTTTTGGACATATTTATATATATACCACTTTGGTTCTCAGTTCTACTATATGTGTGTATGGTACAAATGTATGAATGTCTCTGTATTTATGTGCTTCATGATGAATGTGACAAATGCCAATCTAATACATAGTTAGCGTATGCATCAGATATTTAATTATGACTTCTCGGAATGTGAATATATGTAATGGAAACAAAATGTCTCTCCAAAAGTCGTACCTTAAGGAATATCCATATTAATGTAGGGTCTCATACATGGTATTGCCCATTCAGCTGAGACACAACTAGTTGTGAATCCAGGCGGACTTCTAAAGACTGGATGTCATGTGAAATGGCATCCCGAAGTAGCTCAACAACGGCACTATACTCAGCCTCATTGTTAGATGTAGGACCAAGACAAGCACCTCCTGAGGACACAACTAGATGGTCAGGTGAAAAGATAACCCAGGCAGCAGAAGCAAGCTGCTACGTATGTCAGCTACCACCATCCGTGAAACCTAAGAACGTAGGACATCCCGCTGACATCTGTCAATCAAACAGAGGCTAATCAGCAGACCTGACAACCAAAAATGAAACCTAAACTATGTACAGAAGAATTATACAATAGTGTACAAAAGTATCAGCCTGAACCAGAGGTTCAAGCATAATACCGCTTGAGGTAGAGCCCAAGCCCATTTCTAGGCTCCTTCAAGACAAATCCCTCGTAATCTTCTAACTCATAAGCTCCTTTTTCAAGGACACGCCTCACAATGTAAGGACCGTGCCACATGGGATTGAACTTGCCTGCCCCCAGGGGTTCTTTAGCTTGGTCAGACAAGAGTACCAAGTCACCTTTAGCACATTGTCGGGGATGGACAGACCTATCATATTGAACCTTGACATGACGCTTGTTAACATCAATGGCCATAGCGGCATCTTGACGGTGTTCGTCAAGTTGCTCGAGATGTACTAAATGTTGCTCATTCTTCATCGTATTAGGGAGGAGCTCTATGGTTAGCTTGAACGAAGGAATCTCGCATTCAATCGTTAAAAGTGACTCCACATCATGAACTAACTGGAATGGTGAGAACCCAGTGGCAGTCTTAACTGTGGTTCGATATGCCCACAAAGCAGGATATAACATGATATGCCAATTGGTCTTGCTTTGTTGGATGGTATGTTGGAGAATGGTCTTCAAAGACTTATTTACTGCTTCAACTTGAACATTCACTTGAGGATAGTAGGAAGACGAGTGTTCCTGATGAAACCCAAGATTGAGAGACAAATCCTCCATCATCTTATTTTGAAAGTGATTGCCATGGTCTGTGACAATCTCTTTCGGGATACCGAATTGAGTGATAATATGGTTGAACACGAAATGGCCTGCAGTAGCACCATCAGCTTTAATGGTAGGCATGGCCTCAGCCCATTTGGAAAAATAATCCACGGCCACAATAATATGATGATGCCCCCCAGCCGAAGCTGGTTTGCAATCCATGAAATCTACCCCCCACTTAGTGAAGAGACCGATAGTGATGACCAGATGGAGGGGCACTAGATGCGAGTGTATGTTCCGAGAAAACACCCGGCAAAGGTGACATCTCTTCACGGCGTTAATACAATCTTTAAAGATAGTAGGCCAAAAATAACCCGCTTGCATAATACCCTGGGCTGTAGCAAGCCTAGATAAGTGACTGCCACACGCCCCCGCATGGCAATCATTAAGTACCCGTTCCGCTTCTTTGTGAGTCAAGCAACGACATAGGATGGAATCCTTTCCTCGATGATACAAAGTGTCACTGACGATAGTATAATCTTTAGCGTGATGTCTCACACGCCGTCGCTCATCTCGTGAATAATGCAAGGGAAACTTCAAAGTTTGGAGATATCGAATGACATCCCCATACCAAGGTTCCTCGATCGAGATAAGAAATAAATGTTCATCCACAAAGGTATCTTCATGAATGACATCCTCATCAAGCCGTGGAAGGTCCGACATAAGCTCAGTGAACACCAATGATTTCACCGATTTTGCAGAAGCAAACTCGAGATCAAATTCCTGAAGGATCACAATCCATTTATTATACTTACCCCCGATAAGGAGTCATGATAGCACGAACTGAAATGGATTGATATGAGCTACAACAGTGGTTGTTCGAAGCAAAATGTAATGCCGTAACTGTTGGACTACGTGAACAATCGCAAGTGCCAGCTTTTCTACGTGGGTGTATCTTAGTTCAACATCTATTAAGTTTCGACTAAGATAATAGATAACATGCTCGACAAGTGCATCATCTACCTGAACCAAGACCATGCCAAAAGTCTCTTGAGACACGGCCACATAAAGAATGAAATCTCATGTAAAATCCGGCAAACTAATCATAGGGGCCGATACCAAAGATTTCTTAATGGCATCAAAAGAATGCTAGGCTCACTCATCCCAGATAAAAGGTGTGTCTTTCTTCAATAGGCATGTGAAACCTTTAGTAATACTAGCATAGTTAACTATAAACCGATGCAGAAAAGTAGCTCTCCCTTGGAGGCTCTGAAGTTGAAACAGATTACGTGGAGGAGGCAACTGAAGTATTGCATCAACTTTGAGAGGATCGACTCTAATACCCTCTTTCGAAACTATGAATCCTAGAAGGCGACCAGTCCTAATGGCAAAGATGCATTTGTTCGGATTCAATTGAATTTTGTAGTGGATACATCATTCAAGAATCATACGGAGATGCTTGGGGTGGTCCACTCTCTTGCGAGAATGGCCAGCAAGATCATCCAAGAAACTTCCATAATCTTCTTAAGATCGTGAAAGGCATAAGTCATGGCTCACTGAAAAGTAGCTCCGGCGTTCTTGAGGCCGTAGGGAATTTTTTGATACGAAGAAGTTCCCCATGGACAAATAAATGTCGTTTTATGTTGGTCCGCGGGTTTGATTTGAATCTCATTATAACCCGAGAATCCATCCATGAATGAAAAAATCTCACTTCCCGCATAAGCATCCAATATTTGATCAATGAATGGCGTGGGGAAGTTGTCTTTCAGACATGCACGGTTCAAATCTCTGAAATCAGTGCATACATGGATTGTTCCCTGCTTCTTATCCAGAGGAACGGGGTTTGACACCAATTTGGTAAGGGGAACGGGGTAGATGAAACCAACTTTGAGCAGTTTCTCCACCTCTTCCTTAATAGCAGTTGCCTTCCTAGGGTTCACAGCACATAAATGTTGTCGAACCGATTTAGCATCAGAATACGTTTTAATCTCGTGTTCAACAATGCGAGGGTCTATTCCTGGCATCTCCTTATATGACTAGGTGAAAGCTTCCCAAAGTTCAATAAACACATCAGTGTAAATAGAAATATCCTTAGGAGTGCAATCGGCACCGACATAAACATTTTCAATCTTTCCGGGAGTGCGGGAGATGTTGATTGAAGTGGTTGGGGAAATATTGGCCATATTCCCCTCTAAGAAAACATCATGTGACTGCAAAAAAGCCACAGGGTGACCAACCATCTCATCTAGAGTCATCCCAAACTCCTCCTGTTCAATGAGCTCAAGGTCGGGAAGGAAATAAGATCGATGGTGCATATCTTCCCAAGGCCTCTCACTACCACACATGGCTTCGAGGATAGCTTCATCCAATGGAAAAGTATCATCGAGGCAATCGTGAGAGCAAGATGAGTTGGCTGCCCAAACTGACAGCGTAACGGGATCTTCTTCAACGATCTAGGGAGAAGAGAGATCCTGATCTGCAATGGTTTGTTGGATGTGATCGTAAGTGAGCTCTGCTACAGATAAGGGCATAGACATCCCGATGTGCACAATGTTTCTAGACATAGAATCCACAGATGGCAAAATCCATGGATCATCACAATAGGATGTCCGGAATGGCATACTATTCAAAGGAGGAGGTGCATTGTTGAAAATGGTTCCAATAAAATTCACAGGTGCAGAATGGTTAAAAGTTCCCATCAACGAGGGGTACATTCCAACACCTATGTTCCCAGTTGCCGACTGAGAATCAGAAACTTGCGGGACTACTGATCCCGTAGATGCTGTGGAAGGAGTGCCAACATAATCCAGCTGATCGATCGTCACAATCTTGCCTTCATGGGGAAAGCAAATAACTCGAAATAGAGTAGACGCGATAGCCTTCATAGTGTACATCCAATTCCGACCCAGTAAAAAGTTGTAGTCGATGGGCGCATCAACCACTTCGACTTCAATAGGCACGGACTTACCTCCCAAGGAGACAACAAGGGAAGGGATAGTTCCGTGCGGTGTAAAAGATCTACCGTCGAATGCAGTGAGTGTAGTTCTAGACGCAAGTAAGGGAGGAGAGCCAAGAGCTTTCCAACAAGTTAGCAACATTACTGACACAGAAGCACCTTCATCAACCATAGTATGTTTGACGAAGATCTTAAGGAAAACCACCTAGATTTGAAAAGCCACGTGGTAAGGCAAGCGAAGCTGGACATCAGTAGTATCGAACTTGATAACACTAGGACTTCCCCCATCCTGAACTCCTAATGCACTCAAAAGGGCATGCTTCTGAGAAGAACAAGCTTGCAAAACTTCAAGAGCCGACATGGCACACGGAGTTTGGTCCAAATCTTCTACGATGGAGTAGTTATGGGCGGCTCGAGCATTAGGATTATGCATGGAGCACTTGAGAACACCTTTCGGTATCCGTGAAAAAATAGAAGGATTCTCGATATGCAAGGAATTATTAGGAGGAGGGGGAGGCTCATTCCCCAAATTCGGTTGTGGTGCACCATAATCACATTGACAAGTAGCAACACAAACCTCCGACTGAACCATATTCACGCATCCATAACCACTAGTATTGGAAGAAGACATCGTCATTTCATTAGTACCATAACTAGTGGTGGGAGCATGCGAAGCCATATTTTGGTGATGAGGTAGGGGATCCTTTAACACAGTTGGGCTCTATGCCAAATGCTTTGATGCTTCTTCAATACGAGGACATAAGTGAGTAAGATGATCCTCCCAACAAAGCTTGCAAGGGAATTTCACCTTACATCTAGGTTTACGATCCTCGCCAGCATTACTGCCTTCCCGAGAAGGGTTGGCATTCTCTTTACGAGGAGTATTACGATTGCTATTATTGTTACTTCCATTGTTTCCATCCCTATGATTATTTCTCCCCTTTTTCTTACCACCAGGTTGCTGGTTACTCAACAGTTTCATTGATTGCACATTGTGTACATCAGATGACGGAGTGGAAGTGGACAAGGTGTGAACCTACCTAGGTGCAGACTGGTTTAGCGACAAATTTTGCATTTGATTAGCTACCAAGTCTATAGGGCGAGTGCATGCGGACCCCATGATGCCATCGACATGTGTTCCAGGAACTGATGTGGGCTCATGTCTTGTTCTTGGTGCATCAGGAATAATTTCATACCAAATGCCAGACTGAGAATAAAGTAGATCTAACTGCTGGAATTTCAAGATAGCTTGTTCCTCAGTCACAATGCCGGACATCGAGACATCCTTAGCAATGTATGGAAGTAAAGACTTAAGGAACCATTCCAACAGGAACTCTGGAGGAATGTTGGCTTTCGCTAATCTCTTCCGTCGATGCCACTCTTGAACGTGGTCAGAAATATGTGTGGCCTTATTCTAATGGAAGGTGGACAACAACTCAGTACTAGTATCATAATGAACCGGCAACTGGAAATGGTCTAAGAAAACCAAAGCGATCTCATTGGATCCCCTATAGGTGTTTCCGGGCAACTCCACATACCACTTCGCGGCTACCCCCATGAGGGTGCATTGAAATAGTTGTAATCGGATGGAATAATGATTCAAAGAGTTGGAGGAGCACCAAAGGTGAAATGTCGTGACATGATCTCCTGGGTCCCCACCAACTTTCCCTTCAAACTTTGGAATGTCCGAAGGGAGCTTGGTAGGGACCGGGGGCCAAGTAGGGTCGTGACACACTGGATCATTTGTGAGCTTCCAAGGATCCGAGAGATTCAAGCGTGCAAGGAATGGGAGCTGAGGCTGGAAAGCTTGATTATAAGCTCCCGTAAAAGGTTGATTGAATGGAACTATGTTATACAATGGACCAAAAGCTGGACCATGAGGGTTAAACTGCTGATACTGAGGACCTGATGGCCCATAAGCTTTCCCATGGCCATAAGATGGGTAACCTCCCCCTGCCTGACCCATTTGAGAGTAAGCAGGTATATGTGCATTTTGAGCACCATATTGGGGTGGTGGGTGATACTATTGGCCAGCACTGACTGTGTTTTAGTAAGGGTTTCCACCATGGCTATGGGGCATGCATGTACTATTCATAGCAGGAACCGTGTTGTATTGACCGTAATGGTATGGTATGTTCCCACCCCCAATATTAGGATTAGCTTGAGTAGTCGTGTCCTGACCATAAACATCAGAAGTATTCCCAGGTCCAATATGGGTGTGACCAGTAGCAGGGTTGGTGGTGTGATGTCCATGTGGATAGGAAATATTCCCACCCCCTACATTACTATTACTAGCCGCGGCAGTGGACACAAAATTGTGTGGTATGTGTCCACCCCCGTGGTTGGGAGGAACGGTATCATGTGCGAAAGTGGTCCTAGGTTGATGAGTAGCGACATGTGTATCAGGTGGTGGATGGCGAGTCGTGTTTCATACAACATTCCGACTAGGTTGGGTGTTCCTAGGAGGTGGTTGCGTTCCAACATTAGCATGGTTAGGAATCTGACCAATCCCCATACTATTTGAGTGGGTGGATAACGTAGTGCCCCCAGTGGGTATCGTATGGCTAACACTTTGACTAGTTCCAGCATGAGTATCAACCATATTGGAAGTTTCAACAGTATTGTGACTAGGCATACCAAAAGAGAGTGCAGTGGGGTTGACCATAGGGCCGGAATCATCATGAGTCTCAGGCCTCCTATATCTAGAATCGCGTGGAAACAAAGGAACGAAAGGCTTGTCTTGTTCTTCCTCCTCGGGTAAGTCGGGCATCTTGTAAAGATAATTGTCCATATTCGAAGGATCAAACGGATCCCTATCAAGTGGATTAGGCCAAATAGAACCAGGTTGGTTCGCAGGTGGATCACCTCCCCAATCCTCACGAGGAGTCTAGGGATCGGAAGTATGTTCAACTCTACCCGAAGGAGTAGGAAGGTTTTGCCCGATATCGGGATGTGTAGCCATATAATCCTAAACGTAAGTCATGTAAGAATATGAAGACTTAGAGGGAGCCCTCCGGTGTCCTCTAGTAATACGTTGTGTAACCAAAGCTGGCTTTAAACCAGCCAAACGACGGGACCGCCAGAGAGTAGGGCTCCGTGCCATGTTCTCTCCGGAGAGAGACACAGCGTCTCCTAAAGGCCAACTATCAATCAAAAAACAGTAAATCAAAAGCACACACCTAGAGAATCTACAACCAAGAGCAAACAAATAGAGTGGCTAAATGAGCTCCCAGCACTAGAGCCGGTATGTCTCGCTTAGGAGAGGCTTGAGACTCCCAAACTATAGCCAGAGGTAACAGAATCAGTTATAGAGACACCCAGTCTTCACTGTGTCGACAAGGTCAAGTACACTGCACAAACACAACTGTGTTGTCCAATCCCTATCTGACTTAGGAAACAAATAGCATAACCACTGCAAGTACCCTGTGCGGTACCTAGGTAAGGCAACTATGTCTACCGCAATATAACCAATGCTCAGGGGGACAGTTGCAAGTGGGATCCTTCGTATGGGCAGGGTAGCTAAGCCCGAAGCATAAGAGGACGAACCTCCAGTACCAAGAGGACGAACCTACGGTACCCCCAGATATGAACAAATCCTGGATATATATCCCACGTTCAGCCGGTATCAGAGGGATATCTCCTCAACCAACCTCTCGTGACCTCGTGCTTAACTCTCGTTTGAGTAGAGATTTCCTGAGAACACCGATCTATACCATGGATTCCTCCACTCCTTGGTCAGACACCTAATGTTTTGTTCAGTAGTCTTGGATTGTCAACTCACAATGATCTATTCCAAGACTCTAAACCTATGTTAGTTGGTGTACCTTATAAATAAAATAAGTCTAATCAATTTTATGATTAAGCGTTAATTTTAGTGGCTGTGATTACTCAAGGGATATGGTCGTGAAACTAGTGATGTGTAGACTCAATAGTATGCACCATCGTCCAATCCTAGACTCATCTATCCAATAAAACAATGTCACTAATATGCAAAGTCAATCAACAATTCCGAAATAAATATTCAAACTTTTATCTTTTCAATGCATAAGCAGAAACTAAAATGAAGGCAACAAGCACTCAATGCAAAATGCAGTACATGGAAATAAAATATTTTTGTATTTTCTCTTATAAACAGAAAGGAAAATGCAAAAAATAAATCAATATTTTTGTATTTTTTCAATATATATGGAATGAAAAAATGCAAGAAAAATCCTACTATTCAGTCACTGAAGTGCCGAGAAGATCACTAAGACAACCCAACAGATCCTAAACAGCAAAACTCAGCCAAAAAAAAGAGCTCGAAAGGAAGAAACCAAGAGGTTAAAACCAAAGATTGGTAAAAAACCAAGAAGGCTCAACCAAGAGAAACAAAGAGATCTGGTCACAACCAAGGCATGAAACAGTCAAGAAAGAGGCCAAGAAAGACTCAGAAATCAACCAAACTCACCCAGCAACAACCAATAGCCATAAACCAACAAAAGCCGGAGTTACACGCTACTGTCGAAGGAATACCTGCGGGTACCCGCGAGCAGTAGTGTAAACAGAGGCGGGTATACGTGGGCAGAACTAAGCTAGCCCGCGGGTGAGGAAAAGCAAATGGTCAAATAAAGAGTCCAGAGGCTCACAAAAAGTAGGTTTTCTACAGGGTATCTTAACAACCAATCAGTGACATAGAGCTTTGATAAACAACAACTCTAATTATGGACTAATGCTCAAAAAGTTTCCCAAACATGGATGTTTTCCCCAGCGGAGTCGCCATTTCTGTATTAGAGAAAACTCACTATGGATTGGGAAGACCACAACAGACAGATGAAAACCAGAAATCTACTCAATCCTCAAAACAATTCTATTATAAATGACAATGTTAAAACAATGGAGAAATGTAACCAACCTCGATCCAACGTTTGATGTAGATCCCTGTTGGAGCTTTCAATCCGCACACATCCAAGCACTTGTAATCTGCAAATTAGTCTTGACAACCAATATCTAACAAGTACATGGGATATATAAATGACATTAACATTATCAATAACAATGGTCCATAATATCATAAGCAAATGCAACCCAATGTATAATAAATGACATTCACACCATTAATGGAGGAGAATATGAGTATTTCTATTAATGAACAAGAAGAAGTACAAAGTGATACAACCTCTTTCCGGCAATCAATATGAACCGAGATCTAGATCAATCCACTTGTGCCTCCACCACTTCAATCCTCCATGAATGGCAAACTCAAACTAGCAAGGAGTTTGGAAGGTGAACATAACTGGTTCACAACTACAAGGATCAATGAGTGCAGACTCAAGATAGGGCAAAATTCCACTAGAGTGCCTTTACTCTTCTCTTATTTCTCCCGTCCATAAGCCATATGTGCTCAATATACAGTCCTCTCAAAGGTAGGTGAAAGGACTCATCGAGAAGTTACTTGGGTAGATGGAAAGCCAAAGGTCACCCAATGACCACTTTTTGGGAGTAAAAAGTAATAAAATAGTGGTTTTTACCATTTTATTTGATATTCGCAAGCTATAGGGATGCAACTCATGGGTACGCATGCTATAATGATGCAACATGTGGGTAGGAACAAAAATATGATAGATTGGTATTATTGAAGGATGAAAATGGATCTGAGTCACTGAAATGGATCCTATAGAGTCACTGAAATGGATCCTATAGGCCAAAGAATGTTGATGCTCATAGGGTGGAATATTTATGTGTAACAGTCTTTATTTGTTGAAGAATAATGGTGTTTCTAGTGTGACCACAACCCTAATGAATTTGAATCAATGTGATGCATGTAGCCTTGGAAAACATCACATGCAACCTTTTCATTATTACAATTTTAGAGCATGCAGAAAAATAGAGTTGATAGAATCTGACTTGTTTCCCCATGCATGTTACTTCTACAACTGGTAATAAATATATCATGTATTTTTATTCATGATTGCATTAGGATGTGGTGGGTTTTCTTATTTAAATCATAAATCTGATGCATTTGAAACATTTAAAAAATTTCATGTATGGATTGAAAATGAAGAACAATCACATTTTGTCACACTTCATAGCAATAATGGAAAATAATATACTTCTAATGAATTTTACAACTAGATTAATTGGCATGGGATTATGCATAAAACCATTGCTCCATATAATCCTCAATGTCATGGTGTCGTAGAAATAATGTGCATGACACTCTTCAATATGGTGTGTTGGATGTTATTTTTCAATAATGTGAAATTGGTGTTTTGAGGTGACACGATTCTGTGTGCAGTCTATTTGAAAAATAGAAGTCCATCTCATGCTCTTTCCAACAAGACTCCACAAGAAATGTGGTATGGCTACATTCCTTTGGTGAGGCATCTCAAGGTTTTTGATTCCACATGTTATGCATTAATTCTTAACAAATAGAGAATCAAACTTGGTGCACATAGTTGAAAGTGCATCTTCTTGGGGTACACTCAAATTCCATTGAATCCATATCATCTTTACAATGAGGTAAATAAAATGTTTATTCTTTCTAAAGATGTGATTTTTCTTGAAATGAATAAAACTAAAAAAATTGTGGAGAGGCATTTTGATAATATAGATAAATTTACCCATATAAACACATATCATGAATTTGATAATGAGATTCCACATATTGAATGGGGGGTACCTATGTTGGACCAATATTTGGAATCTCCTTTTGCAACACCATATCCCCTTCATGAAGAAGTTCCTACCACTTACTAGAACATGAGGTTCAATTGGATAGTGTGATTTAGATGATTATAATATTGAACCTTGAAGAGAATGAAGCACCATATAAATCATTTGAGAAACCTAAAATCTCACATAAAATTTCAAAGTGGTTCAGGAAGACACTTGAAACTGTTCATCCTAATAAGGTTGTAAATATAGGAACCGAAAATTCGATAAGGCAAGAAGACAGAAGTGATGTAGATGATTCAAATTCATATGATATAAATGGTATAGATGTTTCATATGATTGTGAATTTAATTTAACTATTAACCATGAACCAAATTCCTTTGAAGAATAGTATATGGTAACAACACAACTATTTATGGCTTCTATAAAAGTTACAATGTGCCAAGAAACACAATACCACAAATAAACCTAGGAATAATTCCAAATCACTCCCATCATTGCTACGTCCTTCCTCAAGGTAAAATCGACCTCCTTCTAGTGAATTCAACTCTTCCTATGACCCTCCTAGCCTCTGAAACCCTATCTCAATTTTGGTGTTTTGCTTAGAGAGAAACCCATCTCCTATAGTGCTCATGGCCTCCTTGGTGTCAGCAACATATCCTCAATCACTCTCGGTATACTCTGATTTATGACCCTCTTCAAATGCAATCTTTGTTGAGAATATAGCTCGGGAAGTCCTTTCGGACTGTGATGTCTAAGTACAAGAAGGACTTTAATAATGTCTTTAGAAAATGCGATTTATTTAATAAAAGTGAAATATATCATAAAGTGACTTTATGATATAAAGTTAAAAGTGTCTTTATTATTTAATCTGACTTTAATGATAAAGTGCACTTATTTTTTTTTACAAGTGACTTTTGTAAAAATGTATTAAATGATTGAAAAGGCCATTTAATGAGCTTTTAATGAGAGTCTTAGATATTAAAGTGAAAATATCTAATCCTAGCTAATGGTGAAAATATTGGTTAGGGTTTTTAGTCATTTGGTTATAAAAGTATTTTTTCTAGAGAGAAAGGGCATGGATAGAATTCAATGTGAGAGGCATTGATGTGAAGTTTTAAGAGATGGAGAAACTTAGAGAAAAGAAGGAACAGTTTCCAAGAAGGAGATTTTGCACACAAATTGAGGAATGGTGACAACATACCCATTTCGTATGGTGAGAAAGATTACTGGCCAAATAGGCACAAATCCTAAGACAATTTGTAAGCATGGATTTCGAAGAAATCAACATTAAATATTTGTACAAATAGACTATATAGTTCTTCCAGAATATTTATGTACATGAATTTATGTAATCTAGGCACACATAACTAGGTATCATAGGTGACAACTAGGTTGTACAACCTTATCTTGGCACAAATACCGAGGCAAGAAGAAAAGTTTCGGTTCTAATTTTTTATTGGAAAAAGATGAAATTTTTTAGTGATGTAATTTTTGAGTTTTTCCTTTAATAACAAGAATTTCTCTCTCATAAGTTTTCCCCATCTTGGGGTTTTTCCTAGGTCATTGACCAAAATATCTTGTTTCTACATTTGAGTTTGTTATTCCTTTCATTGTATAAAATATCTACTTGGTTGTATGTGCTTATGTCTATTATTGCTTAGACTTAATAATGCATTAACTAAAGACATAAACCATTTGAGACTAAGTGTTTGACAAAAATTGTGACTAATTTTTTTTCATAAGAGGTTCATATTTTCTTCATGGTATTAGAGAAGGTTCTCTGAGAAGGGCAATGAGTAGAGGGTTTGAAAAAGTGATTTCAAAGTTGAGCAATAAAGTTGTCCTTTTCCAGGAAATAGAAAGGGGGAAAACAAATATTATTTTCATCCTATATAAACAATGGCCACTAGTTTGAGGTTCAAGGATATGTTGGATGGGGAATTCAAATTTATCCCTTGGAAGGATTGTATAGTTTTATTGATTGAGGAAGCTGAGTTAAGGAATATTGTGAAGAGAACAGATAAGAAACTTGTAATTGTTCCTATGGATGCAACTCTTTTGGAAGAAGACAAGAAAAATAACATGAAGGATAAGAGGATTATCCTTGATGCCATCAAGGACCATGCTATTCCCCATGTTGTGAGAAAAGGAAATGCCTTCTAGATGTGGACATATTTGAGCAAGTCATATCAAAGTACCAATGAAAATAGAAAAATTGTGCTAAGGGAGAGGCAGAGAGATCATAATGGCTGAAAATGAAAAGGTATCCCCATATATCACAAGGATCACCCAAGTTCTAGATGAACTTAGTGCAGTTGGGGAAGTAGTGAGTGATGGTGAAATGGTGAGAGCTTCTCTCAGTGGATTTTCAAAGAAGTGGAACACTTTTG
Organism: Larix kaempferi; assembly: GCA_027924585.1. Classification (NCBI taxonomy): domain Eukaryota; kingdom Viridiplantae; phylum Streptophyta; class Pinopsida; order Pinales; family Pinaceae; genus Larix; species Larix kaempferi. The sequence continues at coordinate 748,244 of BSBM01001556.1, read as the reverse complement.
TGAAGGGTGTTGTCTCTAGGGCAACCCGCCCCAACTGGGAGCAAGTGTGGGATTATTTTGATCAAGAAGAGATTTGTGAGAATGCTCTTCAAAGGAAGTAGTCAAAGGGTGCAGAGAGTGAGGAGAATGTTGCTCTTGTAAGAAAGAGAAAGGGGAATATGAACATGAGTTCCAAGAAATCCATTACTAAAGTACATTTCTATGCCTATAACCAACACAGTCATTATGCAGGGCATTGTCCTAACAAAACTAAGGAGAAGAAGAATCAAGAAAAATAATTGGCTGTCTCAACATAAATAGAAGATTTTTCTGAAAATTTTGACTAGGAATTCTCATTGGTCTCATTTGTTTTTAGTTGTGATAGCAATAGTTATGGGTATGACCATACCTAGATAGTTGACAGTGGGTCAAATAGGCATTTGACAGGAATGTGGGACACATTACTCAATATCGTTGAGATTGACTGTGGGAACTTTGTAAATGTAACTCATGAAGTGAGAGGAGTTGGAATAGTTAGATTCCAACCTCAGTTTGGAGAACTCCTAGAGGTAGATGGAGTCTTGTTTGTTCTAGGGATGAGAGATAATATCCTCTCAATTTTAGCCTTGGAAGATGATGGGTAAACATTATTATTCAAGTGTGAACATGTACACATCTATTTGTTGAGAGTAGATCTGATTATAGTTGTATTGATTGTGAGTGGAGATGTCAGTTATACATAGTGTGAGGACAACTTATGGTAGAAGGATCTAGGTGGGTAACAAATTTTGAGTGTGAGATAGATGGAGAGTGAAAAGCTTCAATGATTGAAGTGGCATCGGGTAGTCAATTCTCAGTTTATGGAAAAGAGAAGGAAGCTCATTCCAGTACTAGAAGGAGTTTGAGCTACTTCGAGATGACACAGCCGGATAGTGCTCAGGAGAAATATGGGATATCTCGAAGCACCAGAAGTAGGAACAGGTCCACAGAGTATAGTGTAGGATTAGTTTAAGGGCATATTCCAGACTAAGAGGGAATATCTACTACAGACAGTTTGGATCTCGAGAATGGTCCTAGAGGTGGGGATGTCGAAGGATATCCCTCACTAAGAGGGAGTGTTGAGAATATAGCTCAGAAATTACTTTCGTACTATGATGTCTAAGTACGAGAAGGAATTTAATAATGTCTCTAAAAAATGTGATTTATTTTATAAAAGTCAAATATATCATAAATTGACTTTATGATATAAAGTTAAAAATGTCTTTATTATTTAATGTGAGTTTAATGATAAAGTGCACTTAATTTATTTTTAAGTGACTTTTGTAAAAATGTATTAAATGATTAAAAAGGCCATTTAATGATATTTTAATGAGATCCTTAGATGTTAAAGTGAAAATATCTAATCCTATCCATTGGTGAAAAGATTGGTTAGGGTGTGTGTGAGTTTGTGTGTGTGTGTGTGTGTGTGTGTGTGTGTGTGTGTGTGAGAGAGAGAGAGAGAGAGATAGAAAATAAGGCACATTTTCTAGGAAGTCTATTATGCACACAAATCGAGGAAGGGTACCAGCATACCCATTTCATATAGTGAGAAGGATTGTTTTCCAAACATGAAAAAATCCTAAGACAGTTTGTAACCATATATTTCAGGGAAATCAACATTATATCTATACAAACAGATCATAGAGTTTTGTCATAATATTTATGTGCATGATTTTTTGCAATATGGGCACATAAATCTAGGTATTAGAGGTGATATTTGGGTTGTACATCCTTATGTTGGCATAAATACTGAGGCAAGAAGAAAAGTTCATATTTTTTTTATTGGAAAAAATGAAATTTCTAAGTGATGTAATTTCTGAGTTTTTCCTTTAATATGAAGAATTTCTCTCTCACATGTTTTCCCCATCCCGGGGTTTTTCTTGGGTCATTGACCAAAATATCTCGTGTCTACATTTGAGTTTGTTATTCTTTTCATTGTATAAAAGATGTACTTGGTTGTATGTGTTTGTGTCTATTATTTCTCATACTTATGTATTAATTGAAGACATAAACAATTTGAGACTAAGTGTTTGACAAAACCTGTGAGTAGGTTCTCTGTAAAGGGAAGTGAGTAGAGGTTTTGAAAAAGTGATTTCAAAGCTGAGCATGAAATTTTTTCTTTGCTCAGAAAAAGAAAGGAGGAAAACATAATCTTATTTTCATCCTATATAACCAATGGCCACTAGTCTAAGGTTCGAGTATAGGTTCTATGGGGAATCCAACTTTAGCCCATGGAAGGAGATGAGTTATGTAATATTGTCGAGAGCACATATAAGAAACATGTAACTATTCCTACAGATGCAACCCTTTTGGTAGAATACAATAAAAATACCATAAAGGCTAAGAGGATTATCCTTGATACCGTCAAGGACCATGTTATTCCCTATGTCACGGGAAAATAAAATTCCTTCGAGATATGAGGATAATTTAGAGTGGGATCATATTCATCGGACCTATTAATACACACATGCCGATGTAGTATCATCTTCATCAATCATACAAGTTTTTAATTCATTGATACCAAAAATTAGATGGCGAGCACTTAAGCTATATGGAAGTACGTCAAAATTCCTATGTTATCAAGCACTTCAAATGATCTTTCATACCTTTGTAGTAGTGCGCTAAAAATTCCCACTTTGAACTATATTCTCAACCCAATTTAAGGAATACCTTGTCACCAACTTGAAAATCAATTTCTCTTCTACCTTGATCTTCCCAATATTTCATCCTCTCAACCACCTTCATCAACTCAACATGCAACCTTTGACTTTGTCTTTCCATTATTTAAGGAACTCTACTGTCAATGGAATGCTCCCATAGAAGCATTTCAACAATATTTGAGGTGCCATTAGTTGTTTTCCATTGGCCAACTCAAATGAACTATACCTTAAATTTGAACTCTTCTATAGTTACAAGTAAAGTGAGTCAATTCCAACAACTTTGATTAATTCAATTGGTTTGCATGTACAAAATCACTTAGGTGATCCTCCAAAATGCAATTGATACATTATGTTTTCCAACAATTTGTGGATGGTAACTTTAACTCATAAGCACGTTGTTTCCAATAATTCTAAATAACTATTCCCAAAACCACCAAGTGAACCTTGTATCCCTGTTAACCACAATATTTACTAGAAGACCCCAATTGTCACAACCCTGAAATTTTTTGTCGAAACCATGCTTGCTTTATTTGTTGATTATGCCTCACTACCCAACTTTAGTCATGGAGGCTTGCATTCCCAAGAATACTTGTTTGTAAACTATGCCTCTTCATCTAGAGATCGCCCATACCTCACCTATATACTATAACTTTGCTAGACCTACAATTGGTGCCTAATGAACTATCCACACCCAATCATGGATTAATGAAAGTTGTGTTTACTTATGTCTTGTTATACATAGCATGATAAAAAATTGAATTTGTGTCAAAAGAGGAACATCAAAATCAAACAGATCTCAAACAATGATGCAAAGAAAAAACATATTTAGACCAACTAAAGAAATTCATTATAAAATGATGATGTTACTAAATTTGCAATGCATGAATGAATTAGAAGAAACAAAAATATAGGCATAATGAAAAACAAATGAAGTAGAAAAAATATTAATAGTCATGAGATTTTAATTTTTACAAATAAGATAGCTAGGTCAAAAATATTGAAAACCCCAACTAGAACTATGTGGGGAATTTTATCAATGTTCCTTTTGATATATCTTGTAAAATAAATGAAACTGATAGAATTACAATATAGAAATAATAATAAGAAGAAGAAGAAGAAGAAGTTAATATTTAAAAATACTTACGATGTTGGTGAAATTCATGCTCAAATAGTCATAAATGCATTAAAATGATTATGTAAAATAACACTTTGCAAATTGGAAAAAGTTTTAATAAGTGTTGAGTGGAAGGAATACATTGAAACTCACTTTGAAAACAATCAATCTACTGAAGAAATTAACGAAGAAGCAATTACAAAAATAGTAGTGCATGGATTATTTGACTCATACACAATGTACAATCTTCAAAATAATCCAATAGACATTGCTCCTATTAAGGGGTGCATGCCATTAGGAATTTTCTAAGATAAATAATTAGAAGAAATTAGTTTTCTCTCATTATTCTATGGAGAAAAAAGACCAGATGACATAACAAAGAAATTTTCATATCAAAAAAATGTTCCATGGGTAGTTTTACATTATCACTATGGTTAGTATTTTTTTCCAATATTTTATTGAAACGTATAGTATGAGACTCCAAACATTCACAAAATGATACATGAAATTTTATAAAAAGTAAGTGAAGCACTACTACAATCTATGTACGTGTACTTTCTAAAATCATTATATCAAAATCGGATAGCTAGCAATGAAAGAATTGAAGCTATCTAGCAAGACTGTTTTGATTGTTTTCTAAAAATAAAGCAAAATCAGAACTGAGCTTCATGTTTTTATTGTATCATAAAATAAATTTGTTTTATAAATCAACATGTATTATTCTAATCAAATATTTAGTATTTGGATTAAAATAATAAAAGAGCAATTAAAAGGAAGAAAAATAATAACAAAATACATTAATCCAAAGCCAAATCTAAATTAGACAATGGATACATAGATCTCAAAACAATCCATATATGATAATACTGCCTACAACATCCATATGAAAATCTAATCACAATGACATGACAACTAAGATTACCAACATTCTTTGTTTTCTTATTAAAACATATAAGAATTAAACAAAAAAATTCAATTGAAAATGAAATAGCCGACAATGAAATTGCTCGATGTTTATGAGTGATCCATTGGCATATGGATGTTACTCTATAAATAGAATAAATGCTCTGGAGCAACTAAGTTTTCATGATGACGAAAACTACATCAAAATCAAGTACTTAAAGATACTTCAACATCATCACCATACAAAAACTTGTAGGAAAAACAAAAGTGTGCACTACAAATTCAATTCCAAATATGATGAGATTTATACGTTTGATATTGTTTTAGATGATATAAAATTAGCACATGAAGACTATATTCATGATTATGATGTATCTTAAACCTAAGAACAATGTTGTTGCAAATAAATACATCAAGCATATGGACCAATAGTTCTACATGGCATATTCCAACAATTTGGAATGCAAATATATATTCTCAATGTGTAGTACCTGACTCGTATGGAGTGGCCACATAGTGTGGCTTCTACATGAAAAAACTTGACAAAGCATAGCATCACCTACAAATGAATGATCATTTATGTTAAAGATACCAAAAGAATTGAAACAAGAGTTGAATGAATTAGAGGACAATTTTTTTTTTTCGATCATTGATTATTATAAGCAATGTCTTGAAGCTCTTAAGCATTTATGCCTAGTCAAATTTGCATCAAGTTATACAAATTTTTAGATACCTAATCCTTAGAGAACATAATACATTGTAAATATTTAAAAAAAGTATGTATTAGATTATATTTTCATACATCTAAAATAAATTGAAGAGTCATTGTGAAGTTCAAAGGACCTCTCTAAAGATTAAAACCAAAGGACACTCATCATTGTATTTATACATTATTCATGTTAGTGCAAATCATATCAAGATTGGATTTAATTAGGCCCGGTAGTGGTATCAAAGCCTTGGTCTCTTTCATAACTCCATGGTCTTCATTCAATATTCTACCTCTGCCATTTATTTGTGACCTACCCATTTTTGTCCCTTTAGGTGACCTCCAGACCTGCATTCCTATATCTTCTTACCTACTTCTCTCACTCAATCTACTCTCTACCTCAACCTGAGCATTTGTACATCAGATAATAGAAGTAAAAATATTAAACCCTAAACGTTTTCTCTAGGTATCTCGATTTATTGTTCTCTCCTCACCTGCATGGTATCTCCCCTCTACTCTACATGTGTGGTCACCATAGTGAGGTAGCCTTGTGCTACCTATGTGTAATATCTATCTAATAATGTACAACATCTTATGGTAAGAGGAATGGTTTTAACATTACATCTGCAAGTAGCTCATGAATCATCTCCACCATTTTGACATACTTTCCATCTAAACCCTTGACCTATGACATGCATGTGATTTGAACCAATGACTTGTGATATAATGTGCTATTTGAACACATGAACTACACATCCAAAGTAGTTTCCACCTCTAAATGGGAGTCTTCACCTCTATGTGCTGTAAGTACACAATGAGAATGTCTATGGTTGTTGGCATTGGTAGAGCCAACAACTCTTAGACTACTATAGGCTTTATTTTTAAAAAATTAACAATATGCCCTGGTTAAGTTGGGGATACAAGTAGATCATAAATCTTGTAATTGTGAGACTTCCAATACACTTCTCATAATAATTGTTTCCAAATACATCAATTTCAACAAGAGTATCACCAATACCGTGTACTTTAATACCCATAAGGTTTCCCTTGATAATACAATCCAATAATCCTTATTCCTTGATTACATTCTAAAAATTTTACAAGCCCTTCTCCTTGACTAAATTCATCGCAGATTGCAACATCAAATATTTTTTCAACTTCAAAAGGTGGGAAATGATACTTTTAGTAGTAACTGAGAGCTTGCAATAACATATTACCTATGGTGAGAGAGGCATGAACTGTAGACCATGTGTCTCTAGTGGTATTGTTAAATTAATGTAACTTCAAAGAATATTCTACTTGTACTTTATTATTGTAACTTCGTCGGGGATGTTTTACCTTTGTTCGGAGATGTCATTATTATATTTGGTCATGTAAAAGTCATGAGGTAAAGCCTCCATTATAAGTCAAGTCGTTAATACCCTCAATAATGTAATATAATATTATTTGAGTCCTCGTAGGAGAGGTCAGCCCAGTCAGTTAAAGTGAGGCAGATCTAGTTGGGTTAAAAGTTAAGTGAAAGGTAAAGTATAAATAGATAGTGTGTTCCTCTCATTTGTACAATCACTCACTTGTGCTAATCACATTAGAGGAGAGAGAGATATTTGCGAAGGAGGAGGAGGATTGGCTTGGCTCTATATTTTGGGTTTGTCTCTCTTATTTGTGAGACCTATTTTGGGCATTGTACTTTGATCATCTATATTGAGGAAGTTCTTGCTTGGTTTTCTTCCCCTTGAGGGTTTCCTAGGGTATATTGTTTTGTGCTTTGTGATTATATATCTTTCATAGATCCTTATTATAATGATATTGTGAATAAAATATTGAATTATAATAAAGTTGGAATCTATTCTATAGTAGCATATAATATTAAAATGGTATTAGAGCTAGCCTGAAAAGAACAACTTTCACAAGGTAAAACTCTCTCTCTGTCTCTAAAGTGAAAAAATTAGGGATTCTCACAGAAGTGAAAGTTTTTAGTGCAATTGGAATAGGGAAGTGTGCATCTCCAAGATCTAAATTTTGGTACCAAGATCGAAGTTTTTCAGTGGGTGAAACTCCTGGAAATTAAAACCCTAGTTTGACTCTGGACCAGAAAAACCATAAAACCATAAAACCAGAGAAAGCCAGAAACTGCATATCAAAATTTCACAAGTAAATTTTCAAAGGTGAAATTTTGGAATCTTTAGAGACCAAGTGTACCAGCATACTCTCCTCAGTCAAGTGCATGTTCTGGTGAGTTCATTTTTTGATTTTGAGAAATTTTGATTTTTGGTTATTCTCTACTCGTCGGGTTAAGATGGCACCAAGCACTAAGCTTGGTAACAAGTTGGAAGGAATAGAGAACTTCCATGCTTGGAAGTATAGGATTGGAATCATTCTAGAAGAGAATGATATTTCAAATTTTTTTAAAGAAGATGTACCAGAATGCGCAAATGTTGAAGCCAAAGAAAGAAAAGAAGAAGAAGAACCTCCCAGGAAGGAAGAAAAGGAAGAGGTAGAAGATTATGTTTTATTCTCAGCTCTCTCTGGGTACGTGACACCTAGAAATGACACATGGCTAATTGATAGTTGTGATTCAAAGAACATGACAGGTCAGAACAAGTCTCTCTCCAGTTTAGAAGAAAATAACTCCCCTTAGAAGGTATCATCAGGAGATGATCACAAATACCCTATTAAAGGGAATACGAGAGGCCACCTAAAAGATTGATTCAGGAACCTCGCGTTAACACCCAAAAGTGCTCACTACCTCATCTAACCCAATACATGACTCATTTGTCCATATTTCCTACCATAAAAGCCTCCAAAACCTTGAAATCCCACTAAAAAGCCTCCAAAAGGTCACAAAACCATTAAAAAAGCCTCCAAAAGGCCAAAAAAACCCATTTCCCCCCAAAATAATCCAAAATTCCTCCAAAATAGCAAAAACCCTCTAAAAAGGGAATAAAAAATATAAAAAAAGAGGAAAAAGAGGGAAAAAGGAGGAAAAAACCCTATACAGCTGACCTAAACCATATGGTGCCAAAAACCATGCGCCAACACTCCACCACTAAAAACCTATAAATAGGTGATGGAGGGCCCTCATTTCATATCCACAGTCAAATACACCCTTACTCTGACAAAATCACTCTTGAAACCCTAGCTTACCCTTGAGATACTTTCACCCTTGACTGCCCCTTTTGGCCCATTTCCAACCCTTTGGAGAAAGAGAAGGAGCAAAGTTGGAGTTTGGAGCAACCCTCTTGGACTATTGCAAGAACTTCACCAACCTCTACACCTGAGGTAAAATTTTAATACAAAAAAGAAAGATCTTCACCATATTTCCATTTTTTTGTTATGTTTATTAATGCTCATGCTAGTTTAGAATTCGTATTGTTTTATTACTTTAATTTACTGTTTATTGAACTGCTACTAAGGAGTCCATTCTCCTTAGTAGGTGCTCATTTTCACAAGCTAGGGTGAAAACCCTAGCTATAGTTTTGGCGACTCCCCTAGTGTTCCTTTCAATTTCTGGTTATAGTTTTAATAGTTTTAAGCATTTTCAATTTTCTGCAATATTTTTCTGTTTTTTTTTCCTTTCGGCTGTCCCTTTCGGCTGCCATAAATCGCGTCTTTTACCCCCCACAATTGCGTTCCGACTGCGTCTTTCAGACATTTACCTGCGATCCTACCGCGGATCTCAGACTGTTTTCGGCGCCCCACCGGCAGATTCCAGTCTGTTACTTGTGATCTGACCGTGGCTAGTAGCTTGTTTGGTGTGATCTGACGACAGTTGTTAACCATTTTCCCACGTCCTGCCTATGGCTTTCAGCCATTTTTCTGCAACCCGTTGGCATCTTTAGGCCATTTTCCCGCGTCCTGCCTGTGGCTTTCAACCATTTTTCTGCAACCTGCCGGCGTCTTTAGGCCTTTTTCCCACATACCATTTGCGGCTTTCAGCCATTTTCCCGCAACCCGCTTGTGGCTTTCGATCTGTTTCCAACGGCCCGACTGCATCTTTCAGCCAAAATCCCGCAACCTGTTTGCGACTGTTCAGCTGTTTCCCGCGGTCCGACCGCCTAGATTTGCCACAAACCCATGGTCTGTTTTCTGCACTTTTTTCTGTTTTGAACCCAGCACTTTGCTGCAATATTTTCTGCACTTGCACAGCCATCTGTCCTACCTATAGCCATCCTTCCCTATAGCTTTTTCTGCAGTATTATTTCTGTTCCATTTACATAATTTGTATTTTTTATTTTTTATTTTTTATTTTTTATTTTTATTTTTATTTTTATTTTTTTCAGCATTTTAATTGAAAAAGAGAAAATTTTGCATTTCAAAGTTTAAATTCAGTATTGTTATTTTTAGTTAGCAAGTTGCCCACCCCGTGGCACTTTTTATTTGGGATCATCATCTCACATGCACACACTCTGTCACCTAATTCAAGTGAGCCTTAAAAAACTACTTACCACAATCAACATTCTAACCCCACTTGGGGAACACATAAGAATTTTTGCAGTTAGGTAGGATTGGGGGGATAGGCATCCAAATGACACCCCTCGGTTGCTTACACTTGAGACATAGCTGTTGTCCATTAGGGAACCCAAATCCCCTAGTATTTTTTGGCATAGTCACAACCAGTTTATCAGAGGGCCTCTCCCCTAGCAGGGTTGAAGTCGCCAGACTGGTTCCAGAGGCCTGAGTGGAATACCGCACTCCATTCAGTAATCGAAGGCTACCTTTCATAGTTCTCAGGGTATCACCCATATGGGGATACCACAACGATAGAACCAAACCGCAGATTCACCTTTTCTGGACATTTCATGAATGGGGTATCTTAGTTGCCTTTCTTCTAGGATTGACTACCCGGTGTCCCTCCTGGTAGGGGGATATCTTTAGCCACTTGGCTCTACTATCCATATTGTCTGACTTGGATTTCATCACCTTGCAGAGGATATGTCTAGTTGAGTCAGAATAATATTTAGCTAGATGTTTGCATGCTCCCTTACCTCCTTTTGGTCTAGCGAGTCCACTATTTTTATTTTTTAGGAAACCTGTTGCTTGTTGGTATTCTGACCATTTCTGTTGATACTCCACTTATTGTAGCACAACTGTTACAGTAAGTGCTTTGAGTTGGTTGTTGGCCTGAGTGCCATATTTTTTGAGCGCTCCTTCTGCACACTCGGTTGCATTAGGGTTTTTGAGCTATTTTTCACTCAACACAACCCCTAGATATTTGACACCATCTATCACCATTGAGTCCCCGAGACATTCTCGGCACCTTCAAGGCAAGCCCCCACAGCACGGTTCACTTGACACCACCCCTCCTAGACATAGATCTTCATCACTTGATACCACTCATCATAGATCTCGAGCTTTGTCACTTGACTCCACTTGTCAATGGCATAGAACTCCATCACCCGATCTAGATGCCCCTTATTTTACCTCTGATTCTGAGGCAGAGTCCGAGAACCCCATTTACACTGCACCAACCATCCCCATGGCTGGTGTGACTTCCACCCCTTTCTTTGTAGGGACCATTGGTGGAGCATTCACCACCACACCAGCTACCACACCTACTTTGGGTATGCCCTCGATTGGGCCCACATCTACCATTCCGATCACTGCACCAATTCCCGTAGCCGGCATCTCTATCGTCACTCCATCAGTGACTCACACTACCCTTGGCAGTGCAGGACCGTCCCATACCACTTTCATCCCTTCACTTGGGGGAAACCTCCCAAACCCTGCCCCTACACTTGGGGGCATTGTCCCCAACATCGTCCAACCCACTAGTATGTCACATCCTTCTACTAGTTTTCCATTCATGGCTAGCCTCAACCTTCCTGACCTAGCTAGACTAACTAACGATCCCATCAGACACGACCCTGCGTGGCCTCACATGCCCACCAAGCTCCCTTCCGACATCCCTAAGTTTGGGGGAAAGGCAGGTGAGGACCCCCAGAACCATATTATGTCCTTCCATCTATGGTGTTCCTCCAACTCCATAGTGAATGACTCTGTCTGCCTCCGTTTGTTACAGTGCACCCTCACTAGCTTTACAGCTAAGTGGTACATCGAGCAGCCCCATGGGACCCATGCCACCTTTACTTCCCTTGCCTCGACTTTCCTACAGTTATTTCAGTTACCTGTCCGCTATGACGCGGGAGTTGAGATCCTACTGTCTTGCAGATAGGACACGGCTACCCACATCTTTGACCACATTCATGAGTGGCGTCGACGCCGCAGCCTCTACAAAATCAAGTTAGACGACCGTATCTTCTTAGATTGGCTTCTAAGTCCCTCCTTCCTATCATTCCCAAGGATGTGGCATCCGAACGACCCCAGTCTGAAGAAGAGGCCATCCTCAAAGCCCAACAATTTGACCTCATTTAAGCCCAGTTGGGTTATCTATATACCATCATACCTGATGCCCCTCGCGACGATTCCTCCCAACACGATGTGTCGGGGGCATCCCATGCCGTAGATGGCATCATTGGCCGTATTGCCTTGCATCCCCAACCCTTTTCCATAGCACGTCCTAGCCATGGCCCCGACCTTTTGCGAGCTACATCACAGTCCGGAGCAACCAATTCGTATGCTCCCATGGCACATCACCACCATTCCGACGGACCCTCATGTCCACCTCAGTGCTTTGGTCATGCATCCCCCGCTCATGCCCCCTCGGTCGTACCTTAGCCCTATTACCACCCGCAGGCTGCACCAACTCTTGTGTCCTCTCAAGCCCAACATGCTTATTACCCCCCACAGGCAGCCCCTGCGGCAAACCCACAACCCGCTCTGCCGACGTATCAGCAACCCCCACAAGTTTCAGCACTTGCACAGCCTCCCCCTACTTATTATCCACCGCAGCCTGCTCCCGCACCTGCACAACCCCAGGACCCACCTGCTGCCCAAGGGTAAGTATACGCCCAACATAATCCACAGCAAAACCAGAACAACCAGCGCCAACAGGGCCAGCAAAACCATGGCAAAGGCCGTAACCCTGGGAACAACCCCCCTCTAAACCAAGGTGGTCAACCTCCCAATCCCCCAAACAACAATAACACGGCACCTACCAACCAGAACCCTGATCGACCGCCCAAGCAGACCAAAAATCCTAATTTACAAACAAACCATCCTTGTTCTGTTTGTGGGTCTATGGCCACTATACACATGCTTGCCCACATTTGGAGCGAGCTCGGCAACTCTTGACTGATGATGCCCATCGCCAAGGGCACGCGGCTCCTCAGGCGCCACCCAACCCCCCACCCCCTTAGCAGTAACCTTTGGTGCTGCAAAACCCCTTACCAACCAAAGGCGTAGTGAACACTCAGCCGGTGGCTCCCCCTCAAGGCAACGCACCCCCACAACAATAGATCACTTATGCCGCTCCTGATCAACCCATGTTCGACTCAAGTACCCACCACTTGTTAATGATGTCATCCGCTGATGTCAACCTCCAAACCCATCGGAACCAATATGGCTCCACCCCTGAAGCCTCTCCCACCGACAAAAACACTAACGCTCATCCCACTGATCAGACGTTACATATACCTATGGCTCCACTCGATGGCGCATCTAAAGCACCTTGTTTCCCACTTCATCGTATCAACAATAACCCTAATGCTCGCGCTGCGTCAAATTACAACATTGTAGATGACTTAGCCCAATATCCCGTAGCCATGTCTGCGTTAGAAGTCTTAAAAAACTATCATTCACAGTGCAGGACTTTGCTCTCCACCATTGGGGCTATTGACTCAAATGATTCACAATTGATGGCCTACAATTTGGACCAGTCCAAACCACGCCTGCCTTCCACTTGAGCATTCCAAGTTTATATTTTCGTTCGGAATCTTGTCATCCATCGGTGCATTATCGATGAAGGTGCCTCTACATGCATTATGTCCACATTCGTTTGGAAGAAGTTGGGATCCCCTACCCTCTAGTAGTCCACCACTGCGTTGCGAGCCTATGACGGCTGTTCAGATCAACCCCAAGGTCTCTTAGCTAATGTCCCCGTCCAACTGGCTGGTAAAACCGTGCTCATTGACATAGAGGTCGCCAATGCCCAACTTGATTATAACCTCTTACTTGGCCACAGCTACATGTATGCCATGCGGGTGGTTGCCTCATCTATTTTTCGTACAATGATGTTCCCCCATGACGGACACGTGGTCAAGGTCGACCAACTCACCTATTATGATCCCAAAGCCCCCGCTGCACCCGAAAATGCTCTCCCCATGGTTGAACAACCAGTTTGTGGTGCGACTACCTCGTTTGTTTCCTCCGTGGGACCCAAACTTTACTCAAATCCTCCTATGACCTCAACATTCCAGTCCATTCCCCCCCCCCGTCACCTACGATCGAAGTATCTGACCTATGTACCCTCTCCCACAATACACAAACACTCAACAATCAACCGCCCTTGTTACCCAAACCACCATTGGTACCTAGTCACAATGGTGTTACACCCACGCACACAATCCCCTTCCTATTCCCTCCCTTGGGAGTAGTAAGTGCCCCGGTTATGGCTACTCTCAGCCTCCCCGGGTTAACCTTAGGATTACCCGTGTGGTATATTTCGCCTCCCGTTCCCCCACCGAGACCAAATGTCATCCTTCAACCAGTGCAACCCATTTCCACTACTAGTCAACCATCTCCCGATGTCACTACCCCTTCGTCATCGACGAATCCTCCTCCTCTTATCAAGCCCATTGGGGGTAGAGGCCCACAACCATACACTACTGTACCCCCTCCCAAGGCAGTTAAACCCCCCCCCGATGTGTTTCGTGCTCCCCCCAAATGCTCATTGTGTGATGAGTTAGGCCATCTGACTCATCAATGTCCACAATTACCTGCATTACAGGAACACATGCAAATGCTTGATGACAATCCCAACATCCCGGTTGTCGAACTAGATCCAACCCCTAAGCCTTGTAATAAATCACTGCATACCAACCACCCTTGTGCAATATGCGGTATTTACGGCCATTACTCACATCACTGTCCTGATCTACCAGATTATAGAGCATCTCTCTATGAGATGAATAATTTGGACCTTGAGACGGCACCCCCCACAATTGAGGAGATCCACCCCCCAATATCATCCCCATCCGGAGAGATTAACACCATTTATATGATATCTTTGACTACCACTCCCTCATCAACCGATTTGACAACTCACCATTTCCGCAATGATGAGGAGATCCTCAAGGCTCTCACTGCCCCAGATTATCCTTGGGATGACATGCATCATCGTTCCTATTTCCTCCCAAAAGACTCCTCCTCTACCATAGCTACCCAATTCGTGGTTGAGTCCAAAGATTTCCTTCCCACTAAATTCGATTGGTTTAAGGATCCTATTCCCGCTCCTGATGCTTCTGAGGAAGGTAACATGGCCAACATCTCACCCGTCATCCACATAGATATCTCTGACCCACCTGGTGCTTTTGAAATCATTACCTTAGGAGCCTCCTGCAATGAGTATGAGATTGACGCGTACAAAAAACTTTTCCAAGAGTTCCGTGATGTCTTTTCCTGGTCCTATACCGAAATGCCTAGTCTTGACCCCGCTATTATAGAGCACCACATTGACACATGGCTCGATGTACCCCCCGTTCACTAGAAACAGTGCCCCATTCATCCTTCAAAGCTCCCCACTGTTAAGGTAGAGGTTGAAAAACTTCGCAAAGCAGGATTCATTTATCCTATTGCATATACCACATGGGTTTCAAACCCTGTCCCTGTTAACAAAAAACAAGGCACCATTAGAGTATGTACTGACTTCCGCGATTTAAACCGCGCTTGTCCCAAAGACAACTTCCCCACGCCATTCATTGACCAACTCATCGATGCGTGTGTGGGACATGAAGTCCTATCTTTCATGGATGGTTTTTGCAGATACAACCAGATTCAGATCCATAAGAAGGATCAGTACAAGACTAACTTTACCACCCCATGGGGCACCTTTTCCTACCGCGTCATGCCTTTCGGCCTCAAAAATGCTGGTGCCACCTTCCAGTAGGCCATGACCTATTGCTTTCACTACTTGGTCCATATCCTGCTCATCTATCTTGATGACCTTATAGCTCGTTCCCGGAAATGATCAGACCACCTTAACGACCTCTGACAAGTTTTACTGCGTTGTCACAAATATCAAATCCGCTTGAACCCACACAAGTTTGTCTTTTGCGTTCTGGCAGGCCGGTTGTTGGGTTTCATTGTTTCCCAGAAAGGAATTACTGTTGATCCCCTGAAAGTCCAAGCCATCTTAGACCTTCCCTCTCCTCGCACACTCCGGCAGCTCCAAAGTCTACAGGGGCGATCCAATTTCCTTCGTCGCTTCGTTCCTAATTACGCCACTACCGTTCATGGTTTCTTACACCTGCTTCGTACCCACATACCCTTTGTCTGGCATGAGCAAGCAGAAGCTTCATTCGAAGCCCTCAAGAAATCTCTCACACAAGCCCCTTTGATCTCCCCTCCGGATTTCTCTCAGGAATTCATCCTTTACGTCTCGGCATCCGAACATGCCGTGTCCGGAGTCTTGGTTCAAGAAGACGCCACTCGCCAGGAGCATGTCATTTATTACGTCAGCCAGACCTTGTCTGGACCACCCCTATGTTACCCATATGAGAAGAGACTAGCCATAGTGTGGTCTTTTCCGTCAAAAAATTGTGACACTACATTTTACTTAGTCATACCACAGTTGTCGTCGACTCCAACCCCATGGTCTATCTATTAAACTGGCGGCTCCTGCAAGGTCGTGTTACTAAATGGGTCATTATCCTCCAGGAATATGACCTCACTTTCTGAACCCCTAAGAGCACTAAAGGCCTTGCGCTTGCCCAGCTCATCACCGATCTCCCCTCCCTTCTGCCGTCCCCAAAAATCTCCGATGAGTTACTCGACAATCACTTGTTCATCATCTCATCTGATGACCCATGGTACGGTGATATTTTGTTATACCTGCGCATGCAGAAGTTCAGACCCAACATCAATCATGATGGACACCGTTGTATCCATCACCAGGCCTCTCGATATCTCCTCTCAGGCGATGTCCTTTACCTGCAAGGGGTTGACACGATTCTCCATCGTTGCCTTACACACGAGGAAGCCGAACACGTCCTCAATGACTATCATAACAGTGCCTACGATGGCCATTTCTTTGGGATGGCCACCGCCCAAAAGGTCATCCACGCAGGATACTTCTGGCCCACACTCTTTACCGACTGCATCATAGCAGTCAAACATTGTCATAATGGCCAACTTTTTGCCCCCAAGGCCCGGACACCCCCCACTCCGTTACACCCAGTCGTCACCATTGGTCCCTTTTGTAAGTGGGCCATCGACTTCATGGAATGTAAACCCCCATCTGCCAACGGCCATAAGTACATCATTGTCGCCATTGATTACTTCACCAAATGGGCCGAAGCCATGCCCACTTTCAATTTTACCACTAACACCGTTGCCCGTTTCTTTTTTAACCATGTTATCACTCGATTTGGGGTTCCCAAACAGTTGGTCTCAAACCATGGTTCACACTTCGAAGATTCCATTTGGCGTGAGTTATCCACCCTAATGAAGTTCAAACATCGGTATTCCTCTGCTTACTACCCCCAAGGGAATGGCCAAGTAGAGGCCATTAACAAAATATTAAAAACCATCCTCCAATGCATTGTTGACCAGCATCAGTCCAATTGGCACCACATGTTGTTCCCTGCCTTATGGGCTTACCGTACATCCACCAAGACTGCCACCAGTTTTACCCCGTTTCATTTAGTTCACGGTGTAGAATCTGTCCTCCCCATCGAGTGTCAGATACCTACCTTAAACATCGCCGTCAAGATTCTCCTTGACACCTCCCCACTCGAGCAACGTCTACTATCACTAGAACAAGCTGATGAAGACCGTCGTGCCACTCTATAGACCATTGAAGCCGCCAAGAACCGCTCCAAAGCTGGTTACGACAAACATGTACACCCTCGAACTTTCCATGAAGGAGACCTCGTCCTCGCCTATGACCAAGCCCACGACAAAACTGGTAAAGGAAAGTTTGAATCCATGTGGCAAGGCCCTTACATCATGTAGACCTGCCTCGGCAATGGAGCATACATTTTGACTGACTCAGAAGGTCACCCTTTGCGCAACCCTCGTAATGGGTTGTATCTTAAACACTTTTATCCCTAAATAAACCCGTGGCCCCATTGGTCCGTATTGTACAGTTTACTCTCTTTTTTGTTTTTCACCTTTTTTACCACAATCTTACATTCATCTTTTTTGCATGACCACAGATGGACCATCTTCCACCTCATTACATTGGCTTCCCCGATGGAGCAAGCTGCTAGTCTCCCAACCTGGCTTCTGCAACATGGGTCTTATATTCCCCTTCACATGAATTGATTCACCTTGACGGAATATGTATAGGCACTGCTACCAATAACCAGGCGGAGTATGATGCTGTGACCGATCTCCTGACTGCTGCCCTCCAGATGGGCATATGTCACCTTCATGTGTTCCTTGACTCCCAGCTACTTGTCTCCCAGCTCAACAACTGCTACCAGGTGCGTGATCCCTGCCTCTTTAGAAAATTCCTGCGCACAAAACAACTCAGCCGACAATTTGAATCCGTAACATTCACCCATGTCCCATGAGCTCAAAATAGTGTCGCAAATCAAATGGCTAATAATATCCTAGATTGGCACATCAATCACACCATGTAAAACCTCCGTCATGCATCATCTTCCCATAACATCTCATCAAAAAATATATAAAAACCCAAAAATATTGCAAGGGGGGTCCACATGCCTATCATCACATAAACATTTGCATCCATGTGCAATAAAAATAAAACCACATTATTAAACAAGGGAATCCACGTGCCTAATCCTACATACATAATGTTGCATCCATGTGCAATACATCACATAAAATACACAAGGGGCATCCATGTGCCCAACATTCTATACTACTTGCATCCATGTGCAGTACAAACATATAACAAACCATAAGCGCATCCATGTGCATACACGTGCCTCCGAGTCCTACCCTCGCTCCTCCTCCAGCAACTCCTCATCCCCTGCCAGCTCATGTGCCTGACCCCTATTCGCCAAAATGGCCACCTGGATCACAATCGACCAGAACTCTCATGGCACCCTCATGCAATCCTGAATCACCTCTGGATCCACGTCACGCCACCCGTCATCAGTCACTCCAACCAGCAATTGGTCTAGAAGCATCCGTACGGACTCTAGAGTCCCCTCAGTGTCCTGTCGACGCACCTCCCCTCGGCCTGGAAGGGCTGGTACTATACCGTGTGTTCTGACCCGAACATCGCGGTCTTCAGCTGTGTGATCCACTCTGGAACCCGCGGTCCCCGACCACGGTTCCACCCCACAAACCCACGGTCCACCCACGTGGACTGTACAATAAAATCCCCTGGGACCCACCACCCTTCCTCGAACCCAATGAAAATGTAGGTATGATTTTGACAGAATACCTGTAACTCTCGGATCTGAAAATGGCTGGTCGGATTGTCCAAAAATGTCAACTCAGCTCTGGTCCACTCTGATCACTGGTCAAAGTCAACAAGTCCAAATGACACTTGTCATGTTAGACCCACTCACTATTTATAGTCCGTTGACTTTTTCTTGTTTTGGCCATTCTGAACCCATACGGAGTCCATTTTTCGAACTGTTTCCACCACTGGAATCAGCACGATGAGACCGTCATGATGGTCAACTTGTTTTCTTATTTTTTCATCATTTTTTGAGCATTTTTTAGACACCACTAGTTGCCTCGGTTTGTGTGCCACTTCGACTGCTCTCCATTTTTGGTATATTTTATATCATTGGATTCATTTTTTCAAGCCCGTGATGATGCTTGAGATCATTTCTCACTCTCACCCCCATATTTTTTGTGTATTTTTCTAAAATGCCCCCCGTCACCTCGGTTTATGTGCCACATCGACCGTTATTCGTTTTTGACACTTTTTATCTTCGAATTCATTTTTCTGAGCTCATGATGATGCTTGAGATCATTTCTCGCTCTCACTTGGTACAATTTCAACATTGTGTCTCGACACCTTGCTGCCTCGATTTGCACGCCACATCGGTTGCCATCGGATTATTCCACATTTTTACATGAGCCATTCACTCCTGTCATACAGTAATTATTTCGTTATTTTTCCACCATTCATTACCCCGCAAGGAAGCCCACCAGTGTTCCCCCCTACCTTCGCTCTTGGTCATCATAAATGTTCCTTGATTGAGCACTTCCTCCTTGCCTGGCCATTCCTTTTGTTCAGTATAATATTATCCCTTTTTTGGGTCGGACAAGTCCTTTACGAAAAATGCACTTAGGGAGTTTCTGTTAAGCTCTTTTCTGACTCCTAATACAATGAAAAGATCGCCGAGCAATCTTGCTTCCTTTCATGCTCGTTAAAGTACCTGAAAGGGCGTCTATCTGGTATAATTTTAACCCTTTTCCGGACCTGCTAGACTAATTATGAAAAATGAATACTCTAGTCCCACTGGCTAGAAGAGTTCCTCATTGCATCCTTTTATGCTTCTTCGGGCCTTGGAGACTAACACACGAAAAAGAAACCCCCTGGAGTCTTCTTATCGCTTTCAAACTCTCTAAAATTGAAAGCAACCATGAGCATGAACTGTCCTAGGCTCGTACAAATCCACATGACAGTACCATTCCATTATTTCAGAGTCTTCTTATCGCTTTCAGACTCCTTAAAATTGAAAGCAATCACGAGCATGAACTGTCCTGTGCTTGTATAAATCCACACGATAGTACCATTTTACACGCACTTCTTCTAGTTCCTTAACCCATGAAGAAGTCCCCTCATGCCTCTTGGCACTATGATCGATCATCTCGGCAGCACCCCCAATCAGGTCGCCTTTGTTCAGAGTAGTCTACAGTCTCCTGCCATTTTACACCAGCTTGAGTATAACTCATCCCAGTCACTATCCTTGATCCATTACAGCTATGATCCCTTTCCCATCAGTCAATTTCATATGCTACCCGATCATCCCCGCCATCATACTCTGAACAAAGGAAGTTTGAGTCCACCCACTCTACTTGCCCAGTTATCCCCTACAGTATGTCAGTCCTACCATCAATACTCTCACACTTCGGTTCTCCACCTCGTGCTCCTGTCAAGGAAACATCATTGCCTTGATAGTTGCAGGTTTCCCTCTGTCGACAACAGCCCCTCTATTCCAGAGGATAGACCTAGAGGTCCCTACGCCTTGGACCCATCACCATCTATGGTGAGTTCCTATGGACCATTTTGAGAGGAGTCATCATTGCCTCTCCACGTGGTTGTTTCTCACATGCTCAACTTCAACACCTTGATCGCATCATTGAGAATCACATAGGGTTTATATCCCTTCAGTTATTGGTCGAAGACCCCGGATTTCGCCCGACTCTAGCACATTGGTGAGTCACTTCGGAATGCCCAGTTATATGTTCCCGTGGATGTCCGGGTTGCATTGGCAATTGTACTTGGAAGCCATCCAGTGATATGCTTCCTTGAGTACTCAGTTCAGTTCCAGTTTAGTGTACCATTAAGGACATGCCTCCCTGTCACTATGCTCCAGCAACTCATCAGTTCCTCTAGTACCACACTCAGCAGCACTATTGTTATTCCAGTGTACCATTTCTTTAGCTCAGACATGGTCAGCCTAGTAGTATGTCCCAGATTTGTGTCCCCTCTGGACCCTTATGATGTACACAGTGGTTCTCTATGTATCCTATAGGTCCCCCTTTTCGGGCCTCACTGTTATTTTTATGTATCTTGATATGAGCATGGGTATGCCCGCCTCGTCCATATATTGAGATTCTTCCTCATTTATTATTTAAGGCTATGTATATTTCAGGTCCCCATATTTTGGACCCCATTGTTATTATTGTTCTATATCTTGATACGAGCATGGGAATGCCCACCTCGTCCATATATTCAGATTATTCCTCATTCATTGTTGAGGTCATGTACTTTCAGTTTTTTCAATATGTTCAGGACCGTTGTTCCGAGCTCTAGTTTGTTTCTTCTCTTCTCCACACCCCAGGAAAACCATAAAAGACTTATGATGTCTATCGGCCATACGATGATCTCCTGCCCTCACACATCAGGGGGCAATCTGTTAACACCCAAAAAGTGCTCACTACCTCATCTACCCCAACACATGACTCATTTGTCCATATTTCCTACCATAAAAGCCTCCAAAACTTTGAAATCCCACTAAAAAGCCTCCAAAAGGTCACAAAACCATTAAAAAAGCCTCCAAAAGGCCAAAAAACCCCTTTTCCCCCAAAATAATCCAAAATTCCTCCAAAATAGCAAAAACCCTCTAAAAAGCGAATAAAAAATATAAAAAAAGAGGAAAAAGAGGGAAAAAGGAGGAAAAAACCCTATACAGCTGACCTAAACCATATGGTGCCAAAAACCATGGGCTAGCACTCCACTACTAAAAACCTATAAATAGGTGAAAGAGGCCCCTCATTTCATATCCACAGTCAAATACACCCTTACTCTGCCAAAATCACTCTTGAAACCCTAGCTCACCCTTGAGCTACTTTCACCCTTGAGTGCCCCTTTTGGCCCATTTCCAACCCTTTGGAGAAAGAGAAGGAGCAAAGCTGGAGTTTGGAGCAACCCTCTTGGACTATTGCAAGAACTTCACCAACCTCTACACCTGATGTAAAATTTTAATACAAAAAAGAAAGATCTTCACCATATTTCCATGTTTTTGTTATGTTTATTAATGCTCATGCTAGTTTAGAATTCGTATTGTTTTATTAATTTAATTTACTGTTTATTGAAGTGCTACTAAGGAGTCCATTCTCCTTAGTAGGTGCTCATTTTCGCAATCTAGGGTGAAAACCTTAGCTACACCTCGATGAAGATGAAGGATGTACTATATGTACCATGCCTAAAGAAGAACCTACTTTCTATCTTAGCTTTAGATAACAAAGGGTTTAGGGTTTCCTTTACAGATGGAGAAGTTCTCATGTGGCCCAAAGGAAAATCTATAGAAGATGCAGCCGTTATTGGAATAGAAGAAGGAGGTCTATATAAACCGAGAGGTCACTTAGAAGCAACCTTAATTCATGATCAAAATTATAGATCATAAGCAATAAAAACACAATACCTCAAAATCAAATGATGGAGCAGATCTTACCATCAAAAATTACAGTAATCACTACAAGGAGACTAGGATCAAAAGAGATCCTACCAAACAAACAAAGATAAGTAGTTGAATTGTCATTTTATCAAACTGTTTAAATGATATTGTTCAATTGTGTAAATGTTTATGTTCATATAAGTGTAGTATTCATGTTAGAAAATTTTCATTAATATTGTTGATGTATATGTAACTTCGGAATGTATTTCATATATGTATGTTGTATTCCTATAGAGATGTTATTATTCCTCTATACGAAAGTGTCGTCATTAATATTGTAAGTGTCGTAACTTATACTTGATGGGTTATTAGACCACCTTGTTGGGTTCGGCCCTGTATAAGTCATGTGGGTCGAAGGGTTATTAGACCACCCTATTGGGGGTCAACCATGTGGGTCAAAGGGTTATTATACCACCAAGTGTGGGGTCGGCCTGGATTAAGTTAACCATGGGTTACGCTAGACATGTAGGCCCCATTAGTTTATTGGGCAGGACAGAACAAGTATAAATAGAGATCGGGAGATCTCTACTTGATCATTCATTCACACACTTCTCTCATTCGGAAAGTGGCACACTTGTGAGGAGGAGGCTCTGCTGCTAGGAGAAGACTATCTCTTATATTATGGTTGTATCATTGCTCTATCTATCTCTGAGGAAGTTATTGGGGTTTTTCACCTTTATGGTTTTCCCCAAGTAAACTCTGTGTCTCTTCTGTGCTTGCATTATTGTGTCCATGATTGATATGTGGTAGATTTTCTATACATTTTGTTCTCTCAGTTAAGATCAAAGATCAGATTGAAGTAAATTTTAAAAATTTAACATGGTATCAGAGCCATCCTGAAAGAAGGCATGATATGGCATGTATGACACTTGTTGCACTTACAATACTAGGGCTTGATATAGCAAAAACAAGTCATCGTAGCACTTTTGATATAAATAAATTTTGACGAGGTTTATGGGTCGGAAAATCATACAGGACAAAGATAAGATCCCCATGTACCTTGTGTCCAAAGGACAACCTCTAATTCGTTGTACTTTGTGATTTATGATCTGTACAATATAGGGTTTCTGCCTCTTCCATATCCGAGTCAAAAACAAGTGACCTTGGAAAAACGGTCATAACTTTGGTTAGGAAGCTCCAAATGAAATTTCGTAAAATGTGACAGGTAGTACACAGACTATACTATTTCAGGAAAAAATTTCAAAGGCCAAAGTTGAACCAGTGACACATGGCATGCCATACAATTTCGCTCTCCTGTTTTATCCCATAAACAAGTCATGTTGCAACACTTGGAATAACTGTCTCTCAGAGAATCCAATTGAGGTCAGACCTATTGAGATGGAAAGATGATAGGTCAGGCTATCTCAAGAAACATTTTCAGACCCTGTGGATCGAAAGGTTCGGAGTTACACTAGAAACAATCAGGTACATATTTATGTCAAAACAAAATTATTTTTTAGCATCTTCATTCATGGCTTCCAGAATTTAGGGTTTCGGATAAAGTTGAAATTTTTGTAATCGGAGACCACAGTTGAATGATACTCATAAAAATTTAAATTTAGAGAGCAATATCAGAATTTTTGGTTGGGAAGAAGGCTGATATTGATCAGACCCTAGTTCGGGACTTTGATCAGGAAAAGTGGAAAATTAGGGCTTCTGCAAAAATGGGAATTTTTGAAATCTGTGACCACAGCTGGAAGCTCCTCATAAAAATAGAAGCTTAGAGCTTTGGATCAAACCTTTTGATTGGGTAGAACAGTGGGCTTCATCAAACCCCAGTTTGGGGTCACGTCCAGTGAATCCGTAAGTTTCAAAGGCAAAATTGAGGAGTAAAACTTTGCAGTTTTTAAATTTTGAATATACCAGCTTGATCAGCTCATAAAGGCGCATATTTCTATCCTTTCGGAAGTTTGAAATTCAAAGTTTGAATTTTTGGGGTTTCTCTGACAAACCCTATTATAGCTCCAGATCCAGTTCCTGCAAATCAAGTGGATTAGGTTAATCCTAGAAGATGATGGATTGGTCACCTACATAAGTGAAGAAGTTCCTGTTTCAGAGGGAGATGAGGCGAAGGCCTTCCATAAGAAGATTACAAACAATCTTGAGAGGTATGGCTTACAGGTATGTTTCGAATTCTGTTCATGGTTAAGTTTATGATATGTTTGTCTTCATATCATTATAGTACAATTTTGATTAATTACTAGACTTGTCGTATCACCTTAATAGAAGATATTCATTGATTAAGGTTTTGACACTTATGATTGTACTAATGCATTGTGATGTTGTGATGTTTTATGTTGTTCGCTAACATAAAAGGTAAACCAAGAAAGAAAAATCATGTTCTAGTTCAAGAACATATGATCATGATGACATGAAGACAAAGATTCATCCATTGTCATGGATCACATAGAAGATCTACGTATGAGGTATGTATAACTTGGTTCTAAAATGGTTAGCTTATGAGACATGCAGGTTACTAGCACAAGTCATTGAAGAGAACCATAAGACATTATGCGGGTATGTTAGACATAACTAGCTAGCATGCTAATCCAGGTATGTTTTTCCTATATCAAGATAGAATCCTACCTTGTGTTAGGATCTTATACTGTTGTGCTGTTGATAATGATTATTCATGAAGTCATAGGTTTGAATAGTCATGGTTGTATGCATATTATTTTTCCTACCATAATTGATGATATGACTAACCAGAAGAATCATGAAGGTATAGGTTGGAGTAATCAAGGGTTTATGCTTTGATGATTTAACTAATCAGAAGAGTCCTATGATCAAATAAGAATATGCATGAGTAAAAGAAGACTTCCCTGAAACCTTGAATACTAATGTTTATTTGAAATGATCATGACTATACATGCTTAAGATTATTGTGTTTTGATAGTATTAAGAATATGCTAATGAATGTATGATTATGTATGAGACCTCAAAGATAACACAATAATGATACTAATAAGCATGCATAGGGATCTAGAATGAATATAAGTTTAGAACAGGTAATCCAGGAAGCAAAAATCAAGAGGGAGCACACTCCAGTGGTTTCTGCAAGGATGCAGATATTCAGAGGGAGTTGAGCATCTCTCTACATTCCACAACAAAAAGGTGTAGAAGAAGCTACTTCAGATTAGCTCCTGGAAGGAAGAAAAGACTTAGAGGGAGTCCACCCAATAAACAAACAAAGATTAGTATTTTAATTGTCATTTCTTGCATATTTGTTTGTTTAAATAATATTGTTCAATGATGCATATGCTTATGTTCCTAGATTTAGTATGTGTATTATGCATATTAGAATGATTGCATTAATGAACAGATTACTACTAATATGCATTTGATGGGTAAGTGGCCTATGGCACTGTACAACATTCCATTGCTACTTATATAGAATGAAACCTCTTTGCTGACATGTTAGGAGTTGTGCACACTCTTAACAATGTTCTGGTAGAGATTGGAAGGCATCTAGAAAGTTACGGGATATGGATAAATGTTGTATTGAAGCATTGGCTATGATAATTGCATGACTATATGACATATTTCTTTATGTGTAAGAATTTGTTCTGAAAACTATGAGATGTTTTATAATCATGCAATTTTGACTTGTTGTGTAGGAAAGATCGTATACCATCACCTACAAAAGAAGGACTACAACATTTGTTCAGCAACAAAGTTATCTATTGAAAATATTGAAGATATTGAAGTTCCCAGGATCTGGGAAGAATGCCATGATCGAGGAGTACAAGTAGATCATGAAGATGTTTGGGATGCAGTCCCAAGACTTGAAGGGTAGTCTGTAGTGACTTCTAAGAGGATCTACAAGATCAAGCATGCTACAGGTGGTGGCATGGAGAGTTTTTCTCCTGTAGCCAGATACACTTCCATCAGATCAGTACTTGCTCTGGCTGCAGTGATGAAGTGGAAGATACACCAGATGGACTTCAAGACAGCCTTCTTGAATGGTGTAGTTGAAGAAGAAGTGGATGTGGAGCAGCCACTTGGTTCTGAGACACATGACAGGGAATCATATATGTCCAGAACTTGGTATGGTAGGATAGACAGCTTTCTATCCAGTTTGGGCTTTATCAAGAGTAAAGCGGATTCCAACCTTTACAACAAGGTTGAGGAAGGCAATCCAGTGACACTAATTTTGTATGCGGATGATCTGTTTATCACAGGTGAAGATAGATTGATTGCCGACACGTAGTGGAAGCTTGTTGCCAAGTTCGAGATGAAGAACTTGGGTATGGTGCACCACTTTCTATATATGGAGGTGTGGCAGAGTGCAGATAGAATCTTCCTTGGACAAGGGAAGTATGCAGTAGAGATCCTGAAAAGGTTCGGGATGATGGACTGCAAGGCCATGGCCACACCTATGGCATCGAACCTGAAGCTTCTGTGTGATGCTTCATCTAATCCGGTTTATGTCACTGTGTATCATCAGATGATTGGGTCCTTGATATACCTGATGAACACGAGACAAAATATTTGCTTTGTGGTGAACACATTGAGCCAGTTCCTGACAGATCCGAGGAGTGTTCACCTAGTTGCTGTAAATCATATTCTGAGGTACCTGAAGGGTATGGTTGACTATGGGCTCAAGTATGACACGAATCAAAAGTTTAACCTGCAACGTTATGTTGATTCAGACTGGGCAGGCAGTACTGCAGGTAAGAAGAGCACATCTGGGTGTTGCTTTAGTATGGGATCATATGTGATCTCTTGGTTTAGCAGGAAGCAGTCCTACATAGCACTTAGTATAGCTGAAGTAGAGTATGTTGCGATGGATGAGCAGGTTGTAGATGTATTGACCAAGCCATTGGCCAGAGTGCAGTTTGAGTACTTCAGGGAGAGGTGTGGTGCACTTCAGATCGAGGTTCCTTCCAAAGGGAAGTGATGAGTCCGGAAGATGCAGATGCACATGAGCTTTTCTGACATGGGTGATGTGTTCTCCCATGGTCGTGATGTAATTGCTGAGCCATTCTCACATGGTGGTAGATGTGTTCTCCCATGGTGTAGATGTGAGGGCTGAAGCAATTTTTCACATTGTGGTAGATTTGTTCTCCCATGGTGAAAAAGTAAGAGCTGGAGCCTTCCCCGAATGGTGGTAGATGTGTTCTCCCATGTCGGTGGTGTAAGTGTTGGATGATGTGCATCTGGGCTGTGCTTCGTGGATGATGAAATGATCTGAAGAAGACGATGCTATGATGATCAGGAGTATCATGGATGATGAGCATCAGGATGATGCTCCAGTTACTTCTCTATATGTATATGTACGCATCATGTTGGATGTTGGATATGATCAGTTGGATCATTTATATATATATGTATGTACGCATCATGTTTGATGCTGGATATGATCAGTTGGATCATTTGTATGCATCATGTTGGATGCTTGGACCATGTATCTGTATTTGTATCAGGTGGATACATTATATGATCAGGTGGATCATGTATGATGATATGTATCAGGTAGATACTTGGTATGCATCAGGTAGATGCAGTGTATGATTAGGTTGATCATAGATGATGAGCTTCAGGATGTTGCTCTAGATGACTTGGAGCAAGATGTTGCAGTGATGATGATCAAGATGATCATGTGTACATCAAGATGATGTAGGGTGAATATCAGGTTGATACTATGTGGCTATGGACAGGTTGTGCAAAGGAAATCCTAGATTTGTTCTAGGTCACATCCAGTATGAAAAAGGACCGGCACTGTGTATCACATGTAAGACCTGGGAGATCCGATAGGTTGGGCTGTGTGCCTGTAATAAGTCCTGGGATGCTCTTTCGAGGGTTTGTGATAGTGGGCCACATGTAAGACCTGGGAGATCCGATAGGTTGGGCTATGTGCCCGTAATAAGTCCTGGGATGCTCTTTCGAGGGTTTGTGGTGGGCTGCTACATGTAAGACCTGGGAGATCCAATAGGTTGGGTTGTGTGCCCGTAATAAGTCCTGGATACTCTTTCGAGGGTTTGTAGCAGAGGTCACATGTAATTAGTCCTAGAGATCTTGTCGGCCATGCTTAGGCACATCAATGTTCCTGGGATGCTCTTTAGAGTTCTTTCCAGTCGTGCTATGCACATAAACGTTCTTGGGACACTCTTTTAAGGTTTTGTGACAGTCACATGTAATAAGTCGTGGAGATCTGGACAGGATGAAAAAGGCCTTAGATGCTCTTTAGGGTTCTTGCTAGTTAAGAGACTCTTTTAAGGTTTTGTGATGCACATAATAAGTCTTGAGGATTCCACAATATGGCCAGTGATGATGAAGACTTGAAGGTGGTGGGCCTACATCTAGTATGAAAAAGGACTGGCTTTGTAGAACTTCGTATGACGAGTAGATTCAGAAATTGATTGAGATAGCAACAACAGTGACGATGACGATGATTCGAGGATGATGATTTACTGATGATGATCCAGAGAAGAAGACTTGTGCTAGCAGACCTGTATTGAGAAACACCTTCCTAGTTAAGAGGGAGTGTTGATGTATATGTAACTTCGGAATGTATTTCATATATGTATGTTGTATTCCTATAGAGATGTTATTATTCCTATATACGAAAGTGTCGTCATTAATACTGTAAGTGTCGTAACTTATACTTGATGGGTTATTAGACCACCTTGTTGGGGTCAGCCCTGTATAAGTCATGTGGGTCGAAAGGTTATTAGAACACCTTATTGGGGGTCGGCCATGTG
Organism: Larix kaempferi; assembly: GCA_027924585.1. NCBI lineage: Eukaryota > Viridiplantae > Streptophyta > Pinopsida > Pinales > Pinaceae > Larix > Larix kaempferi. The sequence goes on along the minus strand of BSBM01001556.1, from coordinate 718,965 downwards.
GGTCAAAGGGTTATTAGACCACCAAGTGTGGGGTCAGCCCAGATTAAGTTAACCATGGGTTAAGCTAGACATGTAGGCCCCATTAGTTTATTGGGCAGGATAGAACAAGTATAAATAGAGATCGGGAGATCTCTATTTGATCATTCATTCACACACTTCTTTAATTTGGAAAGTGGTGCACTTGTGAGGAGGAGGCTCTACTGCTAGGAGAAGACTATCTCTTGTATTCTGGTTGTATCATTGCTCTATTTATCTCTGAGGAAGTTATTGGGGTTTTTCACCTTTATGGTTTTCCCTAAGTAAACTCTGTGTCTCTTCTGTGCTTGCATTATTGTGTCCATGATTGATATTCTGTAGATTTGTTGTACATGTTGTTGTCTTAGTTAAGATCCTAGATCATATTGAAGTAAATTCTGAAAATTCAACAAATATGTGATGGCTAAGTAGCCTTTGGTGCTATACAACATTCCATTGCTACTTATCTAGAGTGAAACCTCTTTGCTGACATATTGGGAGTAGTGCATGCTCTTAATAATGTTCTAGAAGAGATGGAAGGAATATATAAAGTTACCACATGAATGTGGGATATGGATGAATGTTGTGTTATTGGATAATATAGAATTATGACAGTGTGACCTATGTTGTTATGCATATGTTTTGGAAACTATGAAATGTTTCTAACCATGCTACTAAATTTGACTTGTAGGAAAGATCGTGTGTAAACTCCTACAAGAGAATAATGATGAGACGTGTTCCGTATAACAAGTGAAGATGGTTCAACTATAAAACAGACTTATTAAAACAAGCAGAGGAAGTCGACTATGATGATATGTTGCTCTAGTAGCTAGACTCATGGTGTAATCAAAGTAGAAGAAGATGTTGAGCAACCTCTAGGACCGGAGAACCACATGCATGCAGATTGAAGGAGAATTTGTACAGGATCAGAAGACACCCATGGATAGAATGATGAGATCAATTATCACCTAGAGTGATGAGACATCAACCTTTTATACAAGGTTGAAGATGAGAAGCTCATAGATGGGTGCAAGAGAGAACTTGCAATAGATTTCAAGATCTTGATATCCAATGACTTATAAAGATGAAATAAATGGATATACAAGATAAAACATGCAACGGATGGAAGTATTATGGCTCGTGGATTTTCTCAAAAGGAAGGAATTGATTATGAAGAGACATTTTCTCACGTATCGAGGTACACTTCCATTAGAATCATCATGGCATTTGCAACCATGATGAAGTGGAAGTTACACCAGATGGAGGTGAAAACAACTTTCCTGAATGGTGTCATTGAAGAGGAAGTGTACATATAACATCCACAAGGATTTGAGGTTGAAGACAAAGAGATGCATGTCTGCAAATTGAAGAAGGCTCTGTATGGATTGAAGCAAGCTCCAAGAGCTTGTTATGGAAGAATTGTTAGTTTTATGACGAGCTTGGGATTTACTAAGAGTAAAGCTAATCATAACCTTTACTTCAAGGTTATGGATGATGAACAAGTCATATTATTTCTATATGTGGATGACTTGTTCCTGATAGGTAATGAGAAGCGAATCTCATAGTGCAAGAAGAAGCTCACTGAACAATTCGAGATGGAAGACCCTTCCTTAATGCATTATTTTCTAGGTCTCGAGGTATCGTAGAGCCCAGAGGGAATCTTATGAAGCGATATAAACTTCTGAAACCCACAAATAATTCTATAACTCCCACGAATTCTTGAAAAGCTACATATTTGATAATTGATTAACAATAGATGAGGATTTACATTTATAATGGTCGAAATTATATAAGTCCCTTCATGAATTTCCAACGTAAAGTCATGACTCTTGGATAATTATTAATATTAATTGTCAATTATCTATTAATATTCATATTAATATTATTAATGTTAATGTTAATGTTAAGATATATTATTAAAATGTTTATAGATATTTTTATATAACATTGCCTTTCTCTTAGAAAGACTTTGTCCTCAAAGCCTTATAAGGTTGTCGCACCGTTCCTTGTGATGTCATAGCTGACGAAACATGTCAATACGAACTTCTAAGTGTAGAACATAACTTCCGATATGTTGAAGGATCAATCCAGCCAAAATTGATTTGTTGCTGACTGTTGGGATTCTCTATTGATCCGTTGTCAGGAGCTTTGAGCACATTAGTACCATTATCTTTCGACAATTCCCACGTTTTAGGATACTGGTTTATATGGTTTGGGTGTCGATAGGGAGTTATTGTTGTTTGTTTTTTACCAGATTGTCTTCATTCTGAACTGTGATGAGGACTGAATTTGTATTTGCTTCTTTTTTCTCAATGTATACTTTTGAGTCCAAGGGATTTGATTTCTTCTTTTGAATTTGCTCCAACTTATTGTCTAACGAATCTTTTTCTTTTGTAAGATTTAGGGTAATTTCTTCTTGCACTTTCTTGTCATATTTAAGCTTCTGAATTTGATCCATTAGATCTTGTTTGTGCTTCTTGAGGTGACCATTTTCATCAATGTTTTCTAATAGTTTCTTCTGAAGATCTCTATTCTCCTCTACTAGCTTTTGATTCTGTTGTGATTTATCCCTCGTCTTTTTTATTTGAAGAAGCAATTCCTGATTATGATCTCTTAAACGAGAGATCTCTTCTCCTTTATCTGTTATGATTTTGTCAAATTCTGACTGAATCTTTTGATTTTCTTGCGAAATGACCATGGTGATATCCTTGAAGTCTTTAGATGCCACAAATTTTGAATCTAACTTCATTCTAACATCCTGTAGTGTGACTTACTTCTTCTTATACGAAAATGTTAAAAACTTTTTCTTCATATTTAAGATAATTGTCTCCAATGTTTCCATCCAAGATAAGCTGAGAATGATGTCAACTTCATTTAGATAAATAGTCATAACATTGAATTGGGATGTGAACTTATATTCATCAATTTCCAGTTGTAAGTCCCTAATTGCATATTGCTTCTCACCCCATTTATCTTTCTTTTCGATTATACTTAGTTCTGGGACGAATAATTGATTTTCCAAGGTGACGTTAATGTGATTTTCCTCGATAGTTGGGCAAATAGCGATGCTAATAGGCTTTCTTTGAATGATACCTTCAAGTTTTAATATGTCAACGGCTACCTTTGAGCAGGTATTTTGGAATCTTCCTCTTTTTTCACCTTGAGACTCCATTTTTTCTCTTTTCCAAATAATAATAATAATTATTAAAATTTAATAATTATAATATTATTAATAAATATAATATAATAATAATTATTAATGATAATAATAATATAATAATTGTTTTTGGAGCTAAAGGATAATAAAAATGGTGTGGATTGGGTGGTTGGGAGGAATGATTGTTACCTTCCCCACCTAGGTTCAAATCTCACTTTTTGTTTGTTGTTGGAGGATAAAACCAAAACCACTTATTAAGAAACTACATGTGGTTTCACTTCTTTTTTTTACTTTTCTTTTTATTAAGATAAGGTCCTATTTCTTAGCAAAACTTTACTTTTACTTTTTTTTTTTCTCACTATATTTCTTTTATTTTTATTTTTATTTGTTTTAGGTCAAAGACCTAATTTGGAGAAACTCCCGAAATTATTTGGCTAAAAGCCAAATCAACGAAATGCCCAAGAAGGGGCTCTGATACCACATGAAGCGATATAAACTTGTGAAACCCACAAATAATTCTATAACTCCCACGATTTCTTGAAAAGATACATATTTGATAATTGATGAATAATAGATGATGATTTACATTTACAATGGTGGGACTTATATAAGTCCCTTCTTGAAGTTATCATCTGATACTTCATCAGAATTAAGGGATGTGACTCTATGCAGGCCGATTGTTGGGTCGTTGATGTATCTAATGAATACTAGACTACATATATGCTTTGTTGTGAACACCTTGAGTTAGTATTTGGTTGAACCCAGACGTATTCACCTTGTAGATGCAAAGCATGTGACGAGGTACGTAAAAGGTACAATAGAATATGGTATCAATTATTCTAGAGATCATGAGTTCAGACTATATGGGTATATAGATTTTGATTGGGAAGGAAGTGTCTCAGACAGGAAGAGCACTTCAGGCGGATGTTACAGTCTGGGGTCAACCATGATCTCATGACTAAGCAGGAAGTAATCCATTGTTTCTCTCAGCACTATAGAAGCATAGTATATTGTAGCTTGTTCTGCTAGTTGTGAAGCTATATGGCTTCAAAATTTGTTATCAAGTCTATTTGATATGGAGTTAGATACCACAGTGATTCTATGTGATAACCAAAGTTGTATAAATATGATAGGGAACCTTTTGTTCCATGATAAGTCAAAACACATAGAAATACGGTATTTCTACATCTGTGATATGGTGCAAAAGAGATCTATAAATCTCCAATATGAGAGCATGGATGAGCAGTTGCAGATGTGTTGAATACGCCTCTGTCTCGTGTGAAGTTTGAGCACTTCTGTGACAAGCTTGGTGTAGTCTGTAAGGAATTCCCTCGAAAGGGGGAGTAGTGCTGATGACGTTACGGTGTAGTGGGATTGATCATCCCTAGACAGTGATCCCATAATTACGAAAGGAAGGATAGTCTTAAATGTTGATCTTGAGTTATGATGGGATTGAACATCCCTATATTGTGATCCCATAATTCTGAAAGGAAGGATAGTCTTAAATGTTGATCCCGATTTGTGATGGGATTGATCATCCTTAGACAATGATCCTGCAATTCTGAGAGGAAGGATAGTCTTAAATGTTGATCTTGAGTTATGATGGGAATGATCATCCCTAGACAGTGATCTCGTAATTCCGAAAGGAAGGATAGTCTTAAATGTTGATCTTGAGTTGTGATGGGATTGATCAACCCTAGACAGTGATCCCATAATTCTGAAAGGAAGGATAGTATTAAATGTTGATCCTTAGATTGATGCCTAGTTCCAAAATGAAAGATTGTCTAAGATATTAGAATGAATTCCTGGTTCCGAAAGGAAGGATTTTCCATGATACCTAGTTCCGAAAGGAAGGATCACCAATGTTGTTGGACTAAATCCCTGGTTCTAAAAGGAAGGATTGTCCATGATCCGTAGTTCTGAAAGGAAGGATCACCAGTGTTGTTGGACTGAATCCCTGGTTCCAAAAGGAAGGATTGTCCATGATCCCTAGTTCTGAAAGGAAGGATCACCAGTGTTGTTGGACTGAATCCTTGGTTCCAAAAGGAAGGATTATCCATGATCCTTGTTCCAAAAGGAAATATAACCATAGTTGTTGGACGGAATCCCTAGTTATGAAATGAAGGATTGTCCATGATCCCAATTCTGAAATGAAGGATCAACATAGTTGTTGGACTGAATCCCTAGTTCCAAAAGGAATGATTGTCCATGATCCTAGTTCTGAAAGGAAGGGTCACCAGAGTTGTTGGATTGAATCCCTAGTTCTGAAAGGAAAGATTGCCCATGATCCTAGTTTTGAAAGGAAGGATCACGAGAGTTGTTGGACTGAATCCCGAGTTCCAAAAGTAAGGATTGTTCGTGATCCCAACTCCGAAAGTATGGATCACCAAAGTTGTTGGAATGAATCCCGAGTTCCGAAAGGAAGGATTGTCTAGGATCCCTAGTTTCGAAAGGAAGGATCATGTGTGATGCAGGTGATGATGCTCCTGATGATATTACATTACTATAGATGAGGATGCTCTAGTGATGCAGATGATGATGCTCCAGGATGCTCTAGTGCTATAGATAATGGCATTCTAGTACTGTATATGACGATGCCCCAGTGCTACAGATGATGATGTTCCAGTACTGAAGATGAGGATGCTCCAGTACTGCAAAATGTTCTAGTGCTAAGGATGAGGATGCTCCAGTGCTGTAGATATTCTAGTGCTAAAGATGAGGATTCTCCAGTGCTGAAGAAGATGATGATCCAATGCTGAATATGAGGATGCTCCAATGATGAATATGAGGATGCTCCAGTGCTATAAAAGATGATGCTCTGGTGCTGAAGATGAGGATGCTCTAGTACTGAATATGATGATACTTCAACTCTATATTGAAGATGATGATGTTGTTGAAGAACTTCCAATGATTTATAGATGTATCAACCTATGTTCCAGATGATGTTGATGATGCCTCTTCTTCCTTCGATGATGTTATGTAGAGTTACACATGCATATATTGTTTCCAGTAGAATACCCTTCTTGTTAAGGGGGAGTGTTAAATTAATGTAAATTCAAAGAATATTCTACTTGTAATTTATTATTGTAATTTTGTCGAGGATGTTTTACCTCCGTTCCTAAATGTCATTATTATATTTGGTCATGTAAAAGTCATGAGGTAAAGCCTCCATTGTATGTCGGGTCGTTCGTACCCTAAATAATGTAATATAATATTATTTGAGTCCTTCTAGGAGAAGTCAGCCTAGTTAGTTAAAGTGAGGCCGACCTAGATGGGTTAAAATTCAAGTGAAAGGTAAAGTATAAATAGAGAGTGAGTTCCTCTCATTGTACAATCACTCACTTGTGAAATTCGCATTAGAGGAGAGAGAGAGATATTTGCGAAGGAGGAGGACGATTGGCTTGGGTTTAGGGTTTGGGTTTGTCTCTCTTATTTATAAGACCTATTTTGGGCATTGTACTTTGATCATCTATATGGAGGAATTTCTTGCTGGGTTTTCTTCCCCTTGAGGGTTTCCCAAGGTATATTGTTTTGTGCTTTGTGATTGTGTATATTTCAGAGATCCTTATGTTAGTTTTTCAGAAATTTCAATTTGATCTAGGATCTTAACTGAGAGAATAACATGTACAGCATATCTACAACATATCTACAGCATATCAATCATGGACACATTAATGCAAGCACACAAGAGACACAGAGTTTCACTGGGGAAAACCAAGAAGGTGAAAAACCCCGCAACTTCCTCAAAGATAGATAGAGCAATGATACAACCCAAGCATAAGAGATAGTCCTCCTAGCAGAAGCTTCTCCTCCTCCACAAGTGCGCCACTCTCCAATGAGTGTGTGAGAGAGAAAGTGAATGATCAAATAGAGTGCCTCTTGCACTCTATTTATACATGACTTGACTTGCCTAATAACCTTTACTAGGTTGGCCTCAACTTAACCACATAACATAATACTGACAGGGCCGACCCCCACTAGGGTGGTCTAATAACCTTTTTACCCACATGACTCATATAGGGTCGACCCCATCAAGGTGGTCTAATAACCCATCAAGTATAAGTTACGATACTTACAATATAAATGACGACACTTCCATATAGAGGAATAATAACATCTCTATAGGAATACAAACACTTCCATATAGAGGAATAATAACATGTCTATAGGAATACAATATACATAGATGAAATACATAGGTGAAATACATTCTGAAGTTACATAAGCATCAACACTCCCTCTTAACTAGGAAGGTATTTCTCGACATAGATCTGCTAGCACGGGTCTTCTTCTCTGGATCATCATCAATGAATCGTCGTCCTCGAATCATTGTCATCGTCACTGCTGCTACTATCTCAATCAATCTCCGATCTACTCATCATAGGAAGTTCTACAGAGCTAGTCCTTTTTCATACTGGATGTAAGCCCACCACCTACAGGTCTTCATCATTACTGGCCATACTGTGGAATTCTCAGGACTTATTATGTGCGTCACAAAACCTGGCTATAGCATCCCAGGCTGTTACGAGCACACAACTCTACGTGTCGGATCTCAAAGGAGCATATTACATGTGACCCCACCACAAAACCTGGTTGTAGCATCTCAAGCTGTTACGAGCACACAGCTCTACCTGTTGGATCTCCCAGGAGCATATTACATGTGGTCTCACCACAAAACCTTGCAAGAGCATCCCAGGCTGTTACGAGCACACAGCTCTACCTGTCGGATCTCCCAAGGACACATTACATGTGGTCATGGAAAAACCTTGCAAAAGAATCCCAGGCTATTACGAGCACACAGATCTACCTGTCAGATCTCCCAAGGACACATTACATGCCATAGGACAAAACCTTGAAAGAGCATCCCAGGTTGTTACGAGTACACAGCTCTACCTGTCAGATATCCCAGGGCACTATTATATGTCCTCCCATAGCAATGCCTCGAAAGAGCATCCCAGGCTGTTACGAGCACACAGCTCTACCTGTTGAATCTCCCAAATCAACTTACATGCTCATCTGCACAACCTGTCCATGGCCATAGAGTATCAACCTGATCCTCACCATACATCATCCTGATCATTATCAGTGCATCATCCTAATGCATGTCATCTAGAGAAAAATACTGAAGCTCGTCATCCATGATCATCCTGATAATATAATGCATCTACCTGATGCATACCAAGTATCTACCTGATATATATCAACATACATGATCTACCTGATCATACAATGTATCCACCTGATACATATACAGATACATGGTCCAAGCATCCAACATGATGCATATACATATACATGATCCAACTGATCATAACAATCATCCAACATGATGCATATACATATACATGATCCAACTGATCATAACAAGCATCCAACATGATGCATATACAAAGCAATAACTGGAGCATCGTCCTGATGCTCATCATCTATCACTTACATCCACAGCCATGGAAGGATCCTCCTCTCACCATGCTAGGAATGGCTCCTACAAATTTGTCCATCACTTCTTCCTTGAAGTGTCATCAATTTGAAGAACACTAAGCCTCTCTCTGAAGTACTCGAAATTCACTCTAGCTAGTGGCTTCGTCAACACATCTGCAACTTGCTCATCTCTCGCAACATACAAGAGATTCACTTCTCCTCTTTGCACCATATCCCTGATATAGTGATATTTGATCTCTATGTGCTTCGGCCTATCGTGGAACACCGGTTTCTCATACATATTCACACAGCTCTGGTTGTCACAAAAGATACCAGTAGCCTCAAGCGAGAGATTAAATAACTCATATAGTAGCTTCCGAAGCTATACTGCCTCAAAACTAGCCAAACACGCTGTAACATACTCAGCCTCGGCTGTACTCAGTGCTACGCAGGACTGCTTCCTGCTAAACCAAGAGATCACACTTGATCCCATACTGAAGTAACACCCATATGTGCTCTTCCTATCTGCAGCACTGCCTGCCTAATATAAATCAACATAACCCTGCATGTTAAACTTTTGATTTGCATCATACTTGAGCCCATAATCAATTGTACCCTTCAGGTACCTCAGAATATGCTTTACAACAACCAGGTGAACACCTCTAGGATCTATCAGGAACTGACTTAATGTGTTCACCGCAGAGTAAATATCTGGTCTCGTATTTGTAGGTACATTAAGGACCCAATCATCTGACAATACATCATGACATCAACCAGATCAGATGAAGCATCACACAGAAGCTTCAGGTTCGATGCCATAGGTGTGGCCATGGCCTTGCAGTACATCATCCCGAACCTCTTCAGGATCTCGACTGCATACTTCCCTTGTCCAAGGAAGATCCCATCTGCACTCTGCTACACCTCCATGCCTAAGAAATAGTGCATCATCCCCACGTTCTTCATCTCAAACTCGGAAGCAAGCTTCCTCTCGGTATCAACAATCAAACTATCTTCTCCTATAACAAACAGGTCATCCACATAAAAGAGTAGTATCACTGGATTGCCTTCCTCAAACTTGTAGTAAAGGTTGGAATCTGCTTTACTCTTAGTAAATCCCAAACTGGATAGAAAGTTGTCCATCCTACCATACCAAGTCCTAGGAGCTTGCTTCAAGCCATACGAGGCTTTCTTCAACCTGCACACATATGACTCTCTATCATGTGTCTCAAAACCGAGTGGCTGCTCCACATATACTTCCTCTTCGACTACACCATTCAAGAAAGCTGTCTTGACATCCATTTGGTGTATCTTCCATTTCATCACTGCAGCCAGAGCAAGTACTATTCTAATGGAAGTGTATCTAGCCACATGAGTAAAAGTCTCTTCATAATCAATCCCTTCTTTCTGGGAGAAGTCACGAGCTACAAATATCGCTTTATATTTCTCTATGCTGCCATCTGCAGCATGCTTGATCTTGTAGATCCATTTTGGAAGTCACAACTGACTTCCCTTTAGGTCTTGGGACTACTTCCCAGACATCATTCTTCATGATCGATGGATCATGACATTATTTCATCCCATATCTTGGGAACTTCATATTCTTCAATAGATAACTTTGTTGTTGAACAAATGTTGTAGTCCTTCTTTTGTAGGTGATGGTATATGATCTTTCCTACAAAACAAGTTAAATTGCATGATAAGAAAACATCTCATAGTTTTCAAAACAAACTCTTACACATAAAGAAATATGTCATACAGTCATGCAATTTTTTTAGCCAATGCTTTAATACAACATTTATCCATATCCCGTAACTTTCTAGATGCCTTCCAATCTCTACCAAAACATTGTTAAGAGTGTGTGCAACTCCCAACATGTCAGCAAAGAGGTTTCATTCTAGATAAGTAGCAATGGAATGTTGTACAGTGCCATAGGCCACTTACCCATTAGATGCATATTAGTAGCATACTGTTCATTAATGCAATTATTCTAATATGCATAATACACACCCTAAGTCTAGGAACATAAGCATATACATCATTGAACAATATTATTTAAACAAACAAATATGCAAGAAATGACAATTCAAATACTTATCTTTGTTTGGTTGTAGGGTGGACTCCCTCTCAGTCTTTGCTTCCTTTCTGCAACTCCATTCTGATGTGGATTGTGAGAAGTGGTCAAATCCCTCTGAATGTCTGCATCCTTACAAAAACTACTGGAGTGTGCTCCCTCTTGATCTTTTCTTCCTGGATTACCTGTCCTTGAACTTATATCCATCCTTCATCACTATGCAGGTTTACTAGTATCATCATTGTGTTACTCTCGAGATCTCATACATAATCATACAAAATCATACATTCATTAGTATAATCAAAACACAATAATCTTAAACATGTATAGTCGTGATCATTTAAAACACATATTATAAACATTAGTATTGAAGGTTTCAGGGAATACTTCTTTTACTCATGCATATTCTTATTTGACCAAAGGCTGACTTTTCTGGTTAGTCATATCATCAATCAAAGTAAGAAGCACAATATGCCTAAGCTCAAGATTACTAACTTTAATGAATAATCATTATCAATCATGCCATGTGTTAGCACCTATTTTGTGCTAAGCATTTGAAAGGGGTCCAAACCCATGGAGAATGGAGCAAGGCCTAATTTCCTTAAGCCACACGTCGAATGAAAGTGAAAATCAAATAAATTTCAAGCATTTTCCCCCAAAGCTAAGATGAACTAAAGATAAAAATGATAAGCTTAGCATTGCAATGAGGATTGATGGTCTAGATTTGCAGGGAAAAGAGATCTATGGTCCCTAAGAGATTCAAATTTTAACATACAAAAGGGGCAAAATCAAAACCAAATGTAATTTCATGTCAAAGTATGTGGGTTTTTTATCAAAAATGATTGTTTTAGTCATCATTTTGCAACAGCTGTTTCGGCCAAATCGGAGGGAATTTCGGGAAATTGAGAGAATTTTATCTCCACCACGGGCCCATATACAAAAACCTCTCTCATAATCTGCATAGGTGTCACGGTTTAAGAGAATCGAAGGGTTTTGCAGAGGGTAATTTTCCAGTTTTCGCGTTTTCTACATGGGTCATCATTTTCTGGAGCAAATCTTGGCCAGTTGGAGGTGAGTCAGAGGAAATTGAAAGAGGTTTTTCTTCAGCATGGACCAATCTACAAAAACCTCTTTCAGTGTTTACACAGCAATCACCGTTTGGGATATAAATCCATCGCACCGAGGGGCATTTTTCAGCAGTCCGCGGCCAAACTGTTCAAGATTTTGTTGAAACCGACTCTTAAGTTGTTGAATCTCTCTATATAGGTGTCAAATATTGTTGTAACAGCTTCTTACTGAGATAGCTCGACCCTAGGGCTGAATAGATCTATAAATTGAATGTAATATATGAAGAATAGGTTGGAAAATCAAATGGCCGAGGCCTTGGGAGAGCTCTGTTCTGTTCTGAAACAGTTTCTTGAATAAATTGCAGAGCTGAAGCCTGCGTTTTGACAAGGATTCTTGTGTAATCAGTCTGGTAGTCTATATCTTTCTTTTCCCATGTTCAAATGTGTTTCTCTCTTTGTTATTCCATACTGTGTTATTTCCTTCATACTTGGATCAGGGTAATAGTTAAGTAGAATTCATAGAGATTATGCTCTGCTTAGCTTATTCCAAGTATTTCACCAAATATATTATGCTAAAGTTGATGTAGGATTCATCCTTGTTAGATGCCTTACATCGATGGACTATTTCTTTTCTCTTCTATTCCACAAATTAAATCTTTTTGACTACTAGCTGCTTGCTACCTCACCCTTGTGAATGCGTTTGCAGAATCTTTGTGAATATTGCTTTCAGAACTTGTTAAATGTGACTCGATTTCCCAACTGAAATTCATGCATTTTCAACCGAATATTTCTTGAATCCTTTTCATTCTAGAACAGAAATCGGATCTTCTGTATAATTGTTGTAATTGAATATCTTAGCCGTGAATGTTGGTGTTCCTTTTTCATTATCGACAATCTTGATTATTCCAGTCCTTTCATGAGATCATAGAGAGATCCCTCTCTGTTTATGTTTGATCAAAAGCGTAAACCAAAGATTGGTTAGTGGTTACCCGAGATTACCCTCTTTCAGCCTTGGGGGTCAGTTCTGGTGTTAATACCATGTATACTTATATAAGAGATCCTAACACAAGGTAGGATTCTAACTTGATATAGGAAAAACATACCTAGTTATCATACTTGCTAGTTATGTCTAGCAATGTCATCTTGTTCTCTTCAATGACTTGTGCTAGTAACCTACATATCTCATACGTTAAGCATTGTAGAACCAAAGTATACATACCTCATAAGTAGAGATTCTATGTGGTCCATGTCAATGGATGAATCTTTGTCTTCATGTCACTATGGTCACATTTTCTTGAACTAGAACATGATTTGTCTTTATTGATGTACCTTTCATGTTAGTGGACAACATCAACCTCATACAACACCACAAATCATTAGTACAATCATAAGTGTCAAAACCCTAATCAATGAATATCTGCATTCATAATTTTATTAAGGTGATACGACAAGTCTAAAATTAATCAAGATTGTACTAACCTTAATGAAGACAAACATACCATAAACTTAATCATGAACAAATCTCGAAACATACCTGGATAGGTCATGCCTGTCGAGATTGCTTGTAATCTTCTTATGTAAGGCCTTAGCCTCATCTCCCTCTGAAACAGAAACTTCTTTACTTATGCAGGTGACCAAACCATTCTCTTCTAGGATTAACCCAATCCACTTAATTTGCAAAAACTAGATCTGAAGCTGGATTAGGGTTTGTTAGAGAAACCCTAGAAATTCAAAATTTTAATTTCAAAATTTTGAAAGGATAGAAAGATGTGCCTTTATGAATTGATCAAGCTGGTATACTTAGAATTTGAAAACTACAAAGTTTCACCCCCCCAAAATTGCCTTTGAAACTTCTGGATCTTCTAGACAGGATCCCGAACTAGGGTTTGATAAATCCCACCCTTCTTCCCAACCAAAAGGTTCGATCCAAAGCTCTAAACTTTGATTTTTCTAGGGAGCTTCCAGCCGTGGTCACAGACTTCAAAACATCCAACTTTTGCAGAAGCCCTAATTTTCCACTTTTCCGATCAAAGTCCCGAACTAGGGTTTGATCAAGCCCGACATTCTGCCCAACCAAAAATTTTGAACTTGGTCTCTAAATTTCAATTTTGATGAGTAGCATTCAGCCATTGTCTCTGATTACAAAAATTCCAACTTTGTCCGAAACCCTAATTCTCGGAGCCATGAATGAAGGTGCTGAAAATCTAATTCTGTTTTGACAGAAATATGCACCTTATTGTTTCTAGTGTAACTATGAAATTATGAATCCAAAGGGTCTAAAACTTCTACTTGTGGTAGCTCGACCTATCATCTTTCCAACCCCATAGTTATGACCTCAATTGGATTCTTTGAGAGAGAGTTACGCCAAGTGTCGCAATGTGACCTGTTTATAGGATAAAATAGGAGAGCGAACTTGTATGGAGTTCCACATGTCACTGGCTCACTTTCAGCCTCTGAACCTTCGGCTTGTGAATGTATATTCCATGCCCTACCTGTTACTTTTTATGAAATTTCATTTAGAGCTTCCTAGCTTAAGTTATGACATTTTTTCCTAGGTCACATGTTTATGATGCATATCTGGAAGAGGCAGAAACCCTAGATTGTATAGATCATAAAACACAGAGTATAATGAATTATAGGTTTTTCTTAAGACACAAGGTACATGGAGATCTTATATTCGACTTGTAAGAGTTTTAGATCTTGAAACCTTGCCAAAATGGATTTATAGCGAAAGTGCTACGATGACTAGTTTTTGCTATATCAGGCCCTAGCTTCGCAAGTGCAAAAAGTGTCATAAATGCCATACCATGCCTTCTTTTAGGATAGCTCTGATACCATGTTAGTTTTTCAGAAATTTCAATCTGATCTAGGATCTTAAGTGAGAGAATAACATGTACATCATATCTACAGCATATCAATCATGAACACAATAATGCAAGCACACAAGAGACACAGAGTTTCACCGAGGAAAACCAAGAAGGTGAAAAACTCCGCAACTTCCTCAGAGATAGATAGAGCAATGATACAACCCAAGCATAAGATATAGTCCTCATAGAAGAAGCTTCTCCTTCTCCACAAGTGCGCCACTCTCCAATGAGTGTGTGAGAGAGAAAGTGAATGATCAAATAGAGTGCCTCCCACACTCTATTTATACATGATTTGACTTGCCTAATAACCTTTAATAGGTCGGCCTCAACTTAACCACATAACGTAATGTTGACAGGGCCGACCTCCACTAGGGTGGTCTAATAACCCTTTTACCCACATGACTCATACAGGGCCGACCCCATCAAGGTGGTCTAATAACCCATCAAGTATAAGTTACGATACTTACAATATAAATGACGACACTTCCGTATAGAGGAATTGTTGATGTATATGTAACTTCAGAATGTATTTCATGTACTCCTATAGAGATGGTATTATTCCTCTATACGGAAGTGTTTGTATTCCTATAGAGATGTTATTATTTCTCTATACGGAAGTGTCATCATTTATATTGTAAGTGTCGTAACTTATACTTGATAGGTTATTCGACTACCTTGTTGGGGTCGGCCCTGTATAAGTCATGTGGGTCGAAGGGTTATTAGACCACCCTATTTGGGGTCGGCCATGTGGGTCAAAGGGTTATTAGACCACCCTATTGGGTGTCAGCCTAGTCAGCATTATGTTATGTGGTTAAGTTAAGGCCGACTTAGTAAAGGTTATTAGGAAAGTCAATTCAAGTATAAATAGAGTGCGGGAGGCACTCTATTTTATCATTCTATTCTCTCTCACACTCTTGGGAGAGTGGCGCACTTGTGAAGGAGGAGAAGCTGCTGCAAGGAGATGTCTATCTCTTATGCTTGGGTTGTATCATTGCTCTATCTATCTCTGAGGAAGTTATTGGGGTTTTTCACCTTTATGGTTTTCCCCAAGTAAACTCTTAGTCTCTTGTGTGCTTGCATTATTGTGTCCATGATTAATCTGTTGTAGATATGTTGTACATGTTGTTCTCTCAGTTAGGATCCTAGAAGCAAATTCTAAAAAATTAACATGGTATCAGAGCTAGCCTGAAAGAAGGCATGGTATGGCATGTATGACACTTGTTGCACTTACGATGCTAGGGCTTAATATAGAAAAAACAATTCATCGTAGAACTTTCGCTATAAATAAATTTTAGCAAGGTTTCAGGGTCAAAAAATTGTGTAGGATGAAGCTGAGATCCCCATGTACCTTGTGTTTAAAGGACAACCTCTAATTCATTGTACTTTGTGATTTATGATCTGTGCAATATGGGGTTTCTGCCTCTTCCAGATCTCAGTAATAAACAGGTGACCTTGGAAAAAAGGTCATAACTTGGGCTAGGAATATCCAAATGAAATTTCGTAAAATGTGACAATTAGTGCATAGACTATACTTTCTAAAGTAATGTTTTCAGAGGCCAAAACTAAACCAGTGACATGTGGCTTGCCGTACAAGTTTGCTCTCTTGTTTTATCCCATAAACAGGTCACGTTGCGACACTTGGAATAACTCTTTCTCAGAGAATCCATTTGAGGTTAGACCTATGGGGTTGGAAAGATAACAGGTCAGGCTATTACAAGAAAGCTTTTCAGACCCTATGGACTGAAAAGTTTGGAGTTACACCAAAAATAGTCAGGTACATATTTCTATCAAAACAAAATTATTTTTTAGCACCTTCATTCATGGCTTCCAAAATTTAGGGTTTTGGAGAAAGTTGAAATTTTTGTAATAGGAGACTATGGCTGAATTCTACTCATAAAAATCGAAATTTAGAGACAAAGATCAGAATTTTTGGTTGGGCAGAAGGTCGGGCTTGATCAGATCCTAGTTCAGGACTTTGATCGGAAAAGTGGAAAATTGAAGCTTCTGCAAAAATGGAAATTTTTGAAATCTATGACCATGGCTAGAAGCTCCTCAAGAAAATAGAAGCTTAGAGCTTTGTATCAAACCTTTTAATTTTGCAGAAGGGTGGGCTTTATCAAACCCTAGTTTATGGTCATGTCCAGTGAATCCGGAAGTTTCAAAAGCAAATTTGAGGGGTGAAACTTTGCAGTTTTCAAATTATGAGTATACCAGCTTGATCAGCTCATCAAGGCACATATTTTTATACTTTTGGAAGTTTGAAATTCAAAGTTTGAATTTTTAGGGTTTCTTTGACAAACCCTAATCCAGCTCCAGATCCAGTTCCTACAAATCAAGTGGATTGGGTTAATCCTAGAAGAGAATGGATTGGTCACCTGCATAAAGTGAAGAAGTTCATATTTTAGAGGGAGATGAGGCTAAGGTCTTCCATAAGAAGATTACAAGCAATCTCGACAGGTATGACTCATCCAGGTATATTTCGAGATTTTTTCATGATTAAGTTTATGGTGTGTTTGTCTTCATGTTATTATGGTTAGTACAATATTGATTAAATTTAGACTTGTTGTATCACCTTAATAAAATTATGAATGCACGATAGAAGATATTCATTGATTAGGGTGTTGATACTTATGATTGTACTAATGCATTATGGTGTTGGATGAGGTTTATGTTGTTCGCTAACATGAAAGGTACACCAAGAAAGACAAATCATGTTCTACTTCAAGAACATACGATCATGGTGACATGAAGACAAAGATTCATCCATTGTCATGGATCACATAGAAGATCTACTTATGAGGTATGTATAACTTGGTTCTACAATGGTTAACTTATGAGACATGCAGGTTTCTAGCACAAGTCATTGAAGAGAACCAGAAGACATCATACGGGTATGTTAGACATAACTAGCTAACATAGTAATCCAGGTATGTTTTTCCTATATCAAGTTAGAATCCTACCTTGTGTTAGGATCCCTTATATAAGTATACTTGGTATGATTGGTTATGTTTATTCATAAAGTTAGAAATGTAAGTAATCAAGGGTTTATACATTTTATGTCTCTTATCTTGATTGATGATTTAACTAACCAGAAGAGTCCTATGATCAAATAAGAATATGCATGAGTAAAAGAAGACTTCCCTAAAACCTTGAATAGTAATATTTATTGTCTGTGATTGAAATGATCATGACTATACATGTTTAAGATTACTGTGTTTTGATAGTATTAAGATTATACTAATGAATGTGTGATTATATATGAGACCTCGAGGATAACACAATGATGATACTAATAAGCATGCATAGTGATGGATATAAGTTCAAGGATAGGTAATCCAGGAAGCAAAGATCAAGAGGGAGCACACTCTAGTTGTTCCTGCAAGGAAGCAAGGATCAAGAGGGAGCACACTCCAGTTGTTTCCTGTAAGGAAGCAAAGATCAAGAAGGAGCACACTTCAGTAATTTTTGCAAGGATGCAAATATTCAGAAGGAGTTGACCACTTCTCACAATCCACATCAGAATGGAGTTGCAGAAAAGAAGCAAAGACTGAGAGGGAGTCAACCCAACAAACAAACAAAAATAAGTATTCGAATTATCATTCCTTGCATATTTTATTGTTTAAATAATACTGTTCAATAATGTATATGTTCATGTTCCTAGAATTAGGTTGTGTATTATGCATAGTTGCATTGATGAACAATATACTACTAATATACATGGGTAAGTGGCCTATGGAACTGTACAACATTCCATTGCTACTTATATAGAATGAAACCTCTTTGCTGACATTTTGGGAGTTGTGCACACTCTTAACAATGTTCTGGTAGAGATTGAAAGGCATCTAGAAAGTTACGGGATATGGATAAATGTTGTATTGAAGCATTGGCTAAGATAATTGCATGACTGTGTGACATATTTCTTTATGTGTAAGAATTTGTTCTGAAAACTATGAGATGTTTTATAATCATGCAATTTAACTTGTTGTGTAGGAAAGATCGTATACCATCACCTACAAAAGAAGTACTACAATATTTGTTCAACAACAAAGTTATCTATTGAAAATATTGAAGATATTGAAGTTCCTTGGATCTGGGAAGAATGCCATGATCGAGGAGTACCATTCGATCATGAAGATGTTTGGGATGCAGTGCCAAGACCTGAAGGGGAGTCTGTAGTGACTCCCAAGAGGATCTACAAGATCAAGCATGCTGCAGGTGGTAGCATAGAGAGTTTTGCTCCTGTAGCCAGATACACTTCCATTAGATCCATACTTGCTCTGGCTGCAGTGATGAAATGGAAGATACACCAGATGGATTTCAAGACAGCTTTCTTGAATGGTGTAGTAGAAGAAGAAGTGTATGTGGAGCTTTCTATCTATCCCCTCTGCCTCACCCTCCCTCCACACCACTCCTTCTCTCCCTCCATTCCCCCCCTCTCTCTCCTCCTCCGTCGCTCTCTCTCCCGCTCCCCACTCTCTCTCTCTCCATCTCTCCAACTCCCCCCTCTTCCCCCTCTCTCTCTCCCTTCTACTACCCCTTCTCTCTCCCCTGGAATCCCTCTCCCTCTCACCCTTCCCTCTTGCTCCCCTCTCTCTCTCCCTCTCCCCCTCTTTTCCCCCCCACCCACTCCCCCTTTCTCTCCCTCTATGGTTCCCACTCTTCCTACCCCTCCCTCCCCCCACTCCCTCTCTCCCTCCTCTCCCTCCTCTCCTCATCTCTCCCCCTGCCTCTCTCTCTCCCTCTCTCTCTATCAACACTCCCCCCTCTTTATTTACCCCCTTGCACTCTCTCCCTCTAGTTAGCCCCTCTCCCCCTTCTCTCTCTCTCTCTCCCACTTCCCCCTCTCTCTACCCTATGTTCCCTCACTCTCTCTATTTCTCTCCCTACCCCTAACCACCACACATATGTCTCCCTAACCTTACTCCTACTCCCCCTGCCCCTAACCACCACACCTCTCTATCTCTCTCTCTCTTTCTCTCTCTCTCTCTCTCTCACACACACACACACACACACACACACACATTCCTCCTTACACTCACTCCCCCTCTCCCCAATCCCCCTATCTCTTTTTTCTCTCAACCCTCCCCCCTCTATCTCTACCCCCTTCTCTCTCTCCCCCTTGATCCCTCTCTCTCTCTACATCCCCCCCATCTCCCTCTTCTCTATCTCCCTCCTACTCCCCCTTCTCTCTCTCCCTCCTACTCCCCCCTCTCTCTCTCACTCTTCATCCCCCTCTCTCCCCCCATTCTCTCTCTCTCTCTCTCTCTCAACCCTCCCCCTCTATGTATACCCCATTCTCTCTCTCCTCCTTCCTCCCTCTCCCCTTTCTCTCTATACCCTCCCTCCTACTCCCCCACCAACTCCCTCCTATATCCCCCTTCTCTCTCCCCTGGATCCCTCTCTCCCTCCATCACCCCCATCTCTCTCTCTCCCTTCTATTCTCTTGTCTCTCTCCCCCAAGATCCCTCTCTCTAGCTCATCCCTCTCCCCCATCTCTCTCTCTCTCCCTCTTATTCCCTTGTCTCTTTCTCTCACTCCCTCATCTCTCTCCCCCTCCACCTTTCCCTCTCACTCTCTTTGCTACTCACCCTCTCTCTCTGCCTCCTCTCCCCCTCTCCCCCTCTTCTCTCTCTCTCTCTACTGCTCCCCCTCTCTCTCCTCCCCCCTCTTTCTCTTCCCCACTCCCTCTCCCTTTCACTCCCACCTCTCTCTCCCTCGACTCCCCCTCCCTCCCTCTCCCCCCCCTTCGACCCCCTCTCCCCTCCACTGTCTCTCCCCCACACTCCCTCCCCTCTCCCTCTCTCTCGCTCTCTCTCTCATTGCCCCTCTCTCTCTCCCTCCCCACTCCTACTCCCCCTCCACCTTCCCCTCCCTCTCACCCTCCTCTCACCCTCTTCTCTCTCTCTACTACTCCCCCTCTCTCTCCCCCCCTTTTTTTACCCCCTCTCCGTCCCTTCCCACCACTCTCTCTCTCCCTCCTCTCCCCCACACTCCCCCATCACCCTTCTCTCTATCCCCTCCCTCCTATTCCCCCCCATCTCTCTCTCCATCTCCCCCCGCTGTGCCCCCCCTCTCTCTCCCCCTAGATCCCTCTCTCTATATATCTCACCCCCTCCCCCTCCCTCCCCCCCTACTTCCTCTCTCCCTCCAATCCCCACTCTCTCTCGTGCTCCACTGCTCTCTCTCTCTCCCGCTCCCCACTCTCTCTCCTTCCATCACTCCAACTCCCCCCCTCTCCCCCCTCTCTCTCTCCCTTCTACCCCCCACTCTCTCTCTCCCTTCCCCCCACTACTCCCCCCTCTCTCCCCCAGCTCCCCCCCCACCCACCCCACCCCACCCCATTTATATCTGCCATTCCCCCTCTCTTTCCCTCCATATCTCCAACTAACCCCTACCCCCCTCTCTCCTTCCTACTCTCCCCTCTCTCTCTCCCTTCCCCCCCCCCCGCTCCCCCTCCCTGTCCCCCCCACCCACTCCCCCTTTCTCTCTCTCCCCCAGCTCAGTCACCCCTTCTCTCCCTCACTGGGTCCCACTCTGCCTACCCCTCCCTCCCCCCACTCCCTCTCTCCCTCCTCTCCTCATCTCTCTCTCTCTCTCTCTCTCTCTCTCAACACTCCTCCCTCTATATTTACCCCCTTCTCTCACTCCCCCTTGCTCTCTCTCCCTCCAGCTAGCCCCTCTCCCCCTTCTCTCTCTCTCCCACCCCCCCCCCCCCCTCTCTGTCTCTCTGTCTCTCTCTCTCTCTCTCTCTCTTTCCCTACCCCTAACCACCACACATATGTATCCCTAACCCTCCTCCTACTACCCCTTCCCCTAACCACCACACATCTCTCTCTCTCTCTCACACACACACACACACAAACATTCATCCTCCCAACCACTCCCACTCTCCCCAATTCCCCTATCTATTTTTTCTCTCAACCCTCCCCCCTCTATCTCTACCCCCTTCTCTCTCTCCCCCTTGATCCCTCTCTCTCTACAGCTCCCCCTCTCCCTCTTCTCTCTCTCCCTCCTCCTCCCCCCTCTATATCTACCCCCTTCTCTCTCTCCCCCTTGATCCCTCTCTCTCTACAGCTCCCCCTCTCCCTCTTCTCTCTCTCCCTCCTCCTCCCCCCCTCTCTCTCTCACTCTTCCCCCCTCTCTCCCCCCATTCTCTCTCTCTCTCTCTCTCTCTCTCAACCCTCCCCCTCTATGTCTACCCCCTTCTCTCTCTCTCCCCATTCCTCCCTCTTCCCCTTCTCTCTATCCCCTCCCTCATACTCCCCCCATCCCTCTCTCCCTCAATCCCCCCCTGTGCCCACCAGATCCATCTCTCTATCTATCCCCTCTGCCTCACCCTCCCTCCGCATCACTCCTTCTCTTCCTCCATTCCCGCCCTCTCTCTCCTCCTCCATTGCTCTCTCTCCTGCTCCCCACTCTCTCTCCCTCCATCTCTCCAACTCCCCCCTCTTCCCCCTCTCTCTCTCCCTTCTACTCCCCCCTCTCTCTCCCCCGGAATCCCTCTCTCTCTCACCCTTCCCCCCACTCCCCTCTCTCTCTCCCTCTCCCCCTCTTTGTACCCCCACCCACTCCCCCTTTCTATCCCTCTATGGTTCCCACTCTTCCTACCCCTCCCTCCCCCCCTCCCCCCACTCCCTCTCTCCCTCCTCTCCCTCCTCTCCTCATCTCCCCCCCCCTCTCTCTCTCTCTCTCTCTCTCTCTCTCAACACTCCCCCCTCTTTATTTACCCCCTTGCACTCTCTCCCTCTAGTTATCCCCTCTCCCCCTTCTCTCTCTCTCTCTCACTCCCCCCTCTCTCTACCCTATGTTCCTTCACTCTCTCTCTTTCTCTCCCTACCCCTCACCACCGCACATATGTCTCCCTAACCTTCCTCCTACTCCCCCTACCCCTAACCACCACACCTCTCTATCTCTCTCTCTCTCTCACACACACACACACACACACACATTCCTCCTCACACTCACTCCCTCTCTCCCCAATCCCCCTATCTCTTTTTTCTCTCATCCCTCCCCCCTCTATCTCTACCCCCTTCTCTCTCCCCCCCTTGATTACTCTCTCTCTCTACATCCCCCCCATCTCCCTCTTCTCTCTCTCCCTCCTACTCCCCCTTCTCTCTCTCCCTCCTACTCCCCCCTCTTTCTCTCACTCTTCACCCCCCTCTCTCCCCCCATTCTCTCTCTCTCTCTCTCAACCCTCCCCCTCTATGTATACCCCCTTCTCTCTCTCCTCCTTCCTCCCTCTCCCACTTCTCTCTATACCCTCCCTCCTACTCCCCCCCCAACTCCCTCCTATATCCCCCTTCTCTCTCCCCTGGATCCCTCTCTCCCTCCATCTCCCCCATCTCTCTCTCTCCCTTCTATTCCCTTGTCTCTCTCCCCAAAGATCCCTCTCTCCAGCTCGTCCCTCTCCCCCATCTCTCTCTATCTCCCTCTTATTCCCTTGTCTCTTTCTCTCACTCCCTCGTCTCTCTCCCCCTCCACCTTTCCCTCTTCACTCTCTTTGCTACTCACCCTCTCTCTGTGCCTCCTCTCCCCCTCTCCCCCTCTTCTCTCTCTCTCTCTCTACTACTCCCCCTCTCTCTCCTCCCCCCCTCTCTCTCTCCCCCACTCCCTCTCCCTTTCGCTCCCACCTCTCTCTCCCCTGACTCCCCCTCCCTCCCTCTCCCCTAAATCCCTCTCCCTCCCTATTTCCCCCCTCCGACCCCCCTCCCCCCCACTCTCTCTCCCCCACACTCCCTCCCCTCTCTCTCTCTCTCTCTCTCTCTCTCTCTCTCGTTGCCCCTCTTTCTCTCCCACCCCACTCCTACTCCCCCTCCACCTTTCCCTCCCTCTCGCCCTCCTCTCCCCCTCTTCTCTCTCTCTACTACTCCCCCTCTCTCTCCCCGCCATTTTTTTCTCCCCTCCCCATCCCTTCCCACCACTCCCTCTCTCGCTCCTCTCCCCCACACTCCCCCCCTCTCCTCTTCTCTCTCTCTTGATCCCTCCCCTCTCTTTCCCCCTACTCCCTCTCTCCCCCGCTCCCCCTCTCCCCCTCCCCCTCGCTCCTACTCTTCCTCCCCCTCCCACTACCCCTCTCCCTCCTCTCCCCCCTCTTCTCTCTCTCTCTTCTACTCCCCCCTCTCTCTCTCTTGCTCCACCCTTCTCTACCTTCTGCACCCACACTCTCTCCCCAACTCCTCTTCTCCCTCCCTCCCCCCTGTCTCTCCCCTCAACTCCCTCCCTCCCCTTCTCTCTCTCCCTCCCACTCCCCCTCCCCATTCCCTCTCTCCCCCACACTGCCCCCTCTCTCCTTATCTCTCTATCTACCCCCTCTCTCCTCTTCTCTCTTCCCCCCCTCTCTCTCTCCCTCTCCCTGCTCTATCTCTCCTCTTCTCTCTCCCCCTCTCTCTCACCTTGAATTCCTCTCTCCCTCCCTCTCTCCTTTTCTCTCTCTCTACCTCCCTTCTCTATCTCTCCCCCCCTTGCTCCCTCTCTCTCCCTGCTCTGCTCGCCACCCCCCCCCCCCCCATCTCTCTCCCAGCTCGCTCCCTCTCTCCCCCTCACCCCCAAATCCCCCTATCTCTCTCTCACACCTATCTCTCTCTCCCTCTCTCCCCCCCCCCACTCCCCCTATCTATCTCTTCCCCTCCCACACTCCCCATCCCCCACTCTCTCTCTCCCCCCTTGCTCCATCTCCTCCACTCCCCCTCCCTCCCTCGCTTCCCATCCCCTCTCTCTCTCCTCTCTCTCCCCTGCCTCTCTCCCTCCCTCTCCCCCCCTCTCCCCTCTTCTCTCTCTCTCTCTCTCTCTCTCTCTCTCTCTCTCTCTATCTCTCTCCCTCTTCCTCTCCACCCACTCGCTCCCTCATCGCCCCTCCCCCTCATTCGCTCGCTCCCTCTCTCCCCTACCCCCCCTCCCCCTCGTTCTCTCCCTCCCGCTCTTGCATATCTCTCCACCCCTCTCCTATTCCCCTTACCCCCTAACCACTCCCTTTATTACAAAAGTCATAATAAATATTTAACTAAAAAATTATAAAAATGAATATTATATTAACCATTTTTCTATTTTTTTCCATAAACTAAAAAATGGTTTTCTTAATAAAATTAAATATCGCATTAAAACTAGATATAAAAATTGTCTTTTTTAATCAAATAAAAATATGTAAAATATCATATTATAACTAAACACATGTTTAATCATTTTTAGAAAAACACAATTTATGTATTTTCAAGGTAAGAAAGACTTCTTTGATGACAATATTAAAAAAATATAATTATGTGGTTCCACATAATAATTTAAAAATTTATTTACTTCAATAAAGGGTTTCACAAATTCCATAATGGAAACTAATTAATAAATTATTACAATTCACATGACACAAGACTTGTGTCTTGTTCATCCTTACAACGCACACCACAGTACATGTTAAAAGCACTGAGGTTACATCATGATTTTCTATACAGGGCATGATAGTTTAAAAAGGGCATGCTAATCCAAATAAAAATTGAAACAAAAAATACTCTATATAAAGAATTATTATTGTTTTCCAACACTAAAAACTAAAAACTTTTTGATAGTAGAAAACTTTAAAAATAAAAGTGAATTAAAAATATTTATCTCTAATTTATTTATTTATTTATTTTAGCATACCATATTTATTATAATAAAAAAGTATTTATATTACAATGAAAATTATATTTTTTATCCACTTTAATGAAATGACTTTCATCAATTATCTCCGATAAATATATACTAAAATACATATATCTTTACAAAGATATTATAAACCCATTTATATCATTTATCATCCAGAAATTAATGTCGATTGACCTTTGTTCAGTAAATTTCTGTAACAATAAAATTGTCAAAATTATCTCCTAATTTGAAAGGTGTTGAAGGATTTCTCAAATTTCTTATTTTATCAGGCGATAAATTAAAGCAAAATTTGGTTAAAATTTTGGTGTCTATCATAAAAATTTGGATATTAACAGAGGAGCAATGACCAACTATGGCAATTTTGTTTTTCAAACAGGTATATTTATCCAAACAAAAAATAAAGCAAACAAAACTAACAGATATACTGTTCATACGAATAAAACTTAAAACAAAAGGCATTTTACAATTAGAGAAGTCAGTACAGTCAGCGTATGAGCTAGTTGGAGTTGATTCAGTTGCAGAGCATGAGCCAAAGCAGGTTGATCGAGGGAAAGTTGCGATAGCTAGGGTAATAAAGGTACAGATAGAGTTCAAAAAATGATTTCCAATTGTTTCAATACAGGGTTTGCACAGCGCTTGACAGAAAGTTTCATCCCAGCTGTACCATTTGTCTCGGTGAATCATTGTTATATGAAATAGATTTTTCACATAATGGACAAGAGACCAAGCCAGTGTGGTATCTAATGTGTAGTTGATCGGAGAAGAGACCAAGCCAGTGTGTGGCATCCGATCTAAACTTGGTATGAACTTAGAGGTTAATGGAAGTTATGAACTTGGAGAATTGTTTGTGCAAGGTAGAGTGGGATAGTCGAGAAGTGAGAAAGGTTACCAAAAATGGATGAGCTAAGACAATTTTGCAGTTACATACGAGATATCTAAATGATTTCAGTAAAGAGTTTGCGCAGCACTTGAGAAAAAGCTACATCCCAGCTTTACCATTTACCTTGGAAACTTGTAAATAAAGGGTTCGCACAGCACTCGAGAGAATGAGAAAGCTTCATTCCAGCTGCACCATTTGTCTCTGTCATCTAAAATCGTTATATGACATAGATTTAACACAAAATTGACCAAGCCAGCTTATTGTTTTGCCATTTTCGTTTTACCCAACAATATTTTAATGCCCAAACATCCTTCAGTCCCACTTTTTGACTTATTTCCCACACCAACTTGATGATCAGGGGTTCCATGTTTTTCCAAATGTTCAACTACCCAGCACGAATAATCCAACTATTTTTAGCTAAAAAACTGCTGGTACCTATTGCATTAATCTGTAGAATGCATCTACAGTTGGAACTTGGAAGTGACTGGAAAGATCCTGGGATATGACTGTACGTCTAGCATTTATTGAAATCTATCTGTAAAATCTTTTTGATCATGTTCTAGAAATCTATACACATGCTGTTGTTGTCCATCACTGATTGTTGGCAGGCTAGACGACACAAGTTAATTGCTGTGACAGATGAAATTGAATGTATGTGGACACATATCGAACTACTTGCCACATGGGTCAATCACATGTGGACAGTCTCGGTCTAGAACCACCTGGAGCGAAGAGTTTAGGCAGTGAGTTGGTCTCTGCCTATCCTGCAACTTAACTCACTGATGAAACCGTCTATCAAACTACCACCCGTACTCAGTACTTAATGCAACCTGTTTATTGCCAAGCAAAGCCGATGAATACCCCACCCGAAACTTCTGTTAAGTTTGTCTCGACAGGCTGTGGAAATGAATTCTTGTGTTGCAACATATTCTTAAGTCATCGATGAGGAAGATGAATTCCCTTATCTTTTGTTTGCAGGTACCTTAGTTAAATTAAATGAAAACCATTCATCTTGTCGCCTTGGAGAAATATGTGTAATCACTGCTCGACAAGTAGCAGGTCCCCACGCTTATCTCGACTTTCAAATCGTCGAATAGATAACCCCTGCGAGGATCACTCCACCCCGCGAGTATCACTCCACACAAAATTTCAAGAGATAGTCACCGATTTAACACAAAATCGTTATATGACATAGATTTAACACAAAATTGACCAAGCCAGTTTGGTGTCCGACCTAATGCGTAGTTGAAACAAATGGAGGGTCATCATATGACATAGATTTAGAACAAAACCTGCCATCGAACCTAAACCTGGCATGAACCTGGTGTATACTACACATTTCATATCGGACTGTATCATTGGTAAGGCAAGAATTGTTTGCGCATTGAGGACCATGAGGTGCAAGGCAGAGTGGGATAGTCGTGAAGGGAGAAGGGTTACTAAAAATGGATGAGCTGAGAGTATTTTCCAGTTACATACAAAATGGTGGAGATCTTTAAATGAATACAAAGAAAACAATTAGAGAAATACTTACCATTATTAACAAAAGCATTGATCTCCATCGGGGAAAAGGCTGTTTGAGCTCGTTCCAGCGCAGAGCAGAGCGCAAGTCCCACCGCATAGCAGAGCAGAGGCACATCAGGTAAGAGCAGAAAATAGCAGAGATCATTCCTCTATCACACTTGGATTCAGGACAATAAACCCCAGGTCATTCCAGTGCGAGTAGAGCACAGCAAGTTCCAGCGCCGAGCAGAGCATAGCGTTGTAGAGATCGATCCAGACTCCAGAAATTAAACCAAATTGACGACTCACAGTCAGATGGCCAACCCTTTACATACAGATGGGAAGCAGAGTAGATGAGGAGGAGGAAAATGTGAGAATATTTGAGATTCATAATGCGCGCCGCAGCTTTTTTCAGTTCTAACGGATAGGATAGGCGCTTAAGCTTTTTAAGAAAAAAAGCAGAGTAAAGCTTCTTTTCGTGATAGCAGAATTGAGGTTTCTAATTTTCGAAATGCATGCATAATTATAAATGTGGATGTGCTGTATTTGAAGTTATTTTCGCGTATTATAATTTTTTCTTTTTGGTAATGGTTAGTTATTATAAAAATATTATAAATATCATGATATGGGTTTTTTTATCAGGAAAATAAATATGAATTGGCAACTTGATGATGTGTTTTTACCATTGTTGCAATAAACTATACCATAGTCTTATTTTGATTTATATTGTTATTAGTATGTTTTAGTGTTAGAATGTTTTATTGTTTTACTTTATTTTTGACATGGTTTATAACATTTTGGTTTTTGCAAAAATGCACATGTTGTTAGGTGTTTCCTTCTCTTTCTTTTTTAAAATGGTTTTTTATTTAATTTCTATATAATAAAGAATACCTTAAGCATCATACATGGTTGAGTAAAGATGTGATCATATCATTATGGGAAGTACCCTTCTTTATATAAGCAAGGCCACATGTTTTTTAACCATGTCAATTTTGTTTGAAAATGGGATTTTGAAAATATCTAAATGGTGTAACATAACCCAAATGAAAGGGGGTGGCATCCCCACTAATTATGGCATAACATTGTCATTTACAAGGTAGATGCTTATAAATCTTATGGCATTCCAAGCGCTTCTTCAACTATCCCCAAGAATGACCCTTTTCTAGTGAAGGGGAACCACAAAGAGAATGGAAAACCTAAATCCTTCTAGTCTATTCTCCTTCCTTCATGAAAGGATTAAACCAATTTGGTCCCTATCTGAAGGGAATGTCCAAAATTCAAATAGATTGTATCATGAGATCCCATTCTCTTTTGGGGAAACCAAACTTTAAGTGTTGTTCTTAGGCGATTAATTGCCAAGTCTTGCAAATCTAATTTTTTGTAAAGCAACACCACTACCAACTATATTACAAATTCCTAATTTATTTTTATATCTACTAGATGAGTAACATTTTGAATGCAATGTTGTACAATAATATGCTAAGATCCATTGCGCTCACCCTAACAATCCTTTCCATTTCCATAATTGTTGCTCCTTGGTGTCATATATCAATCAAATTGAGAACTCCAACCTTCCTTGGCAAACTATAAATATGACATGAGAATCGTTGAAGACTTATCTTCATTGTCCACTTCTCTCATAGGAATGATTTCCCAAAAAAATATGCAAGAGTTATCCTACTTGCAAGTGGTATGTATTGGGGAAACCATCTTTGAATCTTCTCTCAAACTTGTTCAAGACCTAATCCCACAAGTCCTTTAGAGATGTATCAATTCCAAAGGGAATGTCCAAGTATCTAAAAATTTAACCTTGTGGAATAATCTTTCTATTTAAAAAAAATCAATTTTGAAAGTTTCCTAATCCAATTATAACAACCTATGTCTTCTCCTTACTCACCCCTACTTGTATTCTTTACAATAGATGTCTAGGCATATTGCAAATTTTTTCCTTCAATAGAGAATTGAGTGAGATTGGGGCTAAGATTAGAATCACAAACAAAAGGAAAATTATGTAATTGCACTTCATTTGGAAGAATAATTCCTTGAACCTTTGCTTACATCCAAGTAGCTTCAAGAAGATAACCAAATGCATGTGTTGCAATAGCATTTTGATGTAATCAAAGAGATAGCGACCACAATCATCACAATCATTTCTTGATGTATCTTTGGAGTGGAATCACTTATGACAAATGGCCATGAATACAAAATCTCGTAAATGTGTAATGTCCCGATTTTGACCCCATTGCATTAAAATGTACTTGACATAATATTGTTATTAAATCGTGGTGAGGAGCTCAAGGCCAAGGCCCCACCATTGATTTATTGGTGCATACGGTTCATGTGCTAGCTAGGCACAATGGAATTGCAAATATCATGTAAATATGCATTTTAATAAAATACCCACAACTAGTTATGCAATGCAACAAGAGATAGGGGCATGATTTTACAAGGAATTGGGAGGGAAAACATTCAAACCTTTGAGCCAATCAAGTCAAGCCAAGTGTCAATGAGATAACCCATCAAACCCTTAACTACCCACATTGACTTTTGTACCCAATCATTCATTTCTCCCAAGAGTTGGTTGAGGTAGTTAGTGCCTTGGGGAATGGGAAGCATGGTTGTCCAAATTCGAGTATGGGAAAGCCACCCTACATGGAAAATTGTGTTTGGCTTCCTTGGCAAGTAAAGAGCCATGAATTGCTCCCCAAGCCATTATCCATGAAGCAGTTTGGCTCTCTCACGAGTGGGGAGCTTGTTGGGCATTTTTCCCCATCGAAACTATGTGTTTTCCTTCATTCTCAACTGGGAGAAGGGCATTTTTGTGTTAAATACCAGTGGGGAAGAAGGGGAAATGAATTGGGGGTTCCATAGAGATCGTTTTGGCTATTGAATGTTTTGATAGTTTGGGGGAGAAATGGTTTTGCTCCCTGTGCTTGTTTTTCCCCATCCCACAATCCCTTTTTGGCTGGAAACGATTGGGAAAAACCCATGGCCATCTTGTTTGCAAATCCCATTGTTAAAAATGAGCATCCATGCCCAATGACTATGCCGCCTTTGTGAGAAAAGAGTATGTTGGGGTGTGGGTTATGGGTATCTATTGCTTTGGCTGTGCAAGAGCTTGAATGTCCCCTTTTCCTTGTAAGAATCATGCCTAGCTTGGGGGTGGTAGTTGTGTTGAGAGATTAATGAACACAACTGGCCTATAGTTGGGTGAAACATTGCAGCGACATAGCTAGTTGCTTGGGACAATTGCACAATAAAGATAAGTATTCTCTATGTGTATTTTACTTCTGCAATGTTTTAATTTGATGATTATTATTGATATGCTGGATGCATATGAAAGATGTGTGTGGATGATGTTCTTATTTCGTTGTGCATATTTAATTGATTTACATCTGCACACATTTATTTTATGGCTATGAATCTAATGAATGGGCTGAGTTTATGTAAAATCCCCAGAGATTGGCATCATCTTCCCTTCCTTGCATTGGGTCCACGGGAGGGGACTTGACAAGATGCATTTGAGAAAAGACTCGAGACTACCCACTACTTGAATAAAAAAACTTCCAAAACTTGACCAAAAGAGCATATTAAGGATGAAATTTCTTTCAACCCTACTGCAAGCTTCATCAAAGTTAATCATCAAGAAGAGTGCCTTTTCAATGTTTCCCTTACTATTTCAATGTTTTTCCATGTTTAATAAGGTTGTTTAGCATGAATTGACCTTTACTAAAACTCATTCGCTTATGTTGGACAATCATTTCAATGGTTGAATGTTGTTGAATAGGACTTTAGATCAAGGACATTTTATCCAGTATTAAGCAATCTGACTGGCGGTTAACCTCTTATAGTATTTTTATTTTGTTCCCTTTAGGAGTAAGCTTGATCAACCCTACATTCACTTCATGACCCATATGCTCCACTAATAATTGTGCATAGACATGCTTAGAAGATCATCACCAATCATTTCCAAAGAATCATATAAAGTCACAAGGATGCACATCTATGTTGGGGAGATTTTCCCTCAACCATATCATGTACAACTTAAAGAAGCTCAATTCTATCCCAAGTTCAAGACAGCATATACTTCTCAAATTTGGGGATGTTAATAGGCACAACATACCTAATGAGTATGTTGGCCTCATCTCAAGTGACATCACAATCCCATGAAACAAAGATTATTTGGAATTGCATTTGAAAACCTTTTACTTATTTTATGCTCATATGTTTGAACTCCACCATAATATTTGAGAACCATTAGTAATTTGGATCTAATCATTAAGTCCTAAACTACCTTGTTGTTACCTTGGGTTAGTTATGCGAGCCATTAAAGTGGTTATTGGAGATTGTACTATAAATATATTTTATTTATAAATACATAATTTATTTGTTTCTTGCTTTCCTTCACCACCTCCATGTTTCTTGGTTGTTCTTAATCTTCTTGCTCCTTGTATCAAATGTGGTTGTTGTGTGTACTTACTTCCACCAAAGTCAAGAAGTAACTATAACATGGAAATGATTCTTATATACAATGTTTGTACTTGATTCAAAGCATTTTCTTGGAAGTATTATATACATCTCGCTACCTCTTCCTTTGTGTGCGGTGGCATATTTAAAATTTTGTGGTAAAAAATGGCATATTTCTAATTTTGTGCTAAAACAATGGTGGCTTATTTTAAATCTATGGTTGTCCCACAAACACTCTTATTGACAACAAACTTATTAATTCCTTACACTTAGGAATGTAATTTAGATTAAGAGAATATGTGAGATAGATGTTCTCATATCAAATAGGAAGGAACGAAAGATCCAAACGAGAGATAAGATAATACGTCATGTGGTAAGCATATAAAATCATCCTAAATTAAGGTATATTTAGGCACCGTAAGAAAGTAACCACAAGAACATTTGACTTTCATAAAAATTTGCACTTTCAATTTGAGAGTTATAGAACAAAGTACTTTTATGATCTTGGAATTATACGAAATACTTTGGTTGAAATTTGGAAAAGTATTATGGTTAAACTCTAGTGAGTATTGTGATTGAAATTTGATGAATATATGAAATTGATCTCTAAGTCTAATGGAAGGTTTTGTATTTAAAATACGTATTTGTAATGTGGTTATAAAGTTTTGTACTTTATAACACCAAGTACATTAATTTAAGAGGTTATAAGAGATCATAACAATTTTTATTAGTCATAGTGAATTAAAATATTGAAGGTTTCTATCTTTCATATTCTAAGTGTCCATGTCTTAGAAGGGGTTATAGAAATTACCTCTTGATATAAATGGCATTGTAATTTTAGATGTTATTGAAATCAAAATTCATAAAGATATAATCTCTTCATTGCAAAATTGTAGGGAGTTATAAGGTGTTTTTGGAAGTCACGAGGCATTTATTTTTTGCAAGTTATTATATTGAGAGTAATTTGTAATATAAGTTATAAGGTTTTTCCCCAGTTTATAGTTTGAGAATTTAATGTGCTTCAGACGTTAGAAGTGGATACTTCATAAAAATACATTTTTTTGTATTGTATCCTAAGCCCCCTAGAAATTGAATAAGGGGGTTTTAGAATCATTATACCATAAAGAACACAAGTACAAGAATAAAAGAAATGATACAATCAATCTAAGAAGACAAGCAAAGGAAAACCACTATTTGAACTTTACGATAAATTTGGTCACAAATTTGACGCATCTTGCATTATAAGGTCATCTATAATATTTCTTTGGTAAATTATTTGAATGTCCTTTATGTCTTGTAACTTGAGTCATTTGATCTTGGATAATTAAAGCAATTCTTTAGATCAAGACAGTAGTACACATCAAAGACTTATTCAATCTTATACACACTTTAATCAACACTACACATGGAACAACTATTCAAATATGCAGACATTCACTCAATGATGTGACCATTTATCTACAAGTTATGCATAAAAGGATTGTTATTCTCAAGACTCATAACAACTTGATAAATAATGAATTGCAACTTCCTTGACAACAACATTCTAAAACCATACTCCTACAACGCAATCCATTATGTGGATTAACAGTTGTGGAAAGTTTGGATTAATTGTTGTGGAAAGTGAACAAGAGGATATCGAGCACCATTCAACTATGGATCTATCATATGAATTTGATGAAGGAACCAAGGAGACAAATAATAGATTGGATGAAAACACTAAGGTGACAAAAAATACTTTGGATAAAGACACCAAGGTATATATGGATAAGTTTGAAAATCAAGGTTAAGCTAGCAAACCCTAGGAAGAGTTGCAATTCAAGAGGAAAAAAGTTGGCCTACGATATGACAAGACAAATTTTGACTTCTTTCACATTCATGATTATCCAAACCTGTGAAATTTTTGAATGTTGGATTTATTGATGATGATTTATAGGGGCATACTCTTGATAACAAGTTAGATGAAGTACCTAAATTTGATTATCAAGAAGAGTAACATGAGGATAAGGATGATTGTGATGCACTTGATGATGATAATTTGGATGGTGTAATTGAAAAATGCCAACACTGTCATCAAGTTGGACATCGTGAATTACAATGTTTTGAACTATAGCCATGCAATATATGTGGGAAAACAAACCACCTTGTAGAAAGGTGTGGGAAGTGACCAAATATTAAGATAAAACAAGTAAATTGTGGATGGTTAAGTACTTGGTGCCATAATTGGGAAGCCAAGTTATTAAAGAGATCTTATCGATGGATTCATACATATGTACGTGAAAGCTTGATTGGAGAGGTTTCTACCATAGATGGACATCAATGTTTCGATTTAGGATTTGATGATTTAGAGCATGACTGAGACCCACTTGATGTAGTATTTTTAGTTGAAGATTGAGTCTCTAGACTCCACTAAAAGATAGTATGATTACCTTTTTCCACTCTTAGGGGGGTATTTTGACATTATTGATTTACAAGTCCTAGGAATTCTCACCTTTCAGTTGACATGGAGGAGATATTGATGATGTCAAACTTCAAGTTTCAAAGTCCATTCCATGAATTTTCTAGACTATTTTATATTCAGGATGATCGAATGTGAATTGGATGGATTCATGACATGATTGATTATGGATTCATGACATGTTAGAAGAGCTTGTTTTGTAAAAATCATTGTTTTTCAAGTTATTCTTGCATGACAAAACACTTTTATAGAGCTAGCTATGTCCATCCTAATGTCCCAATTTGAGAGCAAGCTAGGCTTATGGACCCTTTATTTATTTCCATTTGTTTATTTATATACCTAGGGATACTTAATCAATCGTGCTTATGCATCCTGGCCCGATGTGGGATGAGCTTGTTTAATGCACCGACATCTTATTTTGTCAATTCTTCTTTAGCTTAATTATGTAAATAAAGAATAATTGATAGAAGTATGCCTATGATAAAGCATAATTACATATATAAATTCAGTTCAGTTCTCTCACCCTTGCCCTAAAAGACAAGATGATTTATTGAGGATTGATTCAAGATTAGGTGATTAACAAATGATATATTAAGGATATGATGATGTTGTCATGGATAATGATGTTGTCATGGATCACTCACACAAACTTTTTGATTGGGAAATATGTTTTAGTAGTTTGATGATATTTTGATGGATTTATGGGATATTGGTTTGGATTAATGGATTGCCAGTTTTTTGGCATTTGATGGATTTTATTACGCGGTTGATGGACATTTGGCATCATGATTTGGAGCCTACTAATAATTCACTTGGTTTACTTCTATAAGGATTATTAATAGGATTATGATTCATTCACAGGTTTTCATACATAGTTTTTACAAAATATAATATTTTGATGTTGATGGACTCTTTTTTTGTCAGTTGTATTATTGACAGTTTTTATTTGTTGATATTTGAGAGTTTCATAGTCTTTGGACTTCACAAGGATGGTATTTTGACCTTGCAGAGGACATACGATTCTTCTACATTTTCTCTTGGCACATTGGTTTGCCAATTTTTTTGGATATGGAATGTGTAGGATTTCCATCCAATTCACTTCTCACCGAGATTTTCTCTCACTGGTTTTGGGTTCACTTCGTTGAATACTTGGACGACATCTAGCTCATATTTTCCACATTGAGTTTTCCATATTTGGTTTTCATCTTCCACTTTTGGTAGTATTTTCAAGTAGATATTCATCGACACTCATGAGGTTTCAAACCATGAGTATTAAATTTAATACTTGGATATGTTATCAACTTTTTCCCTAGTCTTTGTTGCTATATGGTGCACTTGTATAGACTTATGATTAAGGGTTGGGTCTGTTATACCTCAAAGTCTCACTTTGAGTGTCATTTCACGTCTTCATGTCATATCACCATGTGAAACCTAATTTCACTACCTCCTAATGAGTGTTGGACCTTGATTCTACCTTATTGGTCCCCTCCTTGGCCTTCCTTGGAGTCCTTGGAGACAAATCCAACTCACCTCAGCCGGATGCCAACTCATAGAGTCAAAATGCCACCTCCTTGAGCATATTTTACTAATATTTTCGTGCCCTGCTAGTGGTGCAAGGCACAAACATTCCTCATTTTCATGTCCTGCATGCCTACAAGGGTGCGAAAATTAAAACATTTTCGCGCATTGCTCAATACCTGGGGCGTGAAAATGGCCTTAACTAATCTTTAGCTTAGAAATTGGATCTTACCTTCAAGGATATTTTCTGGGGATTGGGGTTCCCCTCGAATCCTAACTCACCCTCCCTCTTTGGCCTAGTTCAACCCCTTGATCCACCATTCACTCACCTAGATCCACCTTCCTCTCTTAGTGGTTGACCTCCCAAATCCTATAAGAAGGAAACCATCCATGAGCTAAGGGGAGGAAATTAGAGGCATCAAACCTATGGTATTGGAGGTTTTCCAGATATAGCAAGGAGGAAAGCTTGGAAGGAGACACTACTGCTTGGACATCAAGGGTAACATTGTATTCATCTTCTTTATGCTACCTTCATACAACTTGGCGTATTCTCCCATATTATGTTTCTTACTAGTTTGGATTCATGATATGTTTCATTAGAATTTAGATCTTAATCATTGTATTTGGTATTTGGAGATATTGCTTTTGTCTTGCTTGCACAGGTTCACATCTTGGACATCAAGCTTGGAACTGGAGCTAGGACAACCAGTTGATCTAAGGTAAGTCACACCTTCTCTTCTCTCTCGATGCTTTGATCTTCATACATTGGATTAGATCTAGGAGTGTAAGGTCCCACTTGTTACTTAGTTGTATTAGATTAGGCTTGCTTGAATCTAGTCTAATCTCTAAGTAAGTTTAACTATCCGTAGGACGAATTTGCTAGAAAAAAAATTGGCGACTCCACTGGGAGATCCTAGTTTTCATTTGGTTATTAAATCTTTGTTTTTTACCTATTAGATCCATTATCTCTGCATTTTATCAGTCCTCAACCTCTGTTTATCAGTTTGAGCCTTAGCATTCAGTTCTCTGGGTCTGCAAACTTGAGAAAAAGATAAAAGAAATTTCTCAGACTTTCTCCCTTATCCACCTACAGAGAAATTTTGCCCCCCCCCATACACCACATAGTGAACAAATCTAGATTTTCATGCCCCAACAGTACAGTAGAGCGTGAAAATTCCTAAAAATCCCACCTAGGTGGTATTCAAGGGAGCGAAAATTCCCTGTATCCCATCAAAACTTGGTTTTTTGCTAGATTGATTTTGGTTTCTGATTTTTTGGCTTGAGCTTAGCTCTTTGATCCTGATCAAACTTGTGTGATCCTAGTTTGACTCCTACATTTTTTTCATTTTATTTTGAACCCTTACCAGGCTTGGTTTGCTTGATTCATTTTTGGTTTAGATTTTTGAGTTAAGGTGACAAGAGTAATCAGTTTTTGCTTGGATTCTTGACTTCTTTGTTGCAAAAGTGATCATTTTTTAAAATTCAAGGCAATTTTTTTTATATACTAGTTTGTATCCTTGAAATAAATTATTGGAAATTTCATTGCTTGGAAAAATCTCTTTGCATTTTTAATTCTTTGAATTGGATTAGAAATTTTTTTCAAGATCTATTTCTCCTTCACTTAAAAGATCAAGTTGTTTTTGCAATCATAAGACGTTGTTCCATTTACTTGTCATACTTTATACTCATTTGAAGTAGAGAAGAAGACAAGGAATTTTTTTTTTTTTTTCACTTAGTTTTTGGATTCATTCATTTTGAAAGAGTGGTTTACTTTTTAGTTTGGCATATAAAAGGAAAAGTAAAAAGCAAGTGGTTTTTCTCTTTTTGAGAAAGTTGTGTTTATGCTTGTTATATTTTGGGAACGAAAGAACTCTCTCCTTTCCATAGCTAGAAACTCACTGAAAAGAAAAGTTGCATTGATTCATTCATAGATGCATGGTTTGAGTCAATTCATAACACCATCAAGTTGCACTTCCATCACCTCTTGAGTAAAAAACAAGCCCTGAAAATCAATCTCCTAACTAAACACAGATTAACCTCATTTGAGGATACAAAACAATTGTGTAGTTAGGTAGGACATCAGGCATAGGAATCCAAATAATTCCCCCTTGTCACTCTACATTTGAGACATAGTTGTTTTCCTTTAGGGTGCTCAAATCCTCTTGTACCTTTTGACACGGTTATACACCAATTTATTGGAAGGGCCTCCCTTTCCATGGGGATAAGCAAAGAGGACTGGTCCCGGACGGACATTGTGGAATACCGCACCCCACTTAGCGCCTAAGGACATCAATGCATTGTATTCCTTGTAGTTTTCATCCTCCATACCGGTTGCACGAGGGATCAAATGCAGAAGCTCCAGTAAACCTTCTCAGACGTGTCATGAACGCGGTATCTTAGTGACCTTCCTTCTAGGGCTCTTTTACTCGGGGTCCCTTTCAATAGAGTGATATCCTTTCAAATTTTGGTCTCTCACTTCATATTGTTCGACTTGGATTTCATCACCTTGCAAAGAATACAATCTGTTGAGGTCTCCAGTCCTTAGATAAGAGGATTTCCTGCTATTGTACCTTATATAGAGTCTTTTATTTTTAGTCTTGCTTGTTAGATTTTTGTCCATTTCATTGTAGCTCACTTTCTATGACATCGGTCTTAGTATAGTTTTTTGAGATTGCTTTCTTGGCCTATGCGCCTCTTCTTTTCCTAGCTCCCCTTTTGCACACTCGGTTGCTTCAGGGTTTTTGAGTTCTTTTTCAATGAGACTTCCCCCAAAACATTTAATCCTTTTCCATGGCGCACCAAAGGAAATCATGAAGACAACAAGGGAAGAGTCTTGAAACTGTGCCTAGAACTAGTCACATACCACCTTCACACATGCCCACACCCCCTACTAGCAGACCAGTTGGACGAGGGACTGTCTGACAATCACTTAGTATGACACCTCCAACTACTACGGTACCGCAAACTCATAGCACATCCCCAAAGACTAGTGTAGCACTTGAGACTAGTGTAGTACCATAATCCACTATTGCACTATAAGTTACTACCACAACAGAAACCACTTTAGCACCTGATGTTAGTGTCTCACCCCAAGCTGACGTTATGCTGGAAGTTGTTATCATTCCAGAGGCTAGAACTGCTCCAGTTATTCCATCACAATTTGATCTCCTCGAAGGATACGTCGAGGTTATCAAGGAATCCTATCCTTTCCCCTCTAACATGATCCAGTTTGCTGTGAACTTTAACCAACATCTTGTATAGTTGGTAACCCCACCTGTCATACCTTCTTCTACAGTTATACGTAGCTACGAAGTTGGGTCTTCCAATAATAGATCATTCGGAATGCCTTCCCCCAATCTCCCTTCAAGCCATGACATCATGGAATCCATACAAGCATAAATGGTTAGTCTAGCCCAAGAACAAGAGGCAACGAAAAAATTTAGACGTGAAGTTGGGAAAATATTGGATTCGACCTCACAATTCCCACCAATATCCACTTCTCAAGTGGTAAATCCTCATGATTCCAGATCCCTCCGATCCACATCCTATGATGCTACCTATGGAACTTGGTTTGTAGGTTGATCTAGACCCACAGATTGGATCCATCCAAAAAATTTCCCTGATGACTCAGGAACATCAAACATTTTTTATCCATCTTCATCATTATGGAACACGAATATGGGCCAAGCTCTCAACGATTTCCACACTTTTCCAGAACCCATGCAATTAACACCGGAAAATCCTCTCCAACTTTCCCCTCATCTTATACCAGATGACATTTTTGGTTCTTCTTCAGGGAACATTCCTACTCAGGGGAAAAAACATAATTTCCTGTTGCTACCTTTATCATTTAGAACTAGTGCATGATCATCTTCACAAGTCAACACTATTAGTACATCCAACCAACCTGCACAACCAATCACTTCTAATGTTTATGTTAGAAGGCCACCCATTCCTACTGCTAGAACACTTGTTGTGACTGGAGGTCAATCTTTAGCCACAATATATACTATTTCCGGAGGACAACTGTTCATTGGTTCCCCAAGTGGAACCAATAGCCAACCCCCTCCATCAGGACCATCCACCCTGTGGGGATCACAAACCTCATTTTTTTGAGGACAAACATCTGTTGATGCCCTAAGTGGAACCAATCACCAACCTCCTCCATCAACATCATCTTCTCTGTGGG
Organism: Larix kaempferi; assembly: GCA_027924585.1. Classification (NCBI taxonomy): domain Eukaryota; kingdom Viridiplantae; phylum Streptophyta; class Pinopsida; order Pinales; family Pinaceae; genus Larix; species Larix kaempferi. Next base: position 678,717 of record BSBM01001556.1, on the reverse strand, counting down.
GGCTTCAAACCCAAACTAACGGAGGACAACCTTTTGTTAGTACCCCAAGCAGGACTAACACCCAATTTCCTTCGTTAGGCCCACTTCCTTCTTGGGGGCCACAAACCCCACCTATTGGGGGGAAACATACATTTGGAAACCAGAATCCATTCGGGGGGCACACAAATCAACATCAATCTCTCTTCCTCCCTTATCCAAATTCTGGAGTACCTTATCCCAGTGTCTCAAACAACCAATAGAACCCACCCACTCAAACCCCCTCTCTTAATCAGATCGGAATGAACAGTCCATGGGATCCACCCATTCTGAAACCTCCCCCAACTCAAGGTATGGGAAATCCACCCAATCAAGGATTTGGGAATTCTTCCTAGATCCCACAACCCCAAGTATCTACTCCATTGAATCTCACTCAGCAGTATCGTCAACAACCAGTTTACAATTTAATTCCAAATCAATTGGTGAATCCGATGATTCCCAACCAACAACTGGTTAACCATATGGTCCCCAATTCACAAAACTTCAAACAGTACCCCACGTGTAACATGTATGGGTACAATATGCAACAATATGCTGTGCAGGGCTGGACAGGTGTCCTAGCACCCCATCAATATTATTTATTCTTACAACCGAATAGGCAACTTCCATTTCTGACAACATTGGACCTACCCAATTTGTCGATATGAATAAACGATCCCATTTGGCATGAACCATATCGACCACCTATTCCTACCAAAATACCATCGGACATTCCGAAGTTCGATGCCAAACATGGGGAAGAACCAAAAAATCACATCATGACACTTCATCTTTGGTGTTCTTCGAACTCACTGATGGATGACTCTATATGATTAAAGCTCTTCCAACATACACTCACCGGAACGACATCAAAATGGTATATCGAGCTACCACAACACTCTTTCATAGATTTCAACACCCTTTCCATGCAATTCTTGACACATTTCGAGCTTCCCATTCAATAGAAGAGTGGGATGGACCTCTTAACTTCATTGCGGAAATCTACTGCCACTCACATCTCCAATCATATTCATAAGTGGAGGAGACGTCGAAGATTAATTAAGGCTCCTATCCCTAACCAATTATTGGCTAATTGGTTTACAAAGTCATTACTTCCACCCATTGCTAGGGATGTTTCAATGGGCGGGGATGTTACAAAAGAACAAGAAATCGCTCGTGCTCAGTACCTAGATTTGATTTATTCCTAATATGGAACCCTATACAAACTGATTCCTCGCGCCCCACTCCCTACTATCGATCCATCTAGGACCTATACCAAACCACCTATCAATGCTGTAGTTGGTTCTGTAAAGGCCCATCCTGTAACCACATCTAGTGGACAACAAAGCACTGCTACTCCATCTCAAACCCAGACTGCATCCAAAAACTCTACTCCTCCTGCTCAAACCTCCGAGGTGAACATGGTTCAATCCTCTCCACAACAATCCGTAGGGAATAAGAAGAACAATAAAGGGAAACCTAAAAAATATTCCACTCAGTAGGAAAATCCTAAACCACAACAAACCAACGTTGATAACAAACCTAAACAGAAAGCTAAATTCCCCTACCTCATATGTCAGGATAACCATTATACAAAGGAGTGTCCTTATAAAGAGGAAGTCAATAAATTTGTCAAAGGATCTTCCCGCCTGACAATTTTAACCGACCCTTTCCCACACCAACAACAACAAATGGTTTCAGACAACCCCCTGCAAGAGGGAAACCAAAATGATAATACTCAACCAGAGACATCTTCAATTCATGACATCCTTATGATGAGTAACGAAACTGTCCACATATCCACTTGATCAAAGACATATGACTTTGTTCCCACTTCAAACAAGAATGGGAATTCCAAAGATAAAAATCCCTTGGAAGACATTCCTTATGCTCCTTTGCCTATAGGTTCTCTTCATATTGAAATACCTCCTACTAACACTGTGTTTTGCCCACCAAAGGCCACCATTCGAAAAGAGACATTCAACCCAAACGTGAGAGCTTCCCAAAATTACAATATTATTGAGGACTTAGCTCAAGCACCCTATGCAATGTCCACTCTCGAAGTTCTGCAACACTATCCTACTCAGTGTAGAACCTTATTGTCATCACTCGAAGTTGTTGATCCCGACTCTTCCTATATAATCACGTTCAATTTGGAATATTTAAGTCGAGACTATCTCATCAATTATATTTTTATATTCATACTAATATTTGTGGAAACAACATCCATCATACCATCTTGGACGAAGGTGCTTCCACCTCTATCATCTCTTTTTCTTGTTGGCGAGCTATAGGCTCTCCAGAGGTAACTTAGTCTCTCACTACTTTAAAATCTTTTGATGGCCATGGTTTTCAACCTTATGGACTCATACCATCGCTCTCTGTAGAACTAGGGGGAAAAAACATCTCTATCCATGTCGAAATCGTAGATTCTCCGTTGGATTACAACATCCTACTTGGCCGCAATTGGTTTTATGCCATGACTGCCCTAACATCTTTCATTTTTCGTTTGGTCAAATTTCCTCATTAGGGGAAAATTGTCACCATTGATCAATTAGACTTTTGCACTATAGACATTCACTCCAACACCACCAACAATGTCCCATTGTTGACACAAGCTCAACATCATTATGAAGACATTGGTGTTGGCTTGCTAAAAGAATCCTCCATCATTGGGGTATTTTCGGAGCTAGCACCCCCAATATTTTCGATCAACGTGATCTCATAGAGTACTTTCCAACCTCGTGAGTATAACGATTCTTGGGTTATACTGAGTCCCACCGAATGTAAAATCATTGGTGATTGCATGCCTCTGAACCACAACCAAGCAACATACCACGCAATTCAATCATCTTCCGATTGGATCGACATGATCAACCACCAAACGATGGAACCTATCCCATCTCAGATCAATCCATCCTTGCCCTCTATTGACTCCCTTTCATAGAATTTTGCTTCCAACAAGTCTATTATGGAGATCATGAGCATCGATGAACCACCATGGGAAGATCACCATCATCCATCTTCTTTCCCTACGATCTAGGCGGTAGAACCTGATACAAAATCCATTGTTTCACCGGATATTGTCCAAACTAATATTTACATCCCTACACACGATATGTTTTCTGAGGGAAACCTAGAAAACATCATGAAAACCATTCCAATTGACATATCCGTGAAACCTAGTATTGTGGAACAAATCCATTTAGGCAAAACATGTACACCTACTAAGGTGGAATTCTATACTTCTTTATTTAAGGAGTTCCATGATGTTTTTTCCTGGAGTTATGAAGAAATGTCAGGGATAGACCCCTCTATAGTGGTTCATGAAATTCAAGTCTATCCTGGTGCCCGAACCATTCAGCAGAAACTACGACCCATCCATTCTCGCAAAACTGCAACCATTAAAGCGGAAGTTGAAAAAAAATTCATGCTGGTTTCATTTATCCTGACTCATTGTCAGATTGGGGGTCCAATATTGTTCCTGTAGATAAGAAACAATGTACAATTAGGGTTTTCATCGATTATAGATATTTGAACAAAGCTTGTCCCAAAGACAACTATCCAACCCCCTTTATTGACCAAATTATCGACAGTTGTGCCGGGAGCGTCATCTTTTCATTTATGTATGGATTCTCTAGCTACAATTAGATTGAGATACTCCCATCAGACCAACACAAGACTGCTTTTATATGCTCATGGGGGACCTTTTCATATCGCAAACTACCCTTTGGTCTCAAGAACGTTGGGGCCACTTTTCAATGGGCGATGTCATATACATTTCACGATATCAAGCATGTTGTGGAGCCTTATCTGGATGACCTACCTGCTCAGTCTGATACATGAGAGGACCAGCCAAATCATCTGAGTGCCATATTATCACGATGCCTCCACTACAATATCCACTTGAATCCGCATAAATGTGTATTTTGTGTTGAAGCCGGTTGATTGTTTGGATTCATAATCTCTAAGGATGGAATTGACCTAGACCCATCGAAGGTGGAGGCTATTTTAACCTTACCTTTCCCGTCCAACATTCCAGAACTCCAAAGTTTGCAAGGGCATGCAAAAATTTTACGCCACTTTGTCTGTAATTTTTTCGAGATTACTAAGGAATACATGAGGCTTCTTAAGAAAGACATTCCTTTCATTTGGGATGACAAAGCCCAATGGTCTTATGAAAATTTGAAAAAGGCACTTACCAATGCTCCTGTGATACAACCCCCCAATTATATACGAGACTAAATCCTATATCTCGCCACCTCTACTACTACCATTGGCATGGTGCTCGTATAGGAAGACAATAGTGGTCAGGAACATGTGGTATATTATCTCTGTAAGAGTCTCATTGACTCTGAGACACGTTACTCGCATGTGGAGAAACTACTTCTGGACACAATTTTTGCAGTCCAGAGACTTCGACATTGCATTTTACTTCGCAAATTCACCATTATCGCTAACTTCAATCCAATGTACTATATCCTAACATGTCAAGTGCTAGGGGGAAAATACTCCCGTTGGATTGTAGTTCTTCAGGAAGTCGATTTGGAGTTTTCCAAAGCGAAATACAAAAAATATTTGGTCTTTGCAGAGCTTATTTTTGCATTGCCCTGTGTCAATGATCAATCTGATCCCATTGATTCTCTTCCAAATGAATATGTGTTCCTCATTGGCATGATTGATCCCTGGTATGGATACATTATCTTATATCTCCAAACCCAACGTTTTTGGCCTGACCTCAACCGTGATGAACGTCACTGCATAAGACACCACGCTAAATACTACCTTATCGTTAGCGATACTTTGTACCAGTGTGGTATTGATTTTGTGCTACATCGTTGTCTAACCCTTGACGAAGATGAAAATTTTCTCAATGACTGCCACTCTAGAGCATGTGGTGGTCACCTTTCTGGGATGGACACAACCCAAAAAATCTTGCGCGTAGGCTACTTCTGGCCTTCGATCTTCAAATATTGCGTTGAAGTGGTTAAGAAGTGTCCCCCATGCCAATTCTTCCATGCAAAAAGTGCTCACACCTAGCTCCACTCCATCCTGTTATTTCCATTGGCTCCTTTGCAAAATGGGGTATTGATTTTCTGGACTGTAAGCCCACTTCAGCCGGGGGGCATAGTTATGTCATCGTAGTTGTTGACTACTTTACCAAATGGGATGAAGCCACGCCTATGTATGTAGAAGACGACAAAACAACAACTTTATTCATATTCAATAACATCATAGCCAGGTTCGGAATCTCATAGGCCATCGTGACTGACCATGGTTCCCACTTTAGGAATCATATGATGGACGAACTAAGTGCCAAACAAGGTTTTCATCATGAAAACTCAACCCCTAACTACCCACAGGAAAATGGTCAAGTAGAGGCGATCAATAAAGTCCCGAAACAGATGATCCAATGCACGGTGGGTACTCAAAAGTCACAATGGCACTTAGCTTTATTCTCATCCCTTTGGGCCTACAGGACTTCGGTTAAAAATGAAACCAGGTTTATACCATTCCAATTGGTTTATGGCTTGGAAACAATCCTACCGATTGAATGTGAGATACGATCCCTCAAGTTATCTATAGAACTCTTACCCAACACAATCACGAGGAAGAATGGTTTCTATATCTAGCCAAGCTAGATGAAACTCGTCAAGACGTTGGACTCGCCAATGAGGACCATAAAAAGCGTGTTAAGGCTCAATATGATAAATTTGTCCAACCTCGAGTTTTCAATGAAGGTGACTTAGTATTAACCTACAACTAGATGCACGATAAGCTAGGTAAAGGAAAATTAGAATCTATGTGGTATGATCCCTGCATTGTTAAACACGTGTTAGAGAAGGGAGATTACGATCTTGTGGATTGTGATGGTATATATTTGGGAGAGCCCCGCAACGGGATTTACCTAAAGAGATTTTATGTGTAGGTTCATCCTGCGTAAAACACTTTGTATATAATGTATTTTGTGTGATTTTTGTTCAGTTATTGCATGTTAGGACTCTATCTCATACCCAATCATTTATCTCGACTTGTGCTTTTATGTGCACATGTCGGTGATCTTTGGATTTGCGGATGGTGCTAGTCGACATACCCAGAACCTTGCTTCTAAAACATGGGTACTTTATTCCCCTACCGGCAAGTTGATATCCTTGGGTGGCATCTGCTTGGGCCCCACAACAAATAACACTGTGGAGTACCATGCAAGTATCGAACTTCTGACTGAATTTTCTTCTCTTGGAATCCATTCCTTTGTAGTCTACCTAGACTCTTAGATTGTGGTATATCAGATAAATTACGTCTACACCGTCCGTGATCGTACACTACTTCGTTTATACAGAAGGGTACGCCTCCTTGAACGATCATTTGATTACATTTTATATCAACATATACCAAGAGAATTCAACATGGTGGTTGATTCATTAGCTAACTATATGTTGGATTGGCATCTAGCCCATACCTAATCAATACACCATAAAAGAACACATGTAAAAATGTAACATACAAGTCATCATAGCTAAATAGTAGAGATAGATCGATATGTATATATCATGTAAAAAAAGTTTTTTTCCACATACAATAGAATAACGTGTCGAAAGTCAAAAATTGGGATCACAACCCATACAAAAATGGCTCTCTATCCTACATATTGTATACATGCCACTAACAAAACTATTGCCTAAAACTAGTCACGAGGCGCACGGTGTTCATGGTATCACACCAATTCCATCGAAACTTGATGGAGCAGCCTGCTAATCCACTCTAGCACACCTACAGTGTGCCTCTGGAGATGATATGGGACCTCGAGCATCCTCATCGGAGGAACTCCCATGTTCAGTCCCTCTAGGTTCTGCTCCACATCACGGAGCCCTCCTTCCTCATCCTCTTCAGCTTGGTACTCTGCCCCTCATCGTCATAGTGGAGAGGATCCTGCTGGCCTCACCGACCCTCAATATGCAACATTATACATATATATTACATTTTCTATGCATTATCAAAACAAAATAAAAAATGACATAAACTTAAAAAATTTAAAAACAAGTTTGAAGGTCATATACCTTACTCATCCTAGTCGTCATCCTTAGGTAAAGCTAGATCAATATCACCTCAGAAGTCTACCCCAGCATAGGGGTAGTCCTCTATCATAATGATCTGCTCTTCGAGCCATGAGAAGAAGTCCTCACCAAATGCTAGGAACTCCAACCCACCAAGCCGCCCAGCATAGTCACTCCATCTCCCCATCTGTGGCCTGGATGCAGGATGATGAGGCCTCTCTATCTGAGGATGCAGTAGTGGCACACTCTCCAAAAATAATGTGACCAAGATTTTCCCATACCCAAACTAGATGATACTTTCGTTACTGCATTTAGTCACCTGATCTTAATCAAGAACCCTTCACACCAATTGAACAACTTTGGTTCCATGCACTCCATGGCATAATTCATATGAGCTTTGGTTGTGTGGTAAGCTCCCACACTTCCCGTCACTCAAGCAATAGTATATAGGATCTCCCTCAAGGGAATATCCAACACATCCGCAATGAGCACTTTCCCGCTTTTCTTGCGGGATCCTTGCTTACAATACTGAGCAATATAGGTATTTGTGGTCTCTTCAGTAGTCTGGTGCCCTGATAAATTGACCCGTGCCCCTCTCTTGGAGAGATCGGTCAAAAAGTAGATGTCTTGGAGCTCTATCTTGAGGATGTGCTCTCTGATGCGGAAATCTTGGATATCAATGTCCCACATTTGGATAATATGGTTTAGTAGATTTCCTTGTTTTTGGATACTTCTGGTCTTGAAAATTTTCAGTATACCACACTCTCTTAGTGCAGCTAGTGTGTTATCATCATTTAGGGCAGCTCTTTCATCTCCTTTGTGTTCTCTTTCTTTCCATTCCACCATCTTCACTCTAACCACTTGGAATATCCTGCAAATCATCAAAGGAGGCTTCAGTCAGAAGATGAAAACCCATTTTTTTTCCAAGAGGGAGAGGCAAGCTTTTATTTTTCAAAGTCTATGTATTTCCGCACCCTGGGCAGTGCAAGGAACATGAAAACTAATAATTTTTGCACCCCTAAAACTGCCCATAGCATGAAATTCCCTGAATATTTGTGCCTCTCGACATAGGGAGGGCGCAGAAATTTCAAGGCACAAATTTTGGTGCCCTAATATCCTTGCAAATCCAAAAAGTAGCATGAAAACAAAAACTTAATGGATCAAAAGAAAGAGGAGGATGAGAGGACTTACTTGCTTCAAACAGTGGTTGAAATGACGCCTCAGATCTCCCAATATCTTCAGCTGAAGTTTTGCTCTCAACCAAGGTAAAAATATTCTTTGTTTGAAAATGATCAAGTTAATGTTAAATTTTTAGAATTTACTTCAATCTGATCTAGGATCTTAACTGAGAGGACAACATGTACAACAAATCTACAGCATATCATTCATGGACACAATAATGCAAGCACAGAAAAGACACCGAGTTTACTTGGGGAAAACCATAAAGGTGAAAAACCCCAATAACTTCCTCAGAGATAGATAGACCAATGATACAACCAGAATGCAAGAGATAGTCTTCTCCTAGCAGCAGAGCCTCCTCCTCCACAAGTGCGCCACTCTCCACATTGTGAGTGAGAGAATAGAATGTGTAAAATGAGAGAGACACACTCTCTATTTATACACTAACTTGACTTGACCTTTACTCAACTAGGTCGGCCTTAACTTAACCACTTAAGATAATGCTGACTGGGCCAACCCCCACTAGGGTGGTCTAATAACCCTTTGACCCACATGGCCGACCCCCAATAGGGTGGTCTAATAACCCTTTGACCCCAATGAATTATACAGGGCCGACCCCAACAAGGTGGTCTAATAACCCATCAAGTATAAGTTATGACACTTACAATATAAATGACGACACTTCCTATAGAGGAATAATAACATCTCTATAGGAATACAATATACATATATGTGAAATACATTCCGAAGTTACATATACATCAACACTCCCTCTTAACTAGGAAGGTATTTCTTGACATAGGTCTTCTAGTACAAGTCTTCTTCTCTGGATCATCGTCACTGGATAATCGTCATTGAGACATCATCATCGTCACTGCTACTGCTATCTGAATCAATCTCTGAATCTACTTGTCATAGGAAGTTCTACAGAGCCAGTCCTTTTTCATACTGGATGTAGGCCCACTACCTGCAGGTCTTCGTCATCACTGGCCATACTATGGAATCCTCAGGACTTATTACATACGTCACAAAACCTTGAAAGAGCATCCCATGCTGTTACGAGCACATGGCTCTACCTATAGGATCTCCTAGGGCCATATTATATGTGACCTCACCACAAAACCTCGCAAGAGCATCCCAGGATGTTACGAGCACGCAGCTCTACCTATAGGATCTCCCAGGGACAGATTATATGTGGTCACCACAAAACCTCACAAGAGCATCCCAGGCTGTTACGAGCATGCATCTCTACCTATAGGATCTCCTAGGGACAAATTATATGTGGTCATCGCAAAACCTCGCAAGAGCATCCCAGGACTTATTACAGGCACACAGCCCAACCTATCGGATCTCCCAGGGACAGATTATATGCCATAGGACAAAACCTCGAAAGAGCATCTACCAGATATCCTAGGGCACGAATTACATGCCATAGGCAAAACCTCGAAAGACTATCTGCAGATCTCCCAGGGCCAAATTATATGTCCTCCCAGAGCAAAACCTCGAAAGAGCATTTGCCAGATATCCCAGGGCACGAATTACATGCCATAGGCAAAACCTCGAAAGACTATCTGCAAATCTCCCAGGGCCAAATTATATGCTCATCTGCACAACCTAATCCACGGACATAGAGTATCAAATTGATACTCACCATACATCATCCTGATGTACACATGATCATCCTAATCATATAATGCATCTACCTGATGCATACCAAGTATCTACCTGATACATATCATCATACATGATCCACCTGATCATACAATGTATCCACCTGATACAAATACAAATACATGATACATATCACCATACATGATCCACCTGATCATACAATGTATCCATCTGATACATATATAGATACATGGTCAAAGCATCCAACATGATGCATACAAAATACATACAAATGATCCTACTGATCATATCCAGCATCCAACATGATGCGTACATACAAAATGATCCAACTGATCATACAAAGCAGAAACCAGAACATCATCCTGATGTTCATCATCCAGCGCTTACATCCACAGCCATGTGAAGGATCCTCCTTCCAACATGCTTCGAATGGCTTCAGCAAATGTGTCCATCACTTCTTCCTGGAAGTGTCCTCTATCTAAAGAACACCAAGCCTCTCCTTGAAGTAATTGAACTTCACCCTGGCTAGTGGCTTCGTCAGCACATCTGCAATCTGCTCGTCCGTCGCAACATACGGGAGCTTCACAGCTCCTCTCTACACCATATCCCTGATATAGTGATATTTGATCTCTATGTGTTTCGACCTGTCATGAAACACTGGGTTCTCGGACAACTTCACACAACTTTGGTTATCACAAAAGATACCAGTAGCATCCAATGGGAGATCAAATAACTCAGACAGTAGCTTCCATAGCCATACTGCCTCACAACTAGCTGAACAGGCTGCAACATACTCTGCCTCAGCTGTATTCAGTGCTACACAGGACTGCTTCCTGCTAAACCAAGAGATCACACCTGATCCCATAGTGAAGCAACATCGAGATGTGCTCTTCCTATCTGCAGCACTACCAACCCAATCTGAATCAACATAACCTTGCAAGTTAAACTTTTGATTCACTTCATACTTGAGCCCATAATCCACTGTACCCTTCAGGTACCTCAGAACATGCTTTACAGTACCCAGGTGAACACTCCTTGGATCCGTCAAGAACTGGCTCAATGTGTTCACCGTAAAGCAAATATCTGATCTCATGTTCGTCAGGTACATCAAGGACCCAATCATCTGACGATACATAGTGACATCAACCAGTTCAGATGAAGCATCACATAGAAGCTTCAGGTTCGATGCCATAGCCTCGCAGTCCATCATCCCGAACCTCTTCAGGATCTCTACTGCATACTTCCCTTGTCCAAGGAAGATTCCATCTGCACTCTGCCACACCTCCATACCTAGAAAGTGGTGCATCATACCCAAGTTCTGCACATATATGACACCTTGTCATGTGTCTCAGAACCAAGTGGATGCTCCACATACACTTCTTCTTCAACTACACCATTCAAGAAAGCTGTCTTGAAATCCATCTGGTGTATCTTCTATTTCATCACTTTTATATTTCTCTATGCTACCATTTGCAGCATGCTTGATCTGATAGTTCCATTTGGAAGTCACAATAGACTTCCCTTCAGCTCTTAGGACCACATCCCAAACATCGTTTTTCATGATCGACGGATCATGGCATTTTTCATGATCGATGGATCATGGCATTCTTCCCATATCCTGGGAACTTCAATATCTTCAATATTTTCAATAGATAACTTTGTTGCTAAACAAATGTTGTAATCCTTCTTGTGTAGGTGATGGTATACGATCTTTCCTACACAACAAGTTAAATTGCATTATTAGAAAACATCTCATAGTTTTCAGAACAAATTCTTACACATAAAGAAATATGTCATATAGTCATGCAATTATCTTAGCCAATGCTTCAATACAACATTTATCCATATCCCGTAACTTTCTAGATGCCTTCCAATCTCTACCAGAACATTGTTAAGAGTGTGCACAACTCCCAACATGTCAGCAAAGAGGTTTCATTCTAGATAAGTAGCAATGGAATGTTGTACAGTGCCATAGGCCACTTACCTATGGATATTAGTAGTATATTGTTTGACAATGCAACTATTCTAATATGCATAATACACAACCTAATTCTAGGAACATCAATATATACATTATTGAACAGTATTATTTAAACAATAAAATATGTAAGTAATGACAATTCAAATACTTATCTTTGTTTGTTTGTTGGGTTGACTCCCTCTCAGTCTTTGCTTCTTTTCTGCAACTCCATTCTTATGTGGATTGTGAGAAGTGGTCAACTCCCTCTGAATATCTGCATCCTTGCAAAAACTACTGAAGTGTGCTCCTTTGCTTTCTTGCAGGAACAACTGGAGTGTGCTCCCTCTTGATCTTTGCTTCCTGGATTACCTGTCCTTGAACTTACATCCATCCTTAATCACTATGCATGCTTATTAGTATCATCATTGTGTTATCCTTGAGGTCTCATACATAATCACACATTTATTAGTATAATCTTAATACTATCAAAACACAATAATATTAAACATGTATATTCATGATCATTCACAGATAATAAACATTAGTATTAAAGGTTTCAGGGAAGTCTTCTTTTACTCATACACATTCTTATTTGATCATAGGACTCTTCTGGTTAGTTGAATCATCAATCAAGATAAGAGATATAATATGCATAAAACCTGTGATTATTCAAACCTATACCTTCATGATTCTTCTGTTTAGTCATATCATCAATTATGGTAAGAAACATAATATGCATACAAGCATGATTATTCAAACCTATGACTTCATGAATAATCATTATCAACAACACAACAGTATAAGATCCTAACACAAGGTAGGATTCTAGCTTGATATAGGAAAAACATACCTGGATTAGCATGCTAGCTAGTTATGTCTAACAAACCCGCATAATGTCTTTTGATTCTCTTCAGTGACTTGTGCTAGTAACTTGCATGTCTCATAAGTTAACCATTGTAGAACCAAGTTATACATACCTCGAAAGTAGATCTTCTATGTGATCCATGACAATGGATGAATCCTTGTCTTCATGTCACCATGATCATATGTTCTTGAAGTAGAACATGATTTGTCTTTCTTGGTGTACCTTTTATGTTAGCAGAAAACATAAACTTCATACAACACCATAATGCATTAGTACAATCATAAGTGATAACACCCTAACCAATGAATATCTTCCATCATGCATTCATAATTTTGTTAAGGTGATACAACAAATCTAAAATCAAGATTGTACTAACCATAATAACATGAAGACAAACATACCATAAACTTAATCATGAACAAATATCGAAACATACCTCGATGAGTCATACCTGTCGAGATTGCTTGTAATATTCTTATGTAATGCCTTAGCCTCATCTCCCTCTGAAACAGGAACTTCTTCACTTATGCAGGTGACCAATCCATCTTCTTCTAGGATTAACCCAATCCACTTTTTTTGCAAGAACTGGACCTGGAGCTGGATTAGGTTTTGTCAAAGAAACCCCAAAAATTCAAACTTTGAATTTTAAACTTCTGAAAGAATAGAAATATGCGCCTTGATGAGCTGATCAAGTTGGTATATTCAGAATTTGAAAACTGCAAAGTTTCACCCCTCAAAATTGCCTTTTAGATTTCTGGATTCACTGGGGAGGACCCTGAATTAGGGTTTGAGTTTTTTGGAGCTTCACCCAACCAAAAGATTTGATTCAAAACTCTAAGCTTCGATTTTTCTAAGGAGATTCCAGCCGTGGTCACAAATTTCCAAAAATCCAATTTTTGCAAAAGCCCTAATTTTCCATCTTTCCGATCAAAGTCCCGAACTGGGGTTTGATCAAGCCCGGCCTTCTGCCCAACCAAAAAATCTGATCTTGGTCTCTAAATTTTGATTTTGATGAGTAGCATCCAGTCGTGGTCTCCGATTACAAAAATTCCAACTTTCTCTGAAGCCCTAAATTCTGGAAGCCATGAATGAAGGTACTAAAAAATAATTCTGTTTTGATAGAAGTATATACCTAATTGTTTCTAGTGTAACTCCGCACTTTTGGATCCATAGTGTCTGAAAATTGTTCTTGAGATAGCCCGACCTATTGTCTTTCCATCCTGACGGGTCTAACCTCAATTGGATTCTCTGAGAGAGAGTTATGCCAAGTGTCGCAACGTGACCTGTTTATGGGATAATACAGGAGAGCGAACTTGTACGGAGTTCCACATGTCACTGTTTCAACTTCGGCCTCTAAAAACTTTTCCTGAGATAGCCCTCCCTATTTTCTTTCCATCCTGATAGGTCTGACCTCAATTGGACTCTCTGAGAGAGATTTATGCCAAGTTTGGCAATGTGACCTGTTTATGGGATAATACAGGAGAGCGAACTTGTATGGCGTGCCACGTGTCATTGGTTCAACTTCAGACTCTGAAAAATTTTCTTGAGAGAGTACAGTCTGTGTACTACCTGTCACTTTTTACGAAATTTCATTTGGATCTTCCTAGCCTATGTTATGACCTTTTCCCCAAGGTCACCTGATTTTGACTCAGATCTGGAAGAGGCAGAAACCCTATATTGTACAGATCATAAATCACAAAGTACAATGAATTAGAGGTTGTCCTTTGTCCTTTGGACACAAGGTACATGGGGATTTAATATTCTACGTGTAAATATTTTAGATCCAAAAACTTTGCCAAAACAGATTTATAGTGAAATTTCTACGATGATTGGTTTTTGCTATATCAAGCCCTAGCATCGTAAGTGCAACAAATGTCATACATGCCATATCATGCCTTCTTTTAGGCTAGCTCTGATACCATGTTAAATTTTTAGAATTTACTTCAATCTGATCTAGGATCTTAACTGAGAGAACAACATGTACAGCAAATCTACAGCATATCATTCATGGACACAATAATGCAAGCATAGAAGAGACACCGAGTTTACTTGGGGAAAACCATAAAGGTGAAAAACCCCAATAACTTCCTCAGAGATAGATAGAGCAATGATACAACCAGAATACAAGAGATAGTCTTCTCCTAGCAGCAGAGCCTCCTCCTCCACAAGTGCGCCACTCTCCATAGTGTGAGTGAGAGAATAGAATGTGTAAAATGAGAGAGACACACTCTCTATTTATACACTAACTTGACTTGACCTTTACTCAACTAGGTCAGCCTCAACTTAACCACTTAACATAATGCTGACTAGGCCGACCCCCACTAGGGTGGTCTAATAACCCTTTGACCCACATGGCCGACCCCCAATAGGGTGGTCTAATAACCCTTTGACCCACATGACTTATACAGGGCCGACCCCAACAAGGTGGTCTAATAACCCATCAAGTATAAGTTACAACACTTACAATATAAATGACGACACTTCCGTATAGAGGAATAATAACATCTCTATAGGAATACAATATACATATATGTGAAATACATTCCGAAGTTACATATACATCAACAGTTAAAATGGGTAATTTCCCATCTTACCCTTTCTTATACATTTTATTTAGTCATTTTTTGCCTATTTTTACATTATAAACCTTTGTTGAGAGTTTTTCTTCACATTTATTATGACCTAATGTCTTTTTCTAGGGTTTTTGACCATTTTTTACAGGTTCATATGAGTTTTTTCACATTGGTGGAGTTGTAGATTTGACCTTCTTTTGAGCCCACTTTCTCTCTTTCGTGCTCTGGATCTAAACTATGAAAGAGATTCCAAGCGCTTTTCACACTTGTGTCGTGCTTGTTAAGCCCAAGTAAAATAGTGTCGAGCTTAGTCTACTTTACTTGTGCTCGTAAAATGATGAGCAAATTATCAACTTAGTATTATTTTCTCCCTTTTTCGGATGAAGGTGATTAACTCACGAAAATGGAACCACTGGAGTTCTGTTTAAGCTCTTTTCAGACTCCCTCGCTAAGAAAAGAGTGCCAAGTGCACTTGTCTCTTTCACACTTGTAAAAGTATTTGAAAGGTCATCTATTCGGCGGTAGGTTATCCCTTTTCCGGACTGTTAAGACTATTTATGAGAAAGGTATATCTTAGTCAGTCATGACTAAGAGAGTTCTTCTAGATATTATTTTATACTTTTTCGGGTCTAGGGACTAACTTTTACGAAAACGTCATACTTTGGAGTCTTCTTTAGGTTATTTCTGACTCTCTAAACATGAAAAATCACTAAGTTTCCCTTCTTTGGACTCGTGAAATTAAACATCGAAGGATCCTTATGGAGCCAAACCTCTCCTTCCTTAGGTTCGTGAAATGTACAAGGTTGGACTCACTTAAAAGTGAGCTATATCGAGCATCTTTTATCCTCCTCAAGATCGTTAAAAAACAAAGGGTTACTCATCAACCATGATGGGGGAAAATGGGGGAATAAGCCGAGTTTGTCTTTTGGCAGCTTATGAGTCACCACCTTTTAACATGGCATGCATCTACACCTTGTCTTCTTTGGGTATTTAGTCTATATTTGAGTCATAATTACAGTTGTGAGTCGTTTTTTTAACCTCTTCATTTAGAGTCCGCTCTCCTTGTGGTTGCTTCCACTATTAATCCCTACTACCAAGTCACATTTTATGTTGTTATTTGTTCAAAGGATCAGTGTTAACCTACGTCAACTTTTGACAATATTGTCAACCCTCTGTTTTTTGTGTTAGTCCATACTCCTTTGATATGATGCTCCACACCTCTTTCCTATATCGGTTTCATGTCAATGATGTGGGATTCATTATGACCCTCCTTCAACGAGTCTATTCCTGTTGACACCAACTCAATATACAGGAATTAGGCTTAGGAACCAATTGTAGTACCTTGGTTCTTGCATGCCTCAATGGGAGGTCTCCTCATATTCGATAATAGGTTTTCATTATTGACCTCTGATCGAATAATCCCTTGAATATTCGACTTCAAAAAACTCTTTATTTACATTCGTTGGGCTATACTAAAGATACCTTGGGGATCATTGTCATCATTGGTGATTACCCTCGTACTTGTTAATGAATTACATCATTAGCTGGTAATCAAGTAGTCTCTGCCATGTTCGACTTCAACACCTTGTAATCACATGGCCAGATTCGTATCGCTCTGGGATTGGGTAGAAGACCCTAGATGGTCCTGATGTTTCTTTCATGTTAGGCTGCAATGGCGATTATTGAGTGGGTCCCCACATAGACATCATGTTGGTGACCTCATTGATGGACTGTCACATAGATCCACTATTTGTATTGGTCATGCTTGTGTCATTATCTTGTCATGGATCTACGCTTGTTCTTAGTAGCCATAATTTGTCTTCAGTCTATATCATGCCAATTCTTTCATGGATATGCAATGTATTGGTCGGCATCCATGCTTTGAGTCATTTGTTCTGATCATGGGTATTCCCGCATCAGCGTTATTTGATATATTGTTTATGTTTCCTTGTAGCTCCTCTCCAACCTCCTTTCTGCTATCTCTATGCACTCATTTATTTGTATAGTGTTTCGACCATCGGTTTCTTCTGACCTCACACTTTCGGGGGCATCTATTATACCTCAAAGTCTCACTTTGATTTCCATTTCATGTCTTCATTTCATATCACCATGCATAACCTAATGGCGCTACCTCCTAATGAGTGTTGGACCTTAATTCTACGTTGTTGGTCCCCTCCTTGGCCTTCCTTGGATTCCTTGGAGACAAATCCAACTCAACTCAGCCAAATACCAACTCATAGAGTCAAAATGCCACCTCCTTGAGCACATTTTACTGATATTTTCACGCCCTGCTAATGGTGCAAGGCGCAAAAATTCCTCATTTTTGTGTCATGCATGCCTACAAGGGCGCGGAAATTTCAACATTTTTGCACCTTTCTCAATACCTGGTGCGCAAAAATCACCTTAAATAATATTTAGCTTGGAAATTGGATCTCACCTTTGAGGAGATTTTCTGGGGATTGGGGTTCCTCTCAAATCCTAACTCACCCTCCCTATTTGGCCTGATTCAACCCCTTGATCCACCATTCACTCACCTAGATCCACCTTCCTCTCCTAGTGTTTGACCTCCCAAATCCTATAAGAAGGAGGCCATCCATGAGATAAGGGGAAGACATTAGATGCATCAAACCTATGGTCTTTGACGTTTTGCAGAGATAACAAGGAGGAAGGCTTGGAAGGAGACACTACTACTTGGACATCAAGGGTAACATTGTATTCATCTTCTTTAAGCTACCTTAATACAACTTGGCTTATTCTCCCATATTATGTTTCTTACTATTTTGGATTCATGATATGTTTCATTAGAATTTAGATCTTAATCATTGTATTTGGTATTTGGAGATATTGTGTTTGTCTTGCTTGCACAGGTTCAAATCTTGGACATCAAGCTCGGAACTGGAGCTAGGACAACTGACTGATCTAAGGTAAGTCACACCTTCTCTTCTCTCTCAACTCTTTTATCTTTGTACATTGGATTAGATATAGGAGATTAAGGTCCCACTTGTTACTTAGTTGTCTTATATTATGCTTGCTTGAATCTAGTCTAATCTCTGAGTAAGTTTAATTATCTGTAGGACGAATTTGCTAGAGCATGGGCAGGGGAAGGGGGGGTCAGGGTGGGTGATTGTTAGAAATTTGTCTTTAATCATTAATTCCTAGACCACCTTGTTGTTATATTGGGTTATTTATGCGGAATATTAAAGGTGGCTATTGGATATTTTACTATACATGTACTTTAGTTGAGATTACACAATTGATTTGGATCTTACCTTTTTCTTCTACCTCCTTATTTGTTGGTTGTTTTTGTATTCTTGCTCTTTTTTATTTACACCAACATCAACTAATTTTGGTTTTGTTTTAGCTCCTTTATCCCTATATTCTTCAAATGTTCTAAATTAGTACTCTAATGTTCCAACTTGATTTTGCTTTAAAAATTATAAGGATCATTTTCCGCTTTCTCCCTAACTTGGTCAAGTTGAACTCCAAGATTTTGTTGATTAGCTTTATGGCTTTGAGAAATCATTTTCTCCCATCCTTTGACAAACAAAATAACTGTTGGAAAATTTACTTTCCCTTTGTGAAATAGCCAAATTCACAAATGAGACAAAATAATTTTACCCTCATATGATAGAGAATGCATTGTGTGATAGTGGATGCACTTTTTCTAGATTAACAAGCACTAATGAGTCTATTTTATTTTAAATATTCGGTTGGTGACAATTAGGGAATTGCACTTATATTTTATTCAATGCAATCTATTATCTCATAAATGAATAGGTCATTAATGTATTTTTTTTGAAGTAGCACATTGTATGAACATTGGATGTCATCACATATGGATCCTTTGGTACAAACATGAATTCTCCCTTTCCAATATGTTATAGCCTATCATTCTTTTGGATATTCATTGTAATATTTATGTTGTGTTTGGTTGTATCTATAATTTAGGTCTTGATGCTTATGAATAGTTCCTTTTAAAATGTGGGTTGGTTGTTTTTCTTTCGATTCACTCATTAAGGTTTTGTGATTTTTGTTGTGAAGTTCATGTTTTCATTTGTAGATACTAAGTGATTCAAGTGCTTGAAATTGAAAGAAACCCTTTGGCTAGTGTAGCTACTAGGTTCTTGGTTTAGTAGGTATGACTATTTTGGTTATGGACAATCCACTAGGAATATGTGAGATTTGTAATTCAAAGGTGAATGCTTCACCTATACAATGGTTTCATATTTTTTCATTTATGAATATCTAAAAGTTATGGCTACAATTAACTAGCATACTGTGGCATTTAATGCAAGATGATTTTTTTTCTTTAGAATCATGTTATTGATGTAAGAAGCATTATTGTTTGTCCCTTAAACAAACAATAATTAGGTGTATAGATTTGATATTGTTTTAGATGATATAAAATTAGCAAATGAAGGGTGTAATTTCATGATTCTCTTCCTCCGTGATTTTGGGTGTAATTTTCCACAAAATTTACGTTCTCTTGAAGATGAGTGGATTGATCTTTTCTTTGTGAGATTTTCACTTCAACGATTCCATTGCTCCTTCAACCTCATTTCAAGGAGCTTCTAATATTCAGCTGCATTCCATGAGATAGTCTATTCTATCGCCTTCAGAAACCATGGAAAAATCCGGTAGTAATCTAATAACGTTGGCTCAAGCTTTAAATTCTCCATGTAATCCTCGGAAATTGTATCTTTCAATAAGGTGTTACCCTTTCCAACAATAATTTGGTAACATGATAGTCTAATAGTTTATTAGCATGTAGACTCATAATCTCCTTTGACCTTGAGGAGGCTTCTTTCACCATCCTTCATTCCTCGTAGATTATTGTTTTGCTTTAACTAAAATTTTGAGTCCATAATCCTTTGATGCCTGTAAGAAAGAAAACAATAAAACAAAAACATAAAGTATCAACAAATTCTAGATATGTACATTAAATTTGAAACCTAAACTTAAATTGTATATATAGTTTATGAGCAGGTATCATATAACACCTATTATATAAAAGTTCATATGTTTTTTCTCCAAGAAAAAAAAACCATATTTTTATTCATCACTATCAAAAAATACAATCCTCAATGCTCAGAGCAAAAAACTACAAAAAACTTTATGAAAAAGTTTGTTTTGCAGAGATAAACATAAAGGTCTCAAATAGTGCATATAAAATGCTTGAGAAATTTAGTACTAGATCAAAACTAAAGTTGACAAAATTATGACAGAGATGTAGAACAGGAGGCCATAGATGTGCCCCCTTGAAACTCTTCCAACCCCATAGCACCATCATTAAGTACTAGGCCTTGTTTTGATAAAGCATCAGCTTGAGTTTTGAATTCACGATAAACATGGCAGAAGACAACTTCATGGATGGAATCTCTAATCATATGCAAACGTTGAACGAGTAAAATGAAATCATTTTTCCAATAATAGTCGATCCTTGCATATTTTGAATGACCATGAGAGAATCTCCAAATACCTATAAACTCAAAAGGAGATGAACCGATGCAAGCTTTAATAGATAAAAAGAACCATTGAACTCCACAAAGTTGTTGGTACTGACACTAAGATAGCCTTTCCCCAAGAAATAGTGTTCTTTGGTCAAATGCAGACTGAAACCAGAGGTTCTTCTGCCATGCTGACTTTCCCCATCAAAAAAATGTTAAGCCACCGAGTCAACAATCGAAGGAGGATTTCTGACATTCATCAGCTTGATTAGCTTTTCTTGTGAATAATATTGAAATATAGGAAAGGATTGAGATACAGTTTAGAAAACATGCTTGAGTTTATCATTAAATATGGCGTCGTTCCTAGCCAGCCAAAGCAGCCTCAAATGTTGTAAACTAGAGGAGCCGAAGAACTTTTTGAAACAAGAATCCACATAATCTTCTTTCCATGATGGGGAGGTATTAACAAGTTTAGACATCTCTCCCCAAACATCTTTAGAGTAGCTATAGTCCACCAACAAATGTGAACATGTTTCCTCCGATGATCTACAAAGAAAACAAAGACTCGGACCCTGAAAACCAAAGTGCAATAGTCTATCCCAAGTAAGAATCCTATTCTTTAGGACCATCCAAAAATGTAAGATAGCATTTGGGTGAGATTTGATACACCAAATATTCCTGGACCACCATCGCACAAAACCCTGATAAGTTGATATGAGAGACAAGTACCCAAGTTTCACTATGTAGTTGCTCCTAGTCGGGTTGAAAACCCAACTAAGAGCATCATCTTCAGTCTAAAAATGAATATGAGCCCCAATGAGAGAATCTCTAAACTGATTCCACTCGACAATTTCATCTCCCTCCAAAACAAGAAAGTCCCATGTAATCCAGTTCTGATGCCAAACCATTGATCCTCTACCACAGCCAATCTGATCCAGCGTATGATAACCCTAATCATGCAAATAGTTAATCTATTCCAGACTAAGCCTCCCTCCACCAGGAAGGCCAAGGATGGAGTCTCTTCCAACCCGAACCAGTCGCCCATTTCCCACCTCCCATGCCAAATAGGGATCAATGAAATGGAAGACCTTTAATAAATCTCTTCAATGATTGGAGGCATTCCCGCAAGGTTTATCACTACATCTTATCCAATCAACCAAATACAATGGATATATGTATTTAGCCAACATAATATGTTTCCAAAGACTATCCTTTGTCAGAAATAACCATAGAGTCTTAGCAACCATAACTTTATTAAAAATCAATTTTTTTTCAGGCCCCATCCACTATGATCCTTCATAGCAGCCAAAGTATTCCATTTAACTAGGTGAAAACCAAGATACTCTGGACTCAGCCTCCATAGAAAATTGAAGCATAACTTCCTTATAGCATTCAACAAAGAAACAAGAATAGAAGCCAACATCTACCAATAAACCATAATAGCTTCCAATACACTCTTAACCAGAACCAACCTCCCCCCTAGAGAGCCACCGATTGCACCAAAAATTAATCACATCCTAAATCTTGGCTACCAACCAACTCCAGTCCTTTTCTCCATATCTGTTAGGTTTTAGAATAAAACCTAGATATTGAATCCCTCCTTCATACTCATGCAATCAAAGGGAAAATGAGACCTCCAAAAAATAGAATCACCCTTCTGAGACTCAAGGATATAAATCATAGATTTCCCCTCACCAATATCCATACCAGTTGCCTTGTAGAACATATCCAAATTGCCTTTCACCTTTTGGAATTCAAGTGTAGAGTAGAGACAAAACAAGAAAATGTCATCAACAAACATCAAATGAGTAAGGTTAACTGTACCATTGAAAGAGACTCCCCTGACACTGCCCAAGGCTTTATCCTCATTCATAATCCTACTAAGTCCTTCCATGATCAGTAAGAAAAGGTAGGGTGACAATGGGAAACCCTGACACAACCCCTTGGAGGATTTAAAATATCGTGAACCAGAGCCATTAATGAGCACAACAAAATGGGGTGAGGTCACAAAACACATAATCCAGTTGGTCAATTCTAAGTTAAAGCCAATATGCAAAAGGACAAGCCTTAAGAAAATCCATGATGCTTTATCATATGCCTTCGATGGGTCAAGTTTTAATGCATCAACCTTCATTTTACCAATTTTAATGGTGTGTAACCCCTCCTGAGCATAGCCCATAGCTTCATAGATAGATCTACCTTTGAGAAACCAAATTGTTCATTAGAAACATACCTGGAAAGGAAAGGATTCAACTGAAGTGCCAGAATTTTCACCATGATCTTATAAGCTCCATTGTACAATGAGATAGGACTGAAGTCTCCAAAGCTTTCTGGTTTATCCTTTTTGGGGATCAAATCCAAAAAATTCGAGTTGAGGGACACTAGAATGATTCCTGTCACTTTGAATTCCTCCACCATCTTCAATAAATCCTTCCCCACAATATCAAAAGTCAAGGAAAAACTCTGAAGGCCAACCATCAGGCCCCGGGATTTTATCCCTCTCAAAATCTTTTAATGCTAAGTTCAACTCCTCCATAGAAACCGACTAGAAAAGATCCTCATTAAGATTCTGATTTAACAACCGAGGGAAATTTTCAATTACTTGAAGGATGCCCAACATATCCTAATGATTAGGGTCTGAATAAATCTCCTTGAAGTGTTCCACAACATCCTCATAGAGTTCTGCAAAACCCTTAATAGACTTACCGTAAGCTTTCTTGAGTTTCGAAATAGAATTATAATTTTTCCTATGAGAGTTCCCAAAAAATTAGTATTTTGGTCCCTCGCCTGGAGCCAGAGTTCTTTTCTCTTAAGTCTCCACTTAGTGTCATATTCATTCATAATCGAAATATTTTCTTGCTATCCAATTCCACAATTCTTTCTTTTTGTTCTTCAAAGGAGAAAAAATAGAATGATTTCCCATACAAATCCTTAAGATAGTCATTAATACCCACCAAATGTGCATCACGAAGCTTCCTTCTCTTCAAATTACACTTCACCACAACTGATTTTAGAAACATCAAGGACTAATCCATCTAAATGCAAGCATATCCCCTCCCAACTAAAATTTGTTTCCAATTCTTCCTAACCAACTCTTGGAAAGATATGAACTTATCCCTGTTACACCTAAATCTCGTCATCATGAGACCCTTGTCAACTCAATGCCTTAATCCCTGAAGATTCCCTGATCAAGAAGCCAATTAGAGAAAGTGATACCCGTTGTCCACAATTTCTAGTTGGGTCGGCACATGTTGTCTTTGAGCAAGAAGTGCCCAACTAGGGCCGACATAGGTTGTCTTTGTTCAACATGCATTTCCCTTCCATGGTGCAGGTTGTCCTCATGTAGCTTTCGCCGGGGTTGGTTTATTTGGATAAAGGTATCTTTCAAGCAATTTCTAGAAGTTGGATGAGGTGGATCCCTATCCCTAACTCCTAGGTGAGCTGTCCTATGGTTCCCTAACCTCAAGGGAGGATCCCTTAGACCTCTCCCCATGATGCTCAACCTACTCTATCCACTTGGTCCTATAAATACAAATATCCTCTCCATTCCAAAGGAAGGAAGTCTATAGCATTTACATGCTGGTGAAATTAGCTTAGGATATCCCTATCCATTTATTGGGAGACTCACATTTCCTTTGGAGGATTTGGTTTGGCTTGTTGGAGGAGGATTGTAGCGTTAAGGCTTGGGTTGTAATCATCTCTCTACTTTGTATTTCCCTCTATTTATACGGTAATATGAACTCTTTCCACAAATGTTATTGTGTTGATAATGTTTGTAGTTTACTTCCTTAACGGTTTACTTAGATCAGTTAGTGTTTAGACATGTTTTACTACTTGTATTGTTTCCACATGTTTTGAGAGGTCTTGCAGCTATGGATCTGATGACTGTTGAGCTTGGAACAACAACAGGGAGAAAGATCTACAATCTGAAGGTAAGACATCTAATTACACGATATGTAACTAGATCTAGGAAAGTTGCTCTATGTTTTGTCTTTACCTGTTCTAGATTTGCATTGAACTAGGGAGATCTAGCTGGCATCCGCTCAAGTAGATTGTCCAATAACAAATCTAGCGACCATATTGGGGATGTGCATTTGTTTTTTTATTTTCAAGTTGGAGTGTGTTACTCTTGATTTTCTTAATGAGCCAGCGTCTCACCTCTTAAGCCTATTTTCACCATCTAATTTTTTTCTCTAGAAGTTTGCTGACTTTATCTGGGTCTATTTGGAACATCTTCAATCCATTTCCTTAATCATTGCTTGGATTTTTTTCTTTGTTTGCATTGATTTATTCTCCCAACACACCTGGGTAGTGTATCCAGTGTGCCTGTCTATCCAGAGCGCAATTTTCCTTTGGTCATATTATGCCATCGGCGCTTTAGCCAATCTGACAGCCTACGCCATCGACATTTAACCTTTGTTTGCAACCTGCATTGGGGGCTCTGTGCCCAACCATAGCCTGTGCTGAGATTTCAAGCTTGATGCTTGGGTCTTTTTCTCCAAACTTTTGGTTTTTGGGTTGATCAACAAACATCTCTGCACTGTACCTTCCAAGAAGAGACTCTTTTATTCAGCATTACTTTCGTTTGGTTTACTTGTGTTGGTTTTTGGGTCTTTTTAAGTACAATTTCGATTGAAGTGTTGGGCAATTTCAATCCCCCATGGTCATCCACTCCATCTCGTTCTTCCTAATCACCTCAATGGATCTATCTAGCATGCTAGATCCACTTCCAAACCATTTATGAGCTTAATTATCATTTGTTGGCTTGCATTTGATTGTTCTTGAGTGTTTTTGTGTCTTTAGGTCATTGGTGTGCTTGTCATGTTTCTTTGAGAGTTTTTGAGTGATTAGAGTGCTGCAAGTAGTCTTTTATTTTTCAGCCATTTACATTTAAAAGCATTATTGTTATCAAGTTTGTCTTGGTATATCATCGGAAAAATCAAAAGTGCTTCATTTTTACCATTTTCAAGCTCATTTGAAAATTGTTGTAGAAATCGTTTCATGCATTGGAATTCATCAATTATTAATCTTTTGGAAAGTTTGAAAGATAAATTAATTATTTGTATTTTTCTTGAATTATGAGTCACTCATTTTCTTGAAAGATCCAAGTAAAGTCAGTTTTTTTGCAAAAGTGATTCCATGCTTGAAGAAGTTATATGCATTTTTGGTTTTCATGCTTTTAGGCTATCATTGTGAAAGGTGAAAAGTTAGTATGCTCTAGTTAGGAATTCTCCTTTTTCATCATTTAGTCTCATTCTAATTGAAAAAGAAAAAAATAAAATATGCTTTGATTTGGATTTGATGTGTTGTTGATTTTCATGTATTGCTTGAAAAACAAAAAGAGTGCTTTCATTATCATTTTTGGTAGATTTGGGATTTGTTGAAATTTACTTTCGTGAGACCATTGGAAAAATATTTCTCCTTCCCGTACATTGATTTCATCAAAAGAAAGAGTGCATTTTTTCATGTAGTTAGGGTGCATTATGTTTACATTTATGTACTCACCTCATGCATTCACCAAACCTTCCAGATAAAATTAACGGTAGAACTAGGTTAAAATTTACTAGTAACTTGTGTGTTAAGTTAGAGATGTGTTCCGGCGACATAAAACGTGGTAGCTGTCGTTATTTTCCTTCACTGCATCCCAGGGGAACTGCAGTTCTTCCACGTACCAATCGGTATATCGAAGGCTATTTCATGTACCTTAGGGTATATTGAAAGGCACTTCACATACTCAATAATATATAGGAAGGCTCTTGTCATATGGTTGTGCATTAGACATCACCAGCATGGATTTGATCTCCCATGTACCTTGCGTATATAGGGAGACACTCCTAGGATTCCTAAGACCAACTAAGCTAACCATTTGGTCGTCTTTGCATAGCAATACACTGAGAAAAACACTCGGGGAGATACTACGCACGTACTATCATAGTCGGGTTATATGGTTAGGGGTAAGGTCCTAATCCTCCCTAGTTAGTGCTCTAAAAAATTGGGCTGAGTATAATTGTTGGAGCCTAGTGTATATCGTGAGTTGTGAAGCCTTGAAAATCCCGTGAGGTTCCAGAATTTTGAATCCACACCTACCACATAAGTTTTCTTGCGGCCTTAGTTTCTGTAGATTTTTTCTGGATTGCTTTTCTTTTGTTTAGAATACCCTTAGGAGAAATTCTGGTTCGGTCATTCTGGCTGAACAACCTTTGAGAAGGTCCCACAAAATTTTCAACTTACCACTTGAATATCCCCTTAATAAGGAGGTAATTTCGAGGGAAAGTATGGACCAACAAGTCACAGTCATGTCACTTGAAGCAGAAAAATCCACTATGGAGTCCGAAGTGAACATGTTTCCTCCTGATCCACCAACCTCTAACCCACCAAGGGATGAAGAGGCAGAACCTTCCACTTCACAAGACACATCCTTCCATTGCATGATGGCAGGAGAACCTAGATCTATAGAATGGTTAAATTCATCCCAGGATGACCTTGTATCTGTAATGTTTGGTCCTTCTGCATCCTTTTGGGATACTTCTCTCGGGAAACAATGGGCCCACTTGGCTATAGAGTCAGAGACATAAACCACCCCTTTCCGTTGGGATCCACATGCTCAGCGTTTGGATCCAGTCTATGCACTCATGGACCAACTATGCCAACATGGTGACGAACTTCAGCTCCAGAGTCTCACATTAAGAAGAGACACTTCAGAGACACCCATGTTTCAATATACTCCCATTCGTTCATTATCCCTTGCTTCACCGAAGACACCCATACACAACGTGACCACTTACGAACCTAGTAACATTCATTTCCAGTGAGTACACCTCTCAATCAGGAGACCAGTTCCGTACCTAAAATGACTTAGAACTTTGAAGGACAACAGTCCAACACCCCTCCTACTGCAACTGGAACTTTACCTATCCCTCCCCCACCTTGAAATTCGATGGGAGAGTACATTTTACCTCCTCATTTCTTTACAAGTACTGTTCCACCACTAGTAAGTCAACATCAACCCATCATGAGTCAACCATCCACTAGTGGTCAACACATTGTCACTGGGGGGAAACCCCTATTTTCTAGCCATAATTCGAGTGGAGGACTATCGATTGGTCATTCCCTTTGCAGCTCTTTACCTGTTGTGAGAACCACCATGGGATCACATCATGGTGGGGAACCGTCCAACCCAACTCAACCACCATGGATTCACACGTCTCCAGGTCACTTTGATCCTGTGTTGGGAAAATTTAATCCTGAAAACATACTCCACGGGATACCTTATCCCGGAAACCCATACACTCCATGGGGACATTTCAATGTTGCACTGATTGGATCCCCACCACCTTTTCCTCATGCCCCACCACCCCCACCACTGTTTGGTCCACCTCCTTCCAAAGGGGGAGGACCCCCACCTTCTGGCGAAGGTGGAGGCCCACTCCATTCCGATGGTGGAGGGACACCCCATTCCGATGGAGGCATAGGACCACCACCTTCTGGTAGTGGCGGAACCCCACCTTATGTAGGAGGCCCACCTTATTTTGGAGGCGGTGGTCCACCTTATTCCGGTTGACTCTCCCCATTTCGGCAGAGGTGAAGGACCACCTCCCTTTGGTAGTGGTAGATCCTCACGATATGGAGGAGGACCACCTTATTCTGAAGGCGGTGTCCCACCTTATTCCGATGGTGGAGGATGTTCCCACCCTTATTCCGGCGGTGACAGAGGACCTCCACCTTAGAGTGGAGGTCCACCATATTCTGGCAGTGGAGGACCCCCACCTTCTGGCGGTGGACCACCCTATTATGGAGGCGGACCTACATATGCTCCACCACCCAACCCTGGAGGCCCACCCCCTTATGGCCAATTCCCATCGGGAACACCTTACCATCAGTTTATTCAAGCTCCTACTGGTCCCTTATGCCATATCAATACTATCAGTATCCGTAGGTGAACCAACAGCTTCCATTCTTGGCTACTTTGGACCTACCCGACCTGTCTTATCTAACTAATGATCCCATCTTACATGGTTATAATTATCCATCCATTCTGGTCAAGCTACCGTCTGATATTCCCAAATTTGATGGAAAACCTGGCGAGGACCTGAAAAACCATGTGATGACTTACCATCTGTGGTGCTCATCCAATTCCTTGATGGACGACTCGATTCATCTAAGGTTTTTTCAAAGGACCCTCACCGGCCCAGCTGCCAAGTGGTATACTGAATTACCCCCACACTCCTTTCCCAACTTCTACTCTCTTGCTATGTCTTTTTTGAATCACTTCCAGTTACCCATATTCTACGAAACTGGTACGGACCTACTAACTTTGCTCTGTCAAACCACCGTGAATCATATCTTTGATCATATCCGTGAGTGGCGGAGGAGACGACATCTCATTAAGGCTCCCATTCCAGATCAACTCTTAGTCGACTGGTTCATGAAGTCTCTTTTACCCACCGTAGCTCGAGATGTGGGCATGGGAGGGCCCGTCAGCGAGGAACATGCTATTGCCCGTGCCCATTACTTAGACCTCGTCTATGCTCAATCTGGCACATTGTATGAAATTGTTCCTAATGCATGCCGCCCTATGTATGACCCTACAAAACCACCTAAGGGACCTCAGGCCGACGACATTATCGAGGGCCTATAGCAGGCCCTGGAGGCTTAGAGCCTCCCAAGGATATTGGTAACAACTAGCTGAGTGTTATTGGTAACAATTGGCTGTCAATGACCACTATCTCTCGACTATGATCGATTAGAAACCCAATTCACCATGAAACACCTGGCCTCAAGCATGACTCAAGACGTGATTTCCCTGCGTACTGGTAAGCTTGAGCCTTGCCTCAACCTGATTTCTCATCCAACCATGATCCCTCCATCTCCATTTGGTGGATATTTGTCATCCATCCCATATAAAAAAGACCCCAAAGTATTTTTGTATTGTTACATTAAATAAAAAAAAAACCTTTGACCCTTAATATATAAGCAGTATAATTTTTAGGTTTTCATGAATATTTAATACCGCAATATGAATGAACATGATATTAAATTTCGTTCTAGTGAATCCCCCATGGCTGTGAGTTAAAGAGATTTGCATCAATAGAAATAAAACATCCGATAGCATCCTCTATCGCTATAAACCCCTCCGAAGACCAGAATTCCAATGGAATACAAGGTAGTTTAACCCAAATAAGGAACAACTCCAGAGAGTTCGACCATGGATCAAATAAGGGGTGCCATGGTTCCATAGCTAGCGGATCTAATCCTAATAGCCAAACTTTGTGCAAAATGCTATCAACCTTCTCAAGCAGGTGAAATTCAAAGCCAATCCAACCTCGAGCTAGGAAAAGAACCTAGAATAGTGTGTTAATAACAAAACCCCAGGAACTCGCCACCCATTTCTTCACCACCCCTTTAGAAAAATGACGACCACTAAATTTACCAATCACCATGCAACTGGAGAGCCTCAGTATCTCAATCATTGTAATATCAATACCAACCACTAGCGAATGACTAGGACCCCTATTGATCAATACCTTCCCCCATTTTCTACTCATCGGTTTAATAGTAGGAGAGGCAGCTTGCATTTATTCTAAATTCAAGTTCTTTCCTATGAATCCTCTGCCCCTAGTTTCAAAGAACACATAGAGAGGAGAACAAACCCCATAATACACCGAAGCAACATACAAATTTGATCCTTCAGGGATGAGGTAGAAGAAACACTATCCTTCTTAGAATGAGTCGGCACATTCTTTGAATCTGTCTTCATCACCGATGACAATGAATGCAATGCATGCGGGAACGAGGTGGTGGATTGTTTCAGCTAATCCACCTGCAATGCTGCCAGCAGCTAACAATGGGAAATGATGTCCTTGTCTCCCTCGTACGATTGCCCAACACCCTGATATCCAATGAAAAAACTATCCTCCATGCCATATGGAGATCGCGAGCCCATATCCATACCACTTTTGACATAGTTATCATGCAGAGACAAACCATATTTGGCTTCCATAATAGCATCCAGGTCCCTCCACTTACCTTCATTCTTCCCATACTTCCATAGCGATTATTCCAAGGAATTTTTAACCTCATAATCACGGAAAAAGATGCTACCACTTTGAGCAGTATCATCCGAGTAATCCGCCAATGTACCATCAATGTACTCCATGACTAGAAGGACCCGCACACTTAAACTCTAGTTTGAAATCCTAGTTCGTCTCCATAAAAGTTAATATGTTATACATCTTAAAAAATATTTTTAAAATAATTAAAATACCTTTTAAAAGGAATAAAACATGACTCAATTGTATACAAAAGTATTCATTTGCACATATATTTTTATTTATTTATTTATATTATTTACATTTTTTAATGTTTTTGTTTTGTAGGGTAAATTTGCTTTGGAGAACTTGCAAATCAAGGCATATAATTGACCTGCATAATTTCAATATGAATATGCAAATGATGTCAAAGAACCAGGAAGCAAAAATACTCAATCGGCACAAAGGAGTCAAACCACAATTCATTGTCAAAGCATCGTCTCATGAAATCTAAGTGAAAGAATCAAGAGGGAGAAAATATGGCATCTAGGAAATGAGGCCATCAAACCATACCTTCAAATCAAGCAGGAAAATCAACAACAATCGAAAAAACTATTCACAAAAAATTAGAATGGGAGGGCCTAAAATTTTATAAAAAATTAAGGGGATCTATAGGGGAGCAATGAAAGGCTATATCTATGCTTATGATGTAACTTAAACCTAAGTACAATGTTGTTGCAAATAAAGCCACCAAGCATATGGACCAATAGTTCTAAATGGCATATTCCAATAGTTTGGAATGCAAATATATATTCTCAATGTGTACTTGCTTCATATGGAATGGCCACATATTGAGGCTTCTACATGAAAAAACATGACAAATCATAGCATCACCTGCAAATGAATGATTATTTATGTTAAAGGTACCAAAAGAATTGAATAAGAGTTCAATTAATTAGAGGACAAAATGCATTTTTTGATCATAGATTACTATAATAAATGTATTGAAGCTCTTAAGCACTAATGCTTAATCAAATTTGCATTAAGTTATACTAATTTTTCGATACCTAATCCTTAGAGATGATGAGTCACCATGAAGTTCAAAGGACCTCTTGGAATATGAAAATGAAAGGTCACTCATCATTGTATTTATACATTATTGGTGTTAATGCAAATAATCTGAACATTGGAGTTACCCTGGCCTAGCAGTTATATCAGAGCCTTCATTTTTTTCAAAACTCCATGGTCTTTCTTCAATATTCTACCTTTTCACTTTAATTTGTGACCTAGTCATTTTTGTCTCCTTAGGTGACCTCCAAACCTACATTTCTACCTCTTCAGACTTGCTTCTCTCACTCAATCTGCTCTCTGCCTCAACTTGAACATTTAGACATTAGATAATTAAAATAGAAAGTAAATTCTTAACCTTTGCACTAGGTATCTCTATGTATTGTTCTCTCCTCACCTGCATGGTATCTCACGTCTACTCTACATGTGTGGTCACCATGGTGAGGTAGTCTCGTTCTACCTATGGATAATATCAATCTAAGAATGTACAACATCTTATGGTAAGAGGGATGCTTCTACACGTAGACCATGAATCCTCTCCACCCTTGTGAATTACATGTTATATGAACCCTTGACCTATGACATGCGTTTGATCTAACCCCATGCCCTGTGATCTAATGTGCTATTGAACACATTAATTACACATGCAAAGAATTTTTCACCTCTATGTGTTGCAAGTACACAGTGAGAATGACTATTCTTATTGGCATTAGTAGAGCCAACAACCCTTACACTACTATAGGTTTTATTTCAATTTTTTTTAACAATATGCCTAGGATAAGTTGGGGATGCAAGTAGATCAAAAATATAGTCATTGTAGACTTCATGATTACACTTCTCATAATATTTGTTTCCAAAATTGTTAATGCCATCAAGAGTATCCACAATATCATGTATTTTAATCCCCATAAGGTTGTCCTCAATCCAAGAATCCTTCTTCCTTGATTTCATTCAAGAAATTCAACAAGCCCTTATCCTTAACCTGATTCATTGCATATTGCAACACTAAACATTTTTTTGACTTCAAAAGGTGGGAAACTAGACTTTTAGTAGTAACTGAGAGCTTGTACTAACGTGTTACCTCTGTTGAGAGAGGTATGAACTGTGGACTGTGCGTCTCTAGTGGTATTACCCTAATACTTTAGTGTTTCAAGCTATTAATTATAAAATTGTAAAATGTAGTTTGTAATGTAGTAGATTGTACTACAGTAGAGCTTGCAAATTTTATTTTTGACTTTGAAGATGTGTTGCTTAAGTGATTTTATTATTTTGAAGATGAATTATCTTGTTTCTATTGTAGATCCAGTGCTTAGATGCAAGGAGAACTATCTAGAATGGTCAAGGAAGATCAAACACACACTCATCTTCAATGATTTATGGGATGAAATTTGTGAAGGAAAAAATGGTGCTCAACCTACAAAGCCTACAATAGACAAAGAGCTTACAATATGAAAAAACAAAGACAAGAAATCCTATGCACTCATTGGCACTAAAATAAGTGAAGAGGTGAGTCATCATATTATGTCTATTAAATATTCATATGTTGATTTGAAGAAATTGAAGGATTTTTATGACTTATACTCAAAATTGGAGCTCATTCAGTTGTTGTTGAAGCTCTTCGGCTTAGAATTGAAGGATACTGACCCCATGGCTTTAACATTAGAAATTAAATACATTATGAATTAAATTCATGCCTCTAGTGTCAAGGTATAAATTGCTTTCACATTCTTCATCAAGTTCCTCTACCCCACATATTCTCACTACCTTGGCTCACTTTAAGCTAGTGGCCAACTAAAGACCCTCAAATTTGACACCTTGGTGGAGAAAATTGCAGAACGAGAGAAAGACTATTTGAGAGACTATGTTCCTTGCTTAGAAAGAGAAGAATTAATCATGTGATTCTTCTATAGGATAATTAAGAGAGGACATAGAAAAAATATTTTCATAGGAAGGGGTGGTAGAAATAACCAAGGTGAGAGATTTGATATTCAGTGTGTTTGTTGAGGAAAGAAAGGACATGAGGTAAAGACATGGAAAATTCCATGGGAGAAGACCATAGAGAAGAAAGAGTGGAAAGAAGAAAAAGGTAAAGCTCTTGAATCTACTCATTTCATTGTTACACATTACAATATTAATGTAAATGAAGTTATGTTCAATGCTTCATTTGATTCTTAGATATATACTTGGCTGCTTGACATTGGTGCTACTTGCCACATGAATTTTAGAATATAATTCTTTGAAGAATTGAATAAGAATGTAGATGGTATAGTATATTTTGTAGATAAATCCAACCTCAAACCTAAGGGAATTGATACCATCAAGCTCAAATTGCTTAGATTCCCATAATTTCTAATCAAAATGTTCTATGTCTTATAGAGTTGTAGAGAAACTTGATGTCTCTTGTGCACATTCGAAAACAGTGCCATTACATTCACATGGTTGATGGAAAAGTTGAATCCATATCATCTTTATAATGAGGTAAATAAAATGTTTATTCTTTCTAAAGATATTATTTTTATTGAAATGAATAAAACTAAAATTTTTGTGGAGGGGCATTTTGATTATTTGGATAAATTTACCCATAAACACATATCATGAATTTGATAATGAGATTCCGTATATCGAAGGGGGGATACCTATGTTGGATCAACCTTTGGAATCTCCTTCTGCAACACCATATACCCTTCATGAAGAAGTTCCTGCCACTTCACTAGAACATGAGGATCAATTGGATGATGTGATTGAGATGATTAGAAGATTGAAACTTGAATAGAATGAAGCACCGTATAAATCAATTGAGAAACCTAAACTCTCACATAAAATTTAAAAGTGGTTCATGAGGACACTTGAAAGTGTTCACCGTAATGAGGTTGGAAATAATGGAACTGAAAGTTCGATAAGACAAGAAGATGGAAGTGAGGTAGATGATTCAGATTCAGATGATATAAATGATATGAATGTTTCATATGATTGTTAATTGAATTGATCTATTAACCATCAACCAACTTCCTTTGAAGAATTTGCTCCTTGTAATGAGTGGGGATAAGCCATGCATGAAATATGATTATCTCATTAAGAATGGGACATGGAAGTTGGTGGAGCCTTTGTTTGGAAACAAACCAATTGGTTGCAAGTGGGTCTAATATTACATGTACAAACCAGATGGATCAGTTGACAAACATAAGGCAAGACTTGTGGAAAAAGGATTCACATAAATAAGGTATAGACTTTGAAGAGACTTTGTCCCTCACAACAAAATGGGATACCGTCCATACTCTATTGGCCTTGGTTGAACAGAATGGGTGAAAATTTTATCAAATAGATGTGAAGACTACTTTCTTGAGTGGAGACTTGAAAGAGAATGTCTTCATGTCTCAACCATAAGGTTTTCTTGTGAAGGGACAATAACATAAGGTATGCAATCCCATCAAGTCTTTGTATCGCCTAAAACAAGCACCTCGTGCCTAGTATGACAATCTAATTAAGCATCTTCTAAAATTCAATTTTAAACAAATTAATCTTGTTGATGCAACTTTATTTGTCAATAAATTTAGCAAACATTTTGCATATATTGTAGTGTATGTAGGTGATCTATAGGGAACACTGAAAGTTTCATTACACACATACATAAAGACTTGAATAAATGGTTTGAGATGACTAATAAGGGATATATTTACTATTACATAGGCATTGAATTGTTTCAAAAAATGAATTATATTCATCTACCAAAAGAAGTACATTGGATAATTATTGAACAAATTTGGCATGGATGAATGTAATCCTCTCACTACTCCAATGGCACAATATTTGAAGCTAACATCAAAAGAATGGAATGAATTTGACGATGCAACCAAATATAGACAACAGTTTGGGAGTCTTATCTACTTTACCACTATGAGGCTTGATATTTCATTGTAGTTGGAATCCTTTCCATGTTCATGCAAAAACCTTGTAAAATAGATTGGTGTGCTACAAAGATGATTCTAATATACTTGAAGGGGACTCAAGTATTTGGAATCAAATAATCTAAGGTGGAGGACTTCAAATTAATTGTATATTTTGATTTAGACTTTGTTAGCAATAAAGAGAAGGGAGTGTCTAGGTCAGGATACATCATGAGCCTTGAACTAGAAACCATTTCTTGGAGATAACACAAACATTCAATTCCAACATATTCCACTACAAAGGTATAATATGTGGTTGTTGCTGAGGCAACAAAGGATATTATGTGTCTTGAAAAACTATTAGAGGATTTGCATGAGAAATAGGAAAATGCTACTCCACTTTTGATTGAAAATACTTCTAGAATCATGTTAGCCAAGAATCCTAGATTCCATGAACAAACAAAGCACAATAACATGAAGTACCATATGATTTGACATCATGTAGAGGCCAATACCATTCATTTGACACATTGTTCCACAAGTGAGTAGACTACAGACATCTTCACCAATGCTCTTGGAAGAGAAAAACCCAAA
The DNA here is from genome assembly GCA_027924585.1 of Larix kaempferi. Classification (NCBI taxonomy): domain Eukaryota; kingdom Viridiplantae; phylum Streptophyta; class Pinopsida; order Pinales; family Pinaceae; genus Larix; species Larix kaempferi. The sequence goes on along the minus strand of BSBM01001556.1, from coordinate 642,417 downwards.
AAGTTATGAAAGATGCTTGGATTCACAAACACCCCTTTGTATTAAGGGGGATAATGTCAGATACATAATCCTTAGGGGTTATGATACAATGTAATATTAGAAATATGAAAACCAAAAGTCAATCAACATTGTATTTACACATGATTCATGTTAATGTAAATTATCCCAACATTGGAGTTACCCCTAGGGTCTGACAAAAATAAAGGCATGAAATGAGGAAATAGTTACAATCCATATATTATAATATAAGTTATAGTTAAGAATAAAGATATTGAAAATTGCTATAAATAACAATTATTATTATATATTCTATATTGAATGAGCAAAGGAATTTTCAAAGATACTGCTCAACATGGAACAATTCCTACATGATATTAACGTATGTTATAAGAAAAAATGAACAAAATTTCAGCATGGGGGGGCCGTAACAAATGTAATTGAACATAAAAATGAACAATTATTGTTAGGATATTTCAACACTTAGGAGTTAATTAAGATCAAATTGGTCTAATGTGCCTTTACGTAAAGTGTGTTATTTTACTTTGCATTAATATGCATTTGTACTTATGTAATCCAATGTTCATGATATGTTCTATACATAGATTGATCTGAATGTTCATATTCACCTTGATATTAATGGCTATTGATACATGACATACCCTCTAATTAATCCATTATCTCTATTTAAGGAGCATGGAGGATCATTTGTTCGATGATTGATTATGAGAAACTCATATGTAACTTTTTTTTCTTTTTTCATTAGTATATTGTGTCAAGTATCTATTTGGTTGAGTTCATACTATTTCCCACTATGAGGATTTTAACCATGTAAAACATCAATGTGTTTATATGCGATATGTTTGTGTGAGTAGTTGCTTAAGGTGTTTGACTTGTGTGGAAATACCCTATTTTAGTCAAACAAGTTAAGAGCAAATAATGGAGGTGAATTTGTAAACAATAAATTTACAAATTACTACAATGAACAAGGAATTCAAATGCAATATATTGTTCTATACACATTGTTGCTTGGTTATTCAACCAAGCATGTGCTAAAGATGCACCTGCTAACTAGTAGCAGTAGTCTCAATAAATATATGTAAAAACTAATGTAATCTGATCTAACATTAACATGTGCAAAGAAATAAAAAACTAGATTTAAGAACATAAGCAATAAGATCTATGAAAAAAACAAGAAATTAAAAAAATTAATTTTTTGTATTACCTCAACTGGTGAGAATGGTGAGTTTTGAGCATCTCCAAGGTTGAGATGCTCCAATTTCCAATGGTCTCTTCTTCTCCAATGCTTCAATGGGGATCTTCAAACTTGAAATGGGAGGCAAGGGCTCTCAAAGGGAATTTGGCAGCATAAGGATAGGATGAAATGTGGATGAATAATGAGGAGCCCCTATCACCTTTTTATAGTTTTTTGGTGGTGGGGAATACCATTATCGTTTAAGGAAACCAATGGTATTGACCAAAATGGTTTAGGTCTCTTTTTCCCACTTTTTCTTTTTTTGAATTTTTTTTTAATATTATTCCCTTTTAATTGATTTTTTGGGAATTTTGGACCCTTTTTGAGGGTTTTTTGAGGAAAAATACATATTTTGAGGGGAAAAAGGTGTATTATGGTCTTTTTGGTGACCTTTTGAAGGTTTTAGAGGCTCAAATGGTGGAAAAAGTGGACAAATGGGTCATGTGAATAAGGGAATGAGCTAGTGAGCACTTTTTGGGTGTTAACACACACCATGACAAAATGGTGTTGCTGAGAGAAAGAATTGCACATTAAAGGAAATGGAATGATGCAATCTAAGGAATTAAGTCTTCATTTTTTGGTAGAATCCATTAATTGTGCCAATTACATAGTCATATGTGCTCCCACAAAGGATTTAAAAGATATAACATTGAAATAAGAATGGAGTAAAATTAAATCTAATGTAAGCCACTTTTGTGTGTTTGGTAGTGGAGCATGGGTTTACATTCCAATGAACAATGGAAAACATTACAACCTAAGAGTAAGAAGTGCATTTTTGTTGGATATTCTAAATATATAAAATGTTATAGACTTCTTCAACCTAAATGCAATGACGTTATTATTAGAAGAGATGTTAAATTTAAAGAAAATATCTCATTCTATGAGCCTAATTCAACATTTGTGTTATCTTTGTTGAAATATTGTAACTTCTAAGAATATTGTATTTGTAATTTATTATTTCGGAGATGTTTCATTCCTCCATGGAGACCTTATTGTATATCTAGAGATGTTTATTCCTCCAAGAAAGTGTGATAACTAGGGTTATTAGATCTCCCATGTGAGGTCGGGCTTGAGTTAGCTATTTAGGGGTTATTAGACTCTCTCAGGAGAGGTCGGCCCCATTAGGGTGAAAAGTCAGTTAGAACACAAGTATAAATAGAGGAGGTGTGCTCCTCATTTATACCATTCATTCACTCACTTGTGATTGGCGCATAGGAGAGAGAGAGGTCTACATAGGAGAAGAAAGAGCTCTTGTTGAGGACTACATCTTGTATTGGGTTGATTATCTATATTGAGGAAAGCTTTGCTAGGTTTTCTACCCCATGAGGGTTTCCTAGGGTAAATCTTTGTCTATCTTGTGATTGTGTTTCTTTCAGTGATATTGCTTGTGAAATTAGGCTAAACTTAACATGGTATCAGAGCTAGCCTGAAAAGGACATCTTTCACAAAGTGAAAAAACCTCTCTCTCCTCCTCCGGTGAAAATTAGGGTTTCTACAAAAGTTGGAATTTTTAGATTTTGATTGCATGGCTGGATAGCCCTCCTCAAAATCAAAGTTTTGATCCCTAGATCAAACTTTTTGAGTGGGTAGAACTCTAGGAAATTCAAACCCTAGTTTGGGTTCTGGACCAGAAAACCAGAAAAACCAGTAAAACAGAAAAAGTGCGCACCTGTGCATCAGTGAACCAGAAAAGCTGCAAACCTGTGCACCAGTGAACTAGAAAAGTGAAGACCAGAAAACCAGAAATTTTGTTGCAGATCCGGAAGGTGAAAAATTGAACTTTCCAGAAGCAGAACACACCAGTACTCTTAATTCAATCAAGCACATCTCCTGGTAAGTGGTATTCTATCTCTTGAGAAACTTCAATATCTGTGATCCCCTGGATAAGATGGCTCCATGCAGTAAGATTGAAGACAAGTTAGAGGGTATAGAGAATTTTCGAGCATGGAAATATAGGATTGGTCTCATTCTTGAAGAGAATGATCTTTCCCAATATATCAAATATGAGGTTGCAGAACCTGAGGAAGATGAAGCCAAAGAGAAGCATAGGAAGGACTTGATTAGGGCAAAGAGAATCATTTCTGATTCTATCAAAGACCACTTGATTCCCCATGTGGCATCCAAAAATACTCCAAAGGAAATGTATGATGCCCTTTCCAGAATGTATGAGGGAAACAACATCAATAGGAAGATGAACCTAAGAGCTCAATTGAAGAGCACCAAGATGAATAAAAGAGAATTTGTTCAAGACTATTTATCAAGGTTTTCCTAGTTCAAGGAACAACTAGATGCTATTAGAGATACCCTTGATGAAGATGAACTAGTCATGACTGCTCTAAATGGTCTCACTAGATATTGGGAGTCGTTCATCCAAACTATGTGTGCCAGAAAAGAAAGTATGCAGTTTGATGTGGTATGGGAGGATTGCATTCAAGAAGAAGCTAGGGTTGCCAACAGAGAAGCCTTGCTAAAGGAATATGACCAAGCTTTTGCCACCCACACCAAGAAAAGAAGGAATCAATCCTACTTCAATAAGGATAGTCACAAGGAGTCTCAACCTCCACACAGATTTCAAAAGAAAAGAGGAACTAATCAAAGAAGAGATTACTCCTCATTTTAATGTTTTACTTGTTACAAAATAGGACACATTGCTAAGGATTGTCCTCTAAAGAAGAAAAAGGGTTTTCATCACAAAAGACATCAAGCTCATCTAGTAGAAGATGATAGTGAAGAAGAAGAGGAGGAAAGGCCTCGAAAGAAAAGATCTAAAGTAGAGGAAGAAGAAGATGCAGAAGAGTATGCTCTATTCTCTACAATCTCTGGGGTAGTAGCACTTGGAGAAGATACATGGCTCATTGATAGTGGTGCTTCAAAGCACATGACAGGACAAAAGAAGACTCTTTCAAAACTTGAAGAGAAGACCTCTCCACAAAAGGTATCCCTAGGAGATGACTATCAATATCCCATTAAGGGAATTGGTTAAGCATGTTACATGCTTGATTCTGGAACCCCATTGAAGATGAAGGAGATCTTATATGTACCAGGTTTGAAGAAGAACTTACTCTCTATCTCAACTTTAGATAAGAAATGATATAGGGTTGCATTCATAGATGGGAAAGTACTCATGTGGCCCAAAGGAAAATCAATTGAGGATGAAATTGTTATTGGTGAAGAGGAAGGAGGTCTATACAAACTCAAGGGCCATCCAAAAGTTGCCCTTGTACATGAATCCACTAGCCCAAATGAGCTATGGCATAGGAGACGTGCTCACATTAACTACAAAGCACTACCTCATGTGATCAAGGTAGTTATAGGACTACCAGACTTAAATATTGATCATGATGGCACATGCAAAGGATGTGCAAAAGGGAAGAATATCAAGAACCCATTTCCAAAGAGTGAAACAAAAACCAAGAGTACTTTGGAATTAATTCATTCAGATGTATGTGGACCAATGCCCTCCACATCTTTGAGTGGAAATGAATACTATCTTACATTCATTGATTCCTATTCAGGAAAGACTTGGATATACTTTCTAAAAGGAAAGAATGAAGTCTTCGAAAAGTTCAAGGAGTTCAAAGCCTTGATAGAAAATCATTCAGAAAAGAAAATCAAAATACTCAGGACATATTATGGCAGAGAATATACTTCAAAGGACTTTGAAGACTTTTGTAAAGAAGCAAGAATCAAGAGGGAACTAACCACTCCCTAAAATCCTCAACAAAATGGTGTTGTGGAGAGAAAGAATAGAACCATCATGGAAGTTGTAAAGACAATGATACATGATCAAGACCTACATATGTATTTATGGGCTGAAGCAGCTAGGACAGCAGTCTATGTGCAGAATAGACTATCTCATAGTGCTCTTGATTTCAAAAATCCAGAAGAAGTGTTCATAGGAAAGAGACCTGAGGTAAGTCACCTCAAGATATTTGGATGCCCAGTATACATTCACATTCCAAAAGAAAAGAGGTTCAAGCTAGATCCCTTTGGAAAGAAGGGAATTTTTGTTGGATATTTTGAAGCATCCAAAGCATTCATAATTTACATCCCAGGTTTCCATCATATGGAAATAAGTAGGGATGTGACATTTGATGAAGAAGTAGCTCTCAAGAGATCTAGGAAGTGCTAGTATGAAGAAGTATATGAAGAAGATGCACCTTCCAGAACTATAGAGGTTGTACCCAACCCTTAAGTTGTAACACCACAAGACCATGACATGTTAGAACCACAAGAACCCCCTATCACAAACATATCAAGAAAGAGAAAGCCAACATGGGCAAGAGACATTATTCTAGGAGCAAAAAAGTATGGAGCTCCTGAAGGCTCCACCAGAGTGAGCAAGAAACCAAAGTCATTTTTCAACTATATGGCTTTGATGTGTGATCTGGTAGATCAAGAACCCACTAATTATGAAGAATCATCTAATAAGAAAGAGTGGGTAGAGGCAATGAATGAGGAGTACTAGTCAATAATGAAGAATGATGTTTGGGATATAGTTCCCAAACCAAAAGACAAAAGTGTGGTATCCTCCAAATGGACATACAAAATAAAACATGCTACAGATGGTAGCATTGAAAAATATAAGGCAAGGTTTGTGGCCAGAGGAGTCTATCAGAAAGAGGGAATTGGCTATGAAGAAACATTTGCACCAGTTGCAAGGTACACTTCCATTAGAACCATCATGGCACTTGCATCCATGATGAAGTGGGAATTACACCAGATGGATGTAAAGACAACTTTCTTGAATGGTGTGATTGAGGAAGAAGTGTACATAGAACAACCACAAGGATTTGAGGTGGAAGATGGAAGAACCCATGTGTGCAAACTGAAGAAGGCCTTGTATGGGTTGAAGCAAGCTCCCAGAGCTTGGTATGGAAGAATTGACAATTTCTTGACAAGCTTGGGATTTACCAAAAGTAAAGTTGATCCTAATATTTATCTCAAGGTTGTGGATGATAAACCTGTCATATTGTTGCTATATGTGGATGATCTATTTCTGACTGGAAATGAGAAACAGATTATCGAGTGCAAGAAGAAGCTCTCTTTAGAATTTGAGATGAAAGATCTCGGATTGATGCACTACTTCCTAGGTCTGGAAGTGTGGCAAGGCCCAAAAGGAATCTTTCTCAACCAGGGTAAGTATGCTGTGGAAATCTTGAAAAAATTTGATATGATGGAATGCAAATCCATGGCCACTCCCATGGATTCCAACTTGAAGTTGTTAGTTGATGACTCTTCAGAGTTAGTGGATGTGACTCTGTACAGATATATTATTGTGTCATTAATGTATTTGACAAATACCAGGCCAAATATATGCTTTGCAGTGAACACCCTAAGTCAGTATCTAGTGGAACCTAGACGAGTTCACCTGATAGTTGCAAAGCATGTGATGAGGTGCCTAAATGGTACGATAGATTTTGGTCTATGTTATCATGGAGATCATGACTTCAGATTGTATGGCTACACAGATGCTGATTGGGCAGGAAGTGTATCAAATAGGAAGAGTACATCTGGTGGATGTTATTGTCTAGGATCTGCCATGATCTCGTGGCTTAGCAGGAAGCAGTCAAATGTGGTTCTCAGCACAGCTGAAGCGGAATATATAGCTACTTGCTCTGCTAGTTGTGAAGCAGTATGGCTTCGGAAGTTGTTATCAGGATTGTTTGACTTAGATATGGACCCCACTGTGATCCTATGTGACAACCAGAGTTGTATCAAGATGATAGAGAATCCAGTATTCCTTGATAAGTCAAAGCACATAGAGATCCGATATTTCTATATATGGGATATGGTGCAGAAAGGAGCTATCGAGCTTGAGTATGTGAGAACTGATGAACAAGTTGTTGATATATTGACCAAACCTCTGTCTCGAGTAAAGTTTGAGTATTTCTGAGACAAGCTTGGTGTTGTTCAGAAGGACCCTACTTGAAAGGGGGAGTGATATGGTCAATGATGATATTTGGATACTGGTATTGATGTGGATACCTGTATCGATGATGAGATTGCATATATTGATGGTAAGGTCAATGATGAGTATACTTGTATTGATGAGGATACTATAACGATGATATGGATACTTGTATCAATGATGACGATACATATATCGATGATGAGGTTACCTGTTCCAACGATGAGGTTGATGATGAGGTTACTTGTTCCGACGATGAGGTCAATGTAGTGGTACTTAGACTTTGTCTAAGAGGACTATTGGGATTGCATTGTCCCTGGACTTATGTCCTAAAGTGATAGGGATTGATCATCCCATAAGTGGATCAGGATTGCATCATCCTTGGACTCATGTCCTAAAGTGATAGGGATTGATCATCTTGTAAGTAGATCAGGATTGCATCGTCCTTGGACTCATGTCCTAAAGTGATAAGGACTAATCATCTTGTAAGTTGATTCAGGATTGCATCGTCCCTAGACATGGTGAGATGTCTTAAAGTGATAAGGACTAATCATCCTATAAGTTGATTCGGGATTGCATCGTCCCTAGACATGGTGAGATGTCTTAAAGTGATTAGGATTAATCATCCTGTAAGTTGATTTGGGATTGCATCGTCCCTAGACATGGTGAGGTGCCTTAAAGTGATAAGGACTAATCATCCTGTAAGTTGATTCGGGATTGCATTGTCCCTAGACATGGTGAGTTGTCTTAAAGTGATAAGGACTAATCATCCTGTAAGTTGATTCGGGATTGCATCATCCCTAGACATGGTGAGGTGCCTTAATCATCATGTAAGTTGATTTGGGATTGCATCGTCCCTAGACATGGTGAGTTGTCTTAAAGTGATAAGGACTAATCATCTTGTAAGTTGATTCGGGATTGCATCGTCCCTAGACATGGTGAGTTGTGTTAAATTGATAAGGACTAATCATCCTGTAAGTTGATTCGGGATTGCATCATCCCTAGACATGGTGAGGTGTCTTAAAGTGATAAGGATTAATCATCCTGTAAGTTGATTCGGGATTGCATCGTCCCTAGACATAGTGAGGTGTCTTAAAGTGATAAGGACTAATCATCTTGTAAGTTGATTCAGGATTGCACCATCCCTAAACATGGTGAGGTGTATTAAAGAGATAAGGATTGATCATCCTGTAAGTTGATCCATTGTCCATATACATGAGAGATGTCTTAAATTGAGAGGGACTGATCATCCTGTAAGCAGATCAGGATTGTATCATCCTTGGACCTATGTCCTAAAGTGAGAGGGATTGATCATCCCGTAATAGGATCTTGTACATTGCAGAGTATGCTGCTATGTTGATGTTGTTGATCAAGAGGATCCATATGTTGATCGTGATGATCTAGATGACAATGTTATTGATTGTGATGATCCAGATGATGATGTTGCTGATCATGCTGTTGATCGTGATGGTCTAGATGACGATGTTGATCGTGATGGTCTATATGAAGATGCTGTTGATCGTGTTGGTATAGATGACGATGTTGTTGATCGTGATGATTTAGATGATGATGCTGCTGATCGTGATGATCTAGATGACGATGATGTTGATCATGAGGATCCAGATGATGATGTTGATTAGTAGATCCAAACGATGAGGCTGTTGATCGAGTGATCCAGATGATGATGATGCTATAGTTGATCGAGTGCTGCAGAAGATGAAGACTCAATACTGACCATGCATATGTTCAAGTATTGATTATGTTCCAGTAACTGAATGAGTTACTGATGATGATGTATAAAGAAAGCTTCCAATGATTTATAGATGTATCATGTATCATGTAGTCGATGACTCCTTGCTCTTGCAGATGTTGTTATAATATCCTTATCATTAAGGGGGAGTGTTGAAATATTGTAACTTCTAAGAATATTATATTTGTACTTTATTATTCCTGAGATGTTTCATTCCTCCATGGAGACCCTATTGTATATCCGGAGATGTTTATTCCTCCGAGAAAGTGTGGTAAGTAGGGTTATTAGATCTCCCATGTGAGATCATCCCTGAGTTAGTTGTTTAGGGGTTATTAGACTCTCTTAGGATAGGTCAGCCCCATTAGGGTGAAAAGTCAGTTAGAACACAAGTATAAATAGAGGAGGTGTGTTCCTCATTTATACCATTCATTCACTCACTTGTGATTGGCGCATAGGAGAGAGAGAGGTCTGCATAGGAGAAGAAGGAGCTCTTGTTGAGGACTACATATTGTATTGGGTTGATTATCTATATTGAGGAAAGATTTGCTAGGTTTTCTACCCCATGAGGGTTTCCCAGGGTAGATCTTTGTCTATCTTGTGATTGTGTTTCTTTCAGTGATCTTGCTTGTGAAATTAGGCTAAACTTAACAATCTTTGGCTAGTGATACTTCTTCAACAATTGTGCCAAATTCTATTTCAAACTTCACTATGACTGATCCTACTCTATTTTTTTCTTCATATGATGATTGGGTGAAAACACAAAGTCGAGAAAGACTTTTTCCCTGTTTTTTACGAAGAAAATTGTAAAAGTTTTTGTTTTTCCAAATTCAACCCCCATAAACTCATATTTTATTTGAGAATTTCACTTTGAGGTAAAAAAGAGATTTGTATATAATTGAATAACCTCCATAGTCATATTTGTTTTAAAAAAAATTGGACATACAGTGGGATAGATTTGGTGTTTATTAACTGCATATACTTTAAATTTTTACATTAGGATAATGAGTAACATACCGCTCCATTATGGTTTTTAGAGATGGATATTGATTTTGATGAAAAACAATATACTGTCACAATATACACAAATTGTACTAGTGCATGCACTATTGTTGGGGAATTTGTAGATTCAAGCACTACTTGTGATTATTTAATGAAATAGAGTAAGACAAAAAATGGTGATGTTTCAACACATTTTGTAATTCGACAATTTCTGTTTTGATGCCATCATCACTAAAAAAATAAAAGTACATTTTTGAAGAGGACGATGAGAGGAAGTGCATTATGATTTTTCCTATGTTTTTGGTGTTGCCATGTTAAAGATATGAACACTACAAGGAAAAGGACCTTTAGCGGAGGTTATAGTGTATGCTCCTCCCAAAATAGCCCAAATATTGGTTTCTAGTGGAGGTTAGTAGCAGAGGCGAGCGACTGGAGGTTTTAGCAAAAGTTTTAATTTCGGTGCATTTTTTACCTAATCGCACCGGTGTGTTCATAACACACATGCACCGATATGTTTCCTAGTATGTCGCACTGTGACCAGAAAACATCATTATCAAAACAAAATAATTTCCAAATAAACATAGCAGTGCGTTTCGTCACACACAACCGCACCGGTGCATTTGGTAGAAAACACCACACTACATACTCTTTTATTAAAAAATAAAATATTTAGGTAAAAAACTAAACTCGATGCGTTCATTAACAATAACTGCCCAGGTGCATCGTAGCAAACCTAATGCACCGAACATTATTTTTTGAAACATAATAATCTATTTTCTTAAAAAAAAATCTAAAAAGTCTAAAAACGGTGTGTCTATTGTTAGACTTTTGATATATGTGCAAGGGATTATCAGTTAATAAAAGAACGTATATATAATGCATCATGTGTCTGCTATGATATGTGCAAGGGTTTATCAATTTGGATTTGAAAGACTGGTATTTTCCTAGTGTAGATGATGCAAATATGTTTGGGTTAATGAAATCAAATTTGGTTAAGAGCTTTGTGGCATTCTGATTGAAACCGACAAGAAGTGAAAATATTTTCGAGGCATTTGCAGAGAAGCCTGCAACACTTCTACACTCTAAGACGCTTTCTATACTCGTCACCTGCATGATCTCTTCTTTTATAAGAAAATAGTCACATTACCTAGTAATCATTTCTGTTAGAGATTTTGTATAAGATAATCATTTCTGTTAGAGGAAGTGAAGGTTTGGTTTTTTAACATTTAATAAACCGGTCTAAAATAAAGATAACAAAAGTTACAAAGAACACTATTAGGTACAAGTTTTGTGCTCAATGTTCTAGATAAAGATATCCAACTAGCTTGGACACTAATAATGTGAATTTCAAAACCACTAGTAGTTACAAAAAGCAAAAATCAAAGTACGTTTACGAAGCAACTTCCAATATAATTTAGATATGCTAGAATGATACATAGAACACAAGGCTAAACTATCGATGAACTTGCATTTGATCCGATTGGCATTAAAAAAGATGGACTAATATACACAACATTGTACAAAACAAAAACCATCAATTCATTCTATCTACTTAATGAATTGACATTAAAGGAATTTCATGTGAAAAATAAAGTGGTAGATGAAATGAATCATCTAACAACAAATGAATTGTTAAAGATAGAACATGTACAAAAAATAGTATCATCTCAAAATAGTGTATCAATTGCCATGTTAAAAACATGTCTCTTACAAGCCCATATTTAGGATCTTTTACAATATGGTTATTTGCTTTCCATAAACTCTCTTCATCGATCCACTAAAAAACAATCAATTAAGAAAATTCAATTTCAACATAACACATTTTGTTCATGGAGTTCTCACTTGCATAGATTATAAAAAAATGAATAGGCTATTGAAACAACAAAATCAAGGTCACTAATTAGTTATATATTATATGCAACATATGGCAGCTCGATGATTATGAATGTCACATGATGAGGTCCCATCGGTAAGGGGTTGCGAATGCAGACCCTCTATGAAATACCCCTATTTTGACCCTTAAGATATATTGTCTTTTAATGTAAATATTGTGTACATGTGATGTATGTCTTCCTAATGTGGAGCTCAAGTCTAAGGCCCTACTAGTGGATGCTCAATTTTATTTAAAAGACAAATAATTTGATATTATGTTATCCATGTGCTATTAAGCCATGGAACATTGTAAAATGATGTAAATATTAATATTGCAGTAAAATACCAAAAAATGGCTATGGAAGCAACTAATAGGAGCGGGCATGTGTATCCACTAGGGAGAAGTGAGGGGGTTGTGGGATTGAACCCCATGTTGTCAAATGTCATCTTGAGAACCCATTCGCCTTTCCTCGCTGAAAATTAATTTTGTTGTAAGGAAGTAGTTGAGGAAATTAGTCCATGGATTCAATGGAGCATGGGCAGCCTAGAAATTCGTATGGCAGAGTATGGGCTCTGTTTCCTTTTTGTTGGACAATCTACTCAAGCGGATGCAAGCTAGATCTCCCTATCCTAATTAGGTATAGAACAATTGAAGTACAAAATACAACCTTCTTTCCTAGATCAATAGAGATGCAAGTTACCAGATAGATCACTTACCCGAAGTTTGCAAATGCCTTCCTCTTTGTTGATCCAAGCTCCAAAGCCTTCAGATCTTAAGCTGCAAAACCCTGTAGAGCAAGTGGAAACAAACAAATGATACAAGCAGATATAGATGTAAATTGATCTAAACTAATGGTTAAGGAAGAAAGTTATAAACATTATCAACACAACGATGCTTATGGAAAGAACTTGTATTACTATAATGAAGGGAAATACATAGAGAAATAATGTTACAACCTAAGCCTCAACATTGCAACCTTCCATCCAACAATCCATGACAAGCCTCCAAAGAATGATTGCTCCCAAAGGATGATAGGAACCACCTAGAAATTCACCAGCAAAAGGGTACCATAGACCTTCCTCCTTCTCAATGGAGAGGAGCATTATATTTATAAAGATAAAGGGGATAGAGTAGGTTGAGGATTAGGGGGAGAGGTATAAGAGATCCTCCCATTAGGTTAGGAACTGAAGTGCCACCTCACCTAGAAGTTAGGGATGACCCTCCACCTCAACAAGCTTCTAGAAGGGCCTCGAAGCTTTGATTTTTTGCCTATAAACACCCCTGGTGCACCTTTCATGAAGAGACAGAGTGCCATTGAGGGCTGGTGCACTTTGCATGAAGGGAAAGAGTGCCAATGGCACACCTTGTCAATGTGCAAAGTGTGCCGGCGCACCTTGTCTGTAGGAAAAGAGCGTCGGTCTACTTAGAGAAGGAAAAACCTAGGGAAAACCCCAAACTCAATGCACTTTAGCTAAGGGAACTTCAAACATTAGGCACAAAGTTGACACATGGCTCATGGTGATGAGATTTTGGTGTAATAGAATGCCCCCCAAAGCATGAAGATGGAAAAACGAGATAGGTGAAGTGATTTGAAAGATGGATAGCAAGGACTTGCTAGATGGAAGATGTTGTTGTAGTACAAATGACTCTAAGATACTTTTCTCATATGACACACAACATGGCTGCTGACCAATACAATGCAGATCCATGGGAGTAAAGGCTGACTCAACACAATCATGTCTACTAAACACAATCATAGATCCATGATGAGATGATAACACACCCTCGACCAATACAAAAGTGGATCTGTGTAATATGACTCAAACAATCTCCATCGCAACCTGGGTAAGATATGATTTTCCCTAGGGTCTTCAAGCCGAACCTGCAATGATATGAATCTATCCATGTGATTACAATTTTTTAGAGTCGAACATGGTAGAAACCACTTGATTACTGGTCATTGATGTATACCATTAACAAGCGCGAGGGAAATCACCATTAATGTCGATGATCCCCAAGGTATCACAGTACATATCACCAAGTGTGAACAAATGAGTTGAGTTCAAATGATCGATGAAATATTTCAATCAAGATTCAACGATGTAAACTCATGTTGAAAACGAGGTAACCTACCATTGAGGCATGCAGGCCCAAGGTACTCGATTGGTTTCTAGATTCATTCCTCAGATGATGTGTTGAAGTTGACGAGGATGAATTTGTCGAAGGAGAGCCATGATGAATCCCCCATCATCGACACGAAACTCGATAATAGATGTTTGGAGTAGATTGGATGGTATAGTAACATGCAAGACTGACTCAAAGTAAGCCGACATGGTAGAGGGTGTACTGACTACAAATGATGAGTGGTGAATGTATCTTGAACATGGGCATGGCATGACTTGGCAGTATTGACATGACGAGAACGATGCCAACTCCTAATGCAACTGATGGTATAAGTATTATTCGGATGACCCAAAGGAGCAACAAGACTCATGAAGTTAGAAAGACTCAAGGACAAATGGATGACCCAAGTACTGTATGCAAATGCAAATGAGTTCCATGTTCAAGAATGACTAAGTACTACCACAAGTTAAAGTGTAACACAAAAAAATTTCCTTTTTCCCCATCATGACTGATGAGTGCCTCTTGTGTTTTTTAACGAGCTTGAGGAGGGTAAGTAGATGCTTGGTATGGCTCATCTCATAAATGAGTCCAATTCCAAATGTTTTACGAACCTGGGAAAGGAGGGGTTCATCCCATGACGGGCCATTCAATGTTAAATTTTAACGAGTCCATAGAAGGTAAACTTCACACCATTTCATATTTTGAGAGTCTGAAAAGAACTAAAGAAAACTCCAAAGATCCTTTTTCATAAAGTTAGCCTCTTCACCAAGAAAAGGGTAAAACAACGTGAGAGAGGAATTTTCTAGTCATGATTGGCTAGAGTATTCCTTTTTCGTAAATAGTGCCTCCTAGTTTGAAAAAGGGGTAAACTATCACTAGAAAGACGACCTTTCAAATGATTTTTCAAGCGTGAAAGAATCAAGTTTGCTTAGCGATCTTTTCCTATTTAGGGAGTCTGAAAAGAGATTAAAGAGGACTCCATGAACAACTTTGTCATGGTTGGTGACCGAGTAACGACAAAGGAAAAAGTAAACTCGGCACAATTCCTTTTCTGTAAGTAGTCTAGCGAGGTCAGATAATGTGATAAACCTATACTCGTTAGACAGACCCTTTTACGCAAATTTTTAGTGATCATGACAATGGTATCAAAAGCACTCAAAATATTTTTCATGTCTGAACCAGAGCACGAAAAAGTAAAAATTAATCTCAAACCACTTTTCATGTTTCAACCAGAGCACGAAAAAATTGAAAAGTAAGCTCAAACCACTTTTCATGTTTTAACCAGAGCACGAAAAAAGGTGAAAAGTAATCTCAAACCACTTTTCATGTTTCAACTATAGCACAAAAAAGTGAAAACTAAGCTCAATACCATCTCACTATTTTTAACAAGCTCGAAGACAGGTGAAAAGAATGCTCATGATGTCTACTTCATTTTTTAATGAGCTTGTAACAAAAATGAACTATGCTCAGGATTATTTTCATGGTTTAGCGATCTCTAAACCTGACAGAAAGTATGCTCGAAAATATTCCCATTGGTGGATTATTTCCCATCATGATATCCAAAGGTTGGTACATGCCCCCAGCATGATTGCTAGAATTAAGTGACTTAACTCCAACATGGTGTGGAGAGGTGATCGAGTTGATTTCAACATAATGTTCAGAGGTTGAATGTTGATGTATATGTAACTTCAGAATGTATTTCATCTGTGTATTTTATATATATTTATTGTACCCTTATAAGAGATGTGTCATTTCTCTATAAGGAAGTGTCGTCATGTGGATTGACAAGTGTCGCAAGTGTGTGTACTTGCCGATGGGTTATTAGACCACCATGTGGGGTCAGCCCTGAATTATATATAATATAATGTGGATGTACCTAGCTAGACAAGTCAGCCCCATAAGGTCACTGGGAAAAAAGGTTAGTATAAATAGAGATCGGAGATCTCTATTTTATACACTCGAAAAAGTAACTCACTCTCACTCAGAAAGTGGTGCACTAGTGAGGAGGAGGATCATCTGCTTCTAGGAGACTATCTCAGTGTTATTTGGTTGTACTTTGGTTTAGCCATTGCTCTCTCTATCTCTGAGGAAGTTGTGGGGTTTTTCACCTTAGGGTTTTCCCCACGGAAACTCTGTGTCTCTTGTCTCTTATGCTTTTGATTCTTGTGATGCTTGTCATATTGTGATTGTCATGCATTGATATACTGTATATGTTATTCTCTTAGCAAATATCCTAGAGTATTGTGAATTAATGCTCAAAATTTAACATTGAAGACATGCCCCCCAAGCTTCATTTCATTCTCCTAATCTACATCTTCACTCGATTAAACTTCTGGTTACTAATATGAAAATGTTCACCAGAGACGAACGAAGATCAGAATGACATAGGAGGATGAAAAGAAGGTTCAGGTACTAAGTCTATGGCAAGACTCCACTCAATGGAAAAGGATATGTTTCATTTTTTAACGAGCTTGACACAGGAATAGAACTCTACTCATGGGAACCAATTTCATTTTTTAACAAGCTTGACATAGAAACGGAACTATGCTCAGGGGAACCTATTTAATTTTTTAGCGAGCTTGACATAGAAAGGGAAATATGCTCAGGGGAACCTATTTCATTTTTTAACGAGCTTGACATAGAAAGGGAACTATGCTCAGAACTAAGACTTGGTCTCATTTTTATGCAAGCTTGAAACCAAAGGTAAATTATGCTTCAGAATGAGCCCTACCCAACATGATGTCTAGAGGTTGGTGGGGTTCCCCCCAACATAATAAGATAGGGGAACAACTCCAACATGATGCCAAAAGGCTAGAGACCTTCCCCCATCATGAGGGAGAGAAAACCACTAAAATATGCAGAACATTCAGGGAAGTTAGATGACTAGGAGTCATATGATGAGTGGGTGTTATGAAGGAAAGTTGATCAATGGTCATAATTCTCCCATCATGGGGAAAAAACATCACTCGAAAGAGTCAGGACACTACAGCTTTCATAGCGTAAACATAATCACATCCAAGGAGAAGATTAAAATCTAAAGGACCTTGGACTACCATAACATCGATACAGATAGTTTCCCTCCTAAATTGATAGGTAACTGAGGATGGATCCCTAAAGGTCTAGTAGGCCTTCTCTAAAATGCCAAAACTTGGTTAGTGACTGGTACAAGTTGAGGAGAACCTATAGATTTCCAAGCAGTTGAGGATAAAATACTAACATAGGCTCCCTCATCAACTATCATACGAAATATTTCCTTATCAGAAACTCCTATAGATATTTGAAAAGGAACACTCAAAGGAATACAAGGATCTGTTATCCCATTCCAATTGAAGGAAATGACCTTAGTACTTGGACGGGGTCCTGTGGAAAGGGATGGGATTTCCCCTGAACCATCTAGGAAAACATCAGTGGTTTCCAATTCACTCTCACTTGGAAGATAAGAATGAGATGAATATTGTGTCATGGTGACTGCTTCAGTCTGGACTTTCTCCAATGAAAGAGTGGGATCGAGTGGAGGTGAGGACAACTCGAGCACTTCATGTTCACTCCTTGAAGGGGGAGTGGGATCTACTACGGATGAAACCGAAATGACCACTTTAGATTCACTCTTGGAAGGAAGAGTGGGATCGACCAGGGATGAAACCGAATCGATCACTTGGTCAACCAGTGGAGGGTCAATACGAAACCTATGATAACCTGTTGGAATCCATTGACAAGGAATAGTAATATCTTCCAACAACTTTGAAGATTCATCCATGCGAGGAAAAAGGTAAGTACGGTGCATTTACTTACATAATGAGCAAGGATTCTTGACTTTACTTTCCCGACTCTTCACAATAGAGTCACTGGTTTAGGGAGCATCATCAGCATGAAGACCAGAGATTGATGACATAAGTGGTTCCAAACTTTGCGACCACAATTCTAAGACCATGGAAAGACCAGGATAGTCTTCAAGAAAATGAAGCCCTTTGCAAATCCTGCAAGGGAACTTAGGTTTATGCAAAATCGAAATAGGTACATCAATACTACCAGCATGATGATGAGCGACTGGTGGGTTCCCAACATGATTGTCAGAGGTTGGAGCTGAGACCTTCTGCTTAGTGTTCTTCTTCTTAGCCTTCCCTTTCGTCTTCTTCTTATCCACCCGTTTACTAACATCCTATTTTTCAACAGGTGAAGAGGAAGAAATGGAAGCCGATTCAAAATTCGATGAAGAAGGAGAATGATCGACACGAGGTTCATACTCATGTCGTGAAGGACCTTGATCCGACACAAAAGTTGCATTTGGTATAACGCAATTGGAGAATAACCACACAGGTAATCCTATAGTCAATCCGGGAATACTTAATGTGGCCATAAAGGGAGGACCAACACATCCACAAGGGGGAACTACAAAAGACATAACTTGAAAAGGGGTCTCTTGGTTGGTAGTCCCAAGGGGGTCTTCCATATCTAAGAGTCTCTGAAGTCTAAAAGCAACGAGAAAATTGTGTGAATAGGAGTGGATGAAAAGTCAGGATCCTCGCAGGATTTTCAAGGCACCACAACTCGCTATATACCGCAGGGTCCAACATTAAAACACAATAAGGAGGATTGGGACCATACCCTTGCCTGAATACTCGATTACCTAGACGACACGTGCATAGTAATATCCTCGAGTGTTGTTCTCGGTGTATTGCAATGCCAAGACAACCAAATGGTTAACTCAGTTGGTCACAGGAATCCTAAGACTGTCTCTCAATATATGCAAGGTACGTGGGAGCTCAAATCCGTAGCGGTGGTGTCTAATTCACAACCGTACGGCAAGAGCCTTACAATATACTACAGAGTATGTGAAACACCTTTCGATATACACCGAGTACGTGAAGTTCCTTTCGATATACCTATTAAATTTTCAGAATTTACTTCAATCTGATCTAGGATCTTAACTGAGAGAACAACATGTACAGCATATCATTCATGGACACAATAATGCAAGCACAGAAGAGACACCGAGTTTACTTGGGGAAAACCATAAAGGTGAAAAACCCCAATAACTTCCTCAGAGATAGATACAGCAATGATACAACCAAAATACAAGAGATAGTCTTCTCCTAACAGCAAAGCCTCCTCCTCCACAAGTGTGCCACTCTCCACAGTGTGAGTGAGAGAATACAATGTGTAAAATGAGAGAGACGCACTCTCTATTTATACACTAACTTGACTTGACCTTTACTCAACTAGGTCGGCCTCAACTTAACCACTTAACATAATGCTTACTGAGCCGACCCCCACTAGGGTGGTCTAATAACCCTTTTACCCACATGGCCGACCCCCAATAGGGTGGTCTAATAACCCTTTGACCCACATGACTTATACAGGGCCGACCCCAACAAGGTGGTCTAATAACCCATCAAGTATAAGTTACGACACTTACAATATAAATGACGACACTTCTGTATAGAGGAATAATAACATCTCTATAGGAATACAGTATACATATATGTGAAATACATTCCGAAGTTACATATACATCAACAATACCCTAAGGTATGTGAAAGAGCCTTCAATATACCGGTTGGTATGTGAAATAGCTTGGATATACCAGTTGGTATGTGGAAGAACTACAATACCCCCAGAATGTAGTGCAGGAAAATAATGATAGTTGCCACATTTTACGATGCCGGAACACATCTATAACTTACATAGTTACTAAATGATTTAAAACTAAGCTAGTGTTAATTTTATCTTATGTGGTTAAGTGGATGCATCAGGTATAGACACGAAATGTAAAAATAATGCAGATCCTAGCTATACGAGAATGCACATTTTCCTTTCCTTTTCAATGAAAACTACTTAAGGTAAGGAGAGATTTTTCTTTATTTCAAACCAAAAAGTACTTAAGTAGTAACGAAAAGAAGAATTCCTTCCTAGAGTGCAATAACTCTAACTCTCTGCAATAATAAGCCAAAAAGCACAAAGAAAATGAAAGATGCGACAAATCTTAACAATGTATAAGACAAAATAATGAAGCACTTTCAATTTTTGAATGCATGTATAAAAAATGGAACTTGATAACTAAACGTTTTTCATATCTATATATAGAAAGTGAGAGAATATCTACAACACTCTAATCATTTAGAAATTCCCCAAAAAAAATGACAAGCACCTAAACACCCAAAGGAACTCAAGAAAGGCTCAAAATCTACCAAATGCAATCAAAACTCAACGATTGAGTGGAGGAAGGGTTTGGAGATCAGATCTAATGATCTGAACAGATCTAAAAAGATCAGGTAAGGTGATCAAGGATGGCTAGATCGAACCAACCGGTGCGGGATTTGAAATTTCCCTCGACAAATGAGTCACTTACTTGACTAATGAAACATCCAAAATCAACAAAAACACTTCCAAACATAAGCAATGCTGGATCTAGGGGGTGTGTGACTATAATAGATAGCCTACAAACCACAATCAATCAGACCAAAATCCCAAAAGGAAGGAAATACTTGATGATCCCTAAGTTTTAAGGGGTTGGTGCACCCTATACACAGGTAGAGTGCACCAGATAGGGTCCGGAGCAGGTTGTACACAGGCAAGGTGTGCCACTGTCGTAGTTTGTCTTAAGACAAAGTGATCCAGTCGAACAGTGGCGCAGGGAAGACTCAACCGAGATGCACCTATCGAATAACAAGCAGTAAAATGGCTAGATCTCCTAAGGTAAAAGGGAAAGAGGCCTAATACTGATCCCAAAGAAAATCAGGGGGACCCAAGAAACCCTTTAAAGACAAAATATAATGGTAGGCGGGATTCAAGAGGCTAGAAAAAGGATTGATAAAGAGACATGAAATCAAATCTATGTTCTTCCCCAGTATGGTCGCCAAAATTGTTGTTGGACAATCTACTCGAGCGGACGCGACCCAGATCTCCTTATCCTAATTGGGTATAGAACAATTGAAGTACAAAATACAACCTTCTTTCCTATATCAATAGATATGCAAGTTACCAGATAGATCACTTACCCGAAGTTTGCGAATGTGTTCCTCTTTATTGATCCAAGCTCCAGATCCTTCAGATCCTAAGCTACAAAACCATGTAGAGCAAGTGGAAACAAACAAATGATACAAACATATATAGATGTAAATTGATCTGAACTAACAGTTTGAATAAATTTATAAACATTATCAACACAACGATGTTTATGGAAATAACTTGTATTACTGTAATGAAGGGAAATACATAGAGAAAGAATGTTACAAACTAAGCCTCAACATTGCAACCTTCCATCCAACAATCCATGCCAAGCCTTCAAAGAATGATGCCTCCCAAAGGATGATAGGGACCACCTAGAAATTCACCAGGATAAGGGTACCATAGACCTTCCTCCTTCTCAATGGAGAGGAGGGTTATATTTATAAGGCTAAAGGGGATAGAGTAGGTTGAGGATTAGGGAGAGAGGTATAAGGGATCCTCCCATTAGGTTAGGAACCGAAGTGCCACCTCACCTAGAAGTTAGGGGTGACCCTCCACCTCAACAAGATTCTAGAAGGGCCTCGAAGCTTCAATTTTTCACGTATAAACACCCCCGGTGCACCTTGCATGAAAAGACAGAGCACCACTGAGGAATGGTGCACTTTGCATGAAGGGAAAGAATGCCGATGGCACACCTTTTTAGTGTACAAAGTGTGTCAGTGGGAAAGAACGCCAATGGCGCACCTTTTTAGTGTTCAAAGTGTGCCGACACACCTTGTTTGAATGAAAAGAGCGTCGATCTACTTATAGAAGGAAAAACCTAGGGAAAACCCCAATCTCAATGCACTTTAGCTAAGGGAACTTCAGAGATTAGGCACAAAGGTTACACATGGCTCATGGTGATGAGATTTTGGTGTAACATTCCTTGACCCACAAGTCACTCTACCTCATGGGAATTCATTTTCCCTCATTCCCATTATTGACTCAACTCTTCTCAACAGGGGTTCACTTTGTCGTCAACAAACACCAACAACCCCTTATTCATCGGCCTAGAAAGGAGTTACCCTTCCCAGCAACACCTGCGAAGCAGGTGAGGTCTCACCCAAGGCGGATAAGGGTGCTGCAAGAACCAAGCTTCTGCAATTGTGAAGAATATATGTGCACATTAACTAGACATTACAATACTCACACTGGTTTATTACCCAAGCATTCACACCCTATTCGCAGTATACCTATTTCAAAGCATATTTGACAACATATTCGCATTAATCAACCTCATGCATTCACATGAATCATCAGAAAGTATTTAGACAACCCATTATTGCATCATGGCATAACAACATAATTCATAACCAAACATCTTCAGTCATTAACATCTACGGAACAAACTTCACAGAGAATAGTCAAGTCATCATATCACAGCTATAACCGAACCCAAAAGATGGCACCTTTCCTCTAAACTTAGATGCCCTTATGATTACAATTCCCTTATATTTATATGCTTCTATCCTATTACAAAATGGCCCATTTGACCGACTTAGCAATTAAATATTCTAAACTATTCTTACGCTTCCTTGAATTTTGAAATGATTCCTTCTTTCAAGGGATTTGGTTTTCATGCCTGTCAGCTTCTGCACTTCTTGCGGATCTATCCCATGCCAATAGACCCCCAACACAAACTTGTGGTTCATCCCGAACCACCTCAGCCGGACACTGCTATTTTGTGCCTGTCTTGTGCTGTGCTCGGTCTCTGAAACTGTTCTTGCTGTCTGGAACTCGTTGTTGTGTTTTTCCTATCTTCGTCCGTCGATCACAGCTTTTACTGTCATGTAGTTCTTGCACTCATCCTCCAGTCTCTTGAAACCTTCATCATCTATCTCTAAATATTTTTTTGGTTTGGTCCACATTCATCCCTGTCTTAGACGTCGGTTATTAACATATCCAAGGTGGAAAACAAGCCGACTACTCTGGCACATCTATTTCACACCTTGGGTTGCTTCCTA
This sequence comes from Larix kaempferi, assembly GCA_027924585.1. NCBI lineage: Eukaryota > Viridiplantae > Streptophyta > Pinopsida > Pinales > Pinaceae > Larix > Larix kaempferi. The sequence continues at coordinate 619,557 of BSBM01001556.1, read as the reverse complement.
CCAGGTCCAGGGAGCTGCCCCCCTGTTCTTCTGGTGTTCACTGGGACCATGAAGCTTCGAACTACTACCATATACTTAGACATCTCGGGTGAAACCTTGTCGTTATGACCCCCGAGTTCCCTAGATCCTTCCTGCTCAAGTCACTCGTGTACGCTCGTTGTTCAGGCCCTTAGTGCCCCTAGTGTGCTACTGTAGGAAATGAAATGGATCATTTCCACAGCCTCCTTGGAATTCCTAACTTATGCACTGACTTGACCTATTCTCAACATGTATTTTCTTGCTTCTGGTAACTATCTCGGTGCTTCCCTTAACCTCTAATGCCCGTATTTATGCTCTTTCGTCGTTCAGGATGTCTGCTTTGAACAACCCTTGTGAATCTATTCCTCCAACGTGTCGATTATGTCATCATTTCCCCTATATTTGGTGATGGGGATTCCTATGTGCATGATGGGCGACTATACTGTTCCCAGCTGTTCCACCTATTATCCCTATGTGATCTATCATCCTTGGTGTTGCCGGCCATTATTTCATCACATGCTAATGCGTGCCAACCGTGCCTAGCTTCGGCGCCAATACCGTCCAACTGATCAAAAACTTAGCATTCAAAAATCCCCATGTTGTTGTCGTAGTCCACATCCCTGACTGCAGTATGACCCATCCTTGTGCTCAGTTGCCTCTGGTTGATGTGCCATTGTTGTATATCTATTATTTATCTCTTATTATTATTATTATTTATTATTATTATTTTTTTTACTGCTGTGTCGGATCACGGCGATAGAGCTTTAGCCTATTTCCGTTCACCATGCGGGGCAACAATGCCCCATCTAAGGTCTCTAGCTGCACTGCACCACTATTAGTGACAAAATTGATGATATCGGGTCCTAACCAGTGCATTTGTAATTTACCCAGGTATTACGCGAACTTGCTATCCTATAGAAACACTGTGTCTCCTTTCTGAAAGTATTTCTGCTTAATGTGACGGTCGTGCCATGCTTTCTGGCGATCCTTTTCAACCTTCTGGTGGAATCTGGTGATGAACCGGTCTTCCTTTAATTGTACTAATTGTGCTAGTTATTCTTCCAACCCACTGTCATCGCTCATGTCTGTGGCCACTACGATACACAAGCTTGGAACAATGTATTCCATTGGCATAACTGCATCTTTACCATAGACAAGTTTAAATGGAGTTTGGCTAGTTAATCACTTGCATGTGGTTTGATAGGCCTAGAGGATAGATGGGATTTTAAGGTCCCAATCATCTTGATTCATGTTGCATACCTTCATGAGTGCGTGTTCCAGGATTTTGTTGAATGCTTCTACTGTCCCGTTCGCTTGAGGGTGGTAGGGAGTACTTTTCTTATGTTGAACCGGAAACTCCTCCGTTAGTGCTGCGATTATCTTGTTCACAAAGTGCATCCCTTTGTCACTTAGCAAAACCTTTGGACATTTGAATCTGGTGACCACATTGTCGAAGAGGAATCTAGTGGCCATCAATGCAGTACAATCCTTGACTGGCGCAGCCTCCGCCCATCATGTCAAATACTCTGTCTCAGTTATGATGTAGTACGATCCAGTGCGTTTTCCTGGAGGGTTAATGGATGGGCCTAAAAAATCTACCACCCATTTGTCGAATGCTTGCAATGTAACCCGGGGTACTAATGGCATCTCGTCATGTCTTGATGGTTTTCCTGTGCGTTGGTAGACATCGCAGGTCTTGGCATAGTCAGTGGCATCGCTATGCATGGTTGGCCACCATAACCCAGCCATCAGGATCTTTTTCACGGTGGCCCAGCCTCCATAATGTCCTCCAGCCATGTCGGCATGTGCCTTGGCTAAAACCCTTTTATTCTCATGTGGTAGAACGTAGTGGCACAATATCTCATCTGGGCCCATCTTATACAACTATCCTGCAATTAGTTGGAAGTCCACTGCCTTGACAACTAACTGTTTATTCTGACTAGTGGTGAAATCCTGCAGTGCCTTTCCTGTTGATAAGAACTGAATAATTGGTTCAAAATAGTCATCGACCATTTCAATTTTGAATAACTGAGCATCCGGTAATCCTTCGTCGATGCTCTACGGTTCCTCCCCTGACTCGATCCTTGACAGGTGGTCTAGTCTTGCATTCAACCATCCTGGCTTCACAATGATCTCAAAATCAAATTCCTGATAGAGTAGTAGCCATTGGCAAATTCCCCCCCCCCATCACGGGCTTGTTCACCAAATATTTCAGCACTGAGTGGTCGTTGAACATTTTGAATTGGCCCCCTAAAAGATAATGTCAAAACTTCTGTAAGGCATAGACCATCGCTAGTCCTTCTCGTTCAGTGGTTGTATAGTTCTTTTCCGCTGTCGACAACTTCCTGTTTGCGAAAGCTATCGGATGGTCGATGTCACCTTCACCTGGTTGGGCCAAGATAACCCCGAGTGTGATGGACGATGCATCAGCATGGACATGAAACTCTTTCTTCCAATCTGAGAAGGCAAGGATGGGTGATTCCACCATCTTTGTCTTCAAAGCATCTAGGCTCTTCTAGCATTCTTCATTCCACTCAACCTTCGCGTCCTTCTTTAGTAGTTTCTCCATGGGTGTTCTGAATCCTCTGATGAACTTGTGGTAATAGCCTGTGTGGCCCAACGTTTCCCTGATTTGCTTAACTGTTGTCGAGGGTGGAAGGTCAACAATGATGGCAATCTTTGATGGATCAACCAATAGGCCCTCCTTGCAAACAATGTGCCCTAGCAGTGTCTTGAATGGGGCACAAAAGATGCATTTCTTCAAGTTAAGAGATATTTGGTGGTGACGACATCGTTCTAACATTAGTCGGAGGTTCACGATGTGGTTCTTGACCAGCCCGTATACTATCCAATCGTCCATGTATACTGCGAGAAACTTATGGATATAGTCTTTGAACGTCGCAACTACCAGTCGTGAGAATATTGCGGGGGCGTTCTTCAGACCGAATGGAATTACTGTATATTGATAAAACCCCCATTCCGTGACAAACGTGGTCTTATTCCTATCCTCCTTCGCAATCCTAATTTGGTGGTAGCCTAAGAAGCCATCCGTAAACGAATAAATTTCCTAACCGCCAACCCCTTCGAGTACTTCGTTTGTGAAGGGTGTCGGGAACGAGTCGTGTAAACAGGCATCGTTCACCTTCCTTAAGTCGACACAAATTCTTACTTCACAGGTTTTCTTATCTTGGATGACCATTGGACTAATCCATTCTGAATATTCTATGGGTTCCATGATGTTGGCTTCCACCATCCTCTCAAGCTCAACATGTACTCGTTCCTTGTGTCATGGGTTTAAGCGATATGGTCTTTGTTTAACCGGCTTCGCACTAGGTTTTAGGGGTGATAGTTTTAAACCTAAACAGTGCAGTAAAAAACTCATACAGATTCTTAACAAATAACAGAAAATACACAATGGCAAACTCATAACACAGAGATTTTCACCTGGAAACCCTTAACTGGGAAAAAACCAGCAAAACTTAGAGACGCACAACTCTTTTCATTATATGTTTTCTTAACCATTTACAATACAATATATAGTATTCGCAGCATCTAAAACCCTAATCCCTTTACTAGGATTAGAAAGAATACAATGGGTCGAAACAATAAAAAAGCAAAAAACAACCCAAATTTTTTTTGCACTCTGCGTGGACTCTAGGGGCCTAACGGCCCCCTCCGTGTCATTTTGGAACCTAACAGTCCAAAACAAAGGGGGGGAGAGTCTGGCAGGCTACCCTCCCCTCACCTCGCCCTCTTGCCGCGCCCAGCGCAGGAGGGGATCGTGGTGTACACGCACCCACCATGTGAAGAGATATAACACACCCAACAAGGGGTAGGTTAATTTTTTTATTATATAGTTTTGATTATAATTGTTTGATTATATAGTTTTTATATGGTTATAATAGTTTTTATATAGTTTTTATTTTATTATATAGGTTTAGGGGGTAGTTGGGTAGTTTAAATTTTTTTTTTTTAACTTTTTTATTATATAGTTTTTGTGGGGGGGTAGGAGTAGGTTTAGATTTTTTTTTAATTTTGTTATTACATAGTTTAGGTTTAATTTTTTATTTAATAATTTTTTTATTGCATAGTTTTTATTATAATTTTTTTGTTATATATATTTTTATATGGTTAGAGTGGTTAAATTATTTATGATTTTTTTTTTTTAATATGCAAGTTTCAAAAAAGTTGTAATTTTTCTCTTGAAGGAAAAAAACTTTTTCCAATTTAGGGGTTGATTTTAAAGTTATTGTAAACAACAGTATGGGATGTTTAGGCCATGGTTCTGCTTTTTACTCTGAAAAAAAATCGTGTATACTGGTATCAACACTTTTCTATCTGGGGGGTGTTTTTGGTGTTTTTTTGAAAAAATCATCATTTTCATGGCTAGAGTTCTCGTTCATAGTATAAAATTCTTGTTTCATAGTATAAGTGGTTGATAGATTTGCAATCGGGATATCACCAAGTAAGAGTAAAAGATGAAGACATTTATAAAATTTCTTTTAGGACCAGGCATGGTCATTATGAATTTGTCGTGATGCCTTTTGGGTTGACAAACACACTTGCAGTATTTATGTGTTTAATGAACAGTGTATTAAGTAAAAACTTAAATAAATTTGTAGTTGTATTTATCGACGATATATTAATTTATTCTAAGTTCTAAGAATGAACAAGAACATGAAGAACACTTAAGAATTATACTACAAGTATTATGGGAACAAGAAATTTAAGCAAAGTTCAATAAGTGCAATTTCTTTAAAGATATAATTCAGTACTTAGGACATGTAATTACTAAGGAAGGTATATCAGTTGATCCTGATAAAGTAAAAGCCATAATGGAGTGGCTAGTTCCTAAAGACGTATCTAATATATGATCATTCATGGGAATAATAGGTTACTATAGAAAATTTATTGAAGTATTTTGAAGAATTGCTTATCCTATAACTTCTTTATAGAAGAAAGGAAATAAATTTGAGTGGAATAATAAATGTGAAGAAAGTTTTAACAATTTAAAATGTTTGTTAACAACAGCTCCTATTCTTAAGATTGCAGATCCTTATAAAGAATTTAATATTTGCTCAAATGCATGCAAGGAAGGTTTAGGAGGAGTATTAATGCAAGATAATTATGTTGTAGCTTATGAGTCAAGAAAATTAAAAGAACATGAAAGAAACTATGCAACTCATGATTGGGAGTTGGCTGCTATAATTCACGCACTAAAAATGTGGCGACATTATTTGATTGGTAGGCATTTTCTACTAAAACCAGATAATGTTAGTCTAAAGTATCTTTTTGCCAGTATAATTTGAATGCAATACAAGCAAGATGGTTGTATTTTCTAAGTGAATATGATTTTGAAATAAAACATATTAAGGGGAAAGAAAACAAGGTAGCAGACGATTTGAGTAGTCATGCTAACATGTTGTTTGTGGCTTCAAGTAGCAATTATGAAACTTATTTAGAGGTTAAAATACAAACAACAGCAAGAAATGATAAAGAATATCAAAAAATAAAAGTTAAAACAACAGAAAATGAAGAACGAAAAGTAAAAATAGATTTTAAATTTAGCGGAAATGCATTATTAATGTATAAGACAAGTTGTATGTACCTAATTCTGCAGAAGTAAATCTGTTAATTATGAATGAAAGGCATAAGACACCTTATTCATGACACCCTGGATATCAGAAAATGATTACTATGTTAAAGAAAAAAAATTATTGGCCTAATATGCAAAATGAAGTTGTTGAATATATTTCTAGATGCAAGGATTGTCAGCAAGTTAAAACTGAACATCAACATCCAACGGGTTTATTGCAGCCTTTACCAATTCCAGAATGGAAATGGGAATTCATTAGTATGGAATTCATAACAGGTTTTCCTAGAAACTCTAAACATAATGATTCTATGGTTGTGGTTGACAAGTTAAGTAAGGAGGCACATTTTATTCCTGTTAAATCTACTTATAAAGATATTCATATTGCTGAAATATTTATGAAAGAAATTTTCAAATTGCATGGTGTGCCTAAAATAATTGTTTTTGACAGAGATACAAAGTTTACAGGAAATTTTTGGAAAGCTTTGTTTAGAGGGTTAGATACTAAACTAAATTTTAGTACATCTTTTCACACTCAAACTGATGGACAGACTGAAAGAGTTGATCGGATTTTAGAAGAAATGCTTAGAATGTATGCTATGGATAAACCAGGAAAATGGGAAGACTATTTACATTTGGTTGAGTTGCTTATAATAACCATTTTCAAACTTCTTCTATGATGATTCCATTTGAAATAATTTATGGATGAAAGTGTTACACTCTAGTTTCTTGGAGTAGTCTAGTTGATAGATTGATGCTAGGTCCTGAATTGTTAAAGGATATGGAACTAACCGTGAAATAGGTGCAACAAAATTTGAAAGTAGCTCAAGATAGACAAAAGAGCTATGATGACTTGAAAAGAACTCAAAGAGAGTTCCAGGTAGGGGACCATGTTTATGTAAAGGTAAAGCCAATAAAGAGTTCCTTAAGATTGGGAAAGTGTGCTAAACTAGCACCCAAGTATTGTGGTCCTTTTGAAATATTAGACCAGATTGGACCGGTAGCTTATCAGTTGGCATTACCGCCTACTGTAAAAGTACATAATATTTTTCATGTTTCTTTGTTAAAGAAATACATATATGATGCTACTCATGTTGTGGATTGGAATGTTATTCAGATGGAACCGGAAGGAGAATGCTAAGTGGAACCAGAATGCATCCTCGATAGGAGGGAGCTTACCCTTTGGAACCACATTATTGGACAAGTAAAAGTGTAGTGGATGCACCTTAGCCGAGAAGAGGCTACTTGGGAATTGGAAAGTAAACTGCAGGAGGCATATCCAATTCTCCTTCAAGATGAAACAATGGAAGATTGAATAACACTGAGGACAGTGTTATCTTCAAGGGGGGGTGTATGCAATACCCCCAAAACCTTGATTAAAGTTTAAATACTTTGTAATAATGTTTTTAATTGTTGTTGAACAATTATTTGACCAAGTGTGTTCAAAGACACATGTTTGAGGATATTGTATTATTATTGTTATTTAATAAAACAAAACAAGAGAATCCAATATGAAGTAGTTGTTGATGTTAGGATATCTCATCATCCAGTTATGTACTTTGCATGCATGCATCTGCATGCATCCTAGTCACCAGTTTGATGCCTCCAGGACCTTGTCCCCAGTCTACCAGCACTCGGGAGCTTCTTTCCTTGCAGTTTTAGCCCTCCTAGTCAGGAAGGTGCCCACTTCTCACCTAACATTGAGAAAGGCACCCTTCTTCACCTACCACTTAGTTCACTTCAGTTAGTTAGTTTTCTTTCCTTGATTTAAGGCTAGATTGACTCCTAACTGATTGTATCACTCTGTTGGACCCCCACTGAGACTATATTTCCTATTCTAACTCCATTTATCTTCTCATACACCCTCCACTGATCCTCCTTCATTTAGTTAGTGCCTACATGTGCCAGTTACACCTACCACACTTAGTTAGACTCAGTTTGACACCTAGTTGACCGTTACTTGTGCATTGATGACTCCATTGATCTGATGATGAGGAATCCTAGTTGGAGTCAAGCTATTCCATGTAGTATATTCAAATGAACTCCATGGTTAATTTGAATTGCTCAGTCATTGTTACTGTATTGTATTGTATTCTACCATTCTGAGTTCAATAGAGCACTGTTGCAAGCCTTTTGCACAGTTTTACACATATTTTATGAGTTTCATCTATTGTAATTGATTTACTTGTTTATTAGATATGTTGTGCTTAATTTCACATGGTATCAGAGCCATAGAAGGGACAAGATTTCTGTTCTATAGGTGTTCTACATGAAGATTGAGTGAATTGCTCACAAAAATATTTCAGTAGCGGCATGCAAAATCTCTTGTGCATTCGCTCATGTGCACGCAAGAATGAAATTTCACTCCAATACACTTTAGAAGCCATGAGTTTTCCACATAATTTCTATACATGAATCATTGGATCTTCAAGCTTGCTTGATCTCCTATGCCGGGTGTGATGCAACTCTAAAAGGGTGGATTGTTCGACCTTATTGTTCTTGTTTTATTGTGATTTCCAGGTTTTATAACTCCTCCACTAGCATTCGCTATCATTGAAATGGATTCTTCTTCTTCAAAGCTTCTCACTCCCTTCAATTATTTTGAATGGAAGAATGACATGGATATTATGTTGCGCTCAAAGGGGTACTACAAAGTCACCATGGGCCTTGAAGTTGAGCCAAATACATTCATTGAGAAATCCAATCACTTCAACAAATTGGATGAAGCATATGGTCTTCTTTGCCTCAATATTTCCAAGGATCTTCATTTCCACCTTAGTGGATTGTCTACTCCAAAAGAAGTATGGGAGCAACTTGAAAATATCTTTGGAAAGCAAGATGAGATGCGGTCTTTCCAATTGGAAAATGAATTGATTACTTTGAATCCTGAGAATTTTGAAACCATAAATGATTTTTTCACCAAATTCAAGCACTTGGTATTGCTATTGAAGCAAAGTGGAGTTGTAAAGGAAGATAAAGAATTGATTCTTTCTATTCTCTCAAAACTTGGTAAATATTATTCGGTATTTGTCTCTACATTCAATTCCGAAAAGCTCACAATTCTGAATTGGAAAATGCCTACCTTAAGTGCCTTCATTGAATCCGTGACGAAGGAGCATGATAAACTCATTCAAATGGGGACCATATGCTCCAAATACCAAGCATTATTTGCTGGAGGATCCAAAGCTACGAATGGAAAATGGAAGCAAAAGAAAGAGAAGCCAAAGTTTGATCCGTCCAAGCAAAGAGAGAAAAACAAGCAAGCAGATGAGCCATCCGGTTCAAGAAACAAGAAAAAAGGGAAAGAGGGAAAAGAGAGATCTAAATGTTCTTATTGTAGGAAGGGCTATAATCCTGAAAGCTTATGCATGAAGAAAACTATAGATCAGATGGCCCTTCTATTAGAGAAAAAAAACATAACCCTTCTTGACGGTGCAAGGAAGAAGGAGAAAAATGATCATCCCGAGAGAGGTCATGCACTCATGGCAACAGTTTCGACCCCTCCAACTCTACTCATTGATTCTGGAGCTTCAAACCACATGGCTGCAAATAAATATTCTCTATCATAATTTGATCCCAACAACACCATCTCCATCCACATGGGAAACGATTCTCAGATCTCTTCAAAGGGAAAAGGTACTAATCATTTAGACCATGGCAGTTTTCACAATGTGCTCTATGTTCCGTCCTTAGATTTGAATATTCTTTCCATTTATCAGATGAATCACACTAGTTCACCAAAGAAATTTGTATTTTGCCCTAACAAAGTTGAAATTTCTGATATTCAAAGTGGAAGAATTATTGCGGTCGGAAAAGCAAATCATGCTTCAAAAGCATATGAATTTTCACACTTTCTACTACATGACAAGCCCACTGCTCTTCTGACTCATGGAAATGAGGTTAGTAGGCTATGGAATGAGAGGTTTGGACACCTAAATTATAAATATTTGTAGCTGCTATAGAAAAATTCCATGGTTGATGGCCTTCCGACGATCAAATCTTCGAAGGGAATATGGTTGCATCATTGGGAAGCACCCCGAGCACAAATTTGACCGAGGCAAAGCTAGCATAGCTTCTTTCATTTTGGGGATGATACATTATGATATCAGCGGTTTGCTGCCACATGTATCCATGAATGGATCAAGGTATGTTTTGAAATTCATCAACGACTTCTCCATATTTACATCGGTTTTCTTTCTCAAAAATAAGTCAGAAGTATTAGAAAAATTCAAGTTTTCTAAGGCTTCTGTTGAGACTGCCACCGAGAGGAAGATAGAGACTCTTAGATATGATAATAGAGGTGAATATATCAAATCATATCTACTGCAACTTTTTGTTGAAAGAGGCATTCAGATCCAGCACACAGTTCCATGAACACCATAAATGAACGGTGTAGCGGAAAGGAAGAACAGATCATTGAAAGAGATGGCAACCTGTATGATTGAATCAAAAGGTTTGGATGAAAACCTTTGGGATGAGGACATGAATGTTTCTACATACATTCAAAACAAGGTTTCACATTCATATTTGACTGATATTACACCTTTCGAAGCTTACATGGGTCACAAACATGATGTGTCCAATTTCAGGGTTTTTGGCTCAACCGCTTGGGCTAGAATTCCGAGTAAAAAGAGAAGATCTTTGGATCTATAAAGTATTGAATGCATCCTATTGGGATATGATAAAGAATAAAAAGTCTACAAACTAATGGTTATCATATCCAAAAAGATATTCATTGATCAAAGTGTAAGATTTGAAGAACCGCTTCAAAATCTACAACTAGTCGAGGAAGAAACTGTTGATTTACTGCCTCCACCTAAAGAAGATTTCGAAGAAGATGATGAAAGTATTGGTTCTGCTATTTCTAATATTTTATCAGACTTTGATGAACATGTTATATCAATTTCATATGTTGATCGATTTTTTCCCCAACACTTGCCAAAGTGGGCCCAAAATACACTCAATTTTGCTAGTCAAAAGATTGGAAATCCTGCCGATCCAAGGAGGACTCAAGCAGACTTTCAAAGACCAGGTATGGATATTTATTTCCATGATCCTTTGCTATCTGAGAAATTATTTTTTATGATAGGTTCAGATCCTAAATCATATTATCATTCCCACCGAGATCCGAGATGGAAAACCACCATGGATGAAGAGTACAGTTCTCTTCAAAAGAATGCTACATGGGAGCTAGTTTCTCTTCCACCTAGGAGGAAATTAGTCCAATGTAAATGGGTCTACCACACAAAGGTTGCTTCTGATGGGTCAACCTAGAAATACAAATCTTGGTTGGTTGCAAAAGGTTTCTGCCAAGTCCAAGGAGTGGACTACATTGAGACCTTTGCACCGGTTGCAAAGATGGATATGATCCGTCTTGTTTTAGCTGTTGCCGCATCCAAGCACTGGGAAGTGCACCATATGGATGTGAAGAGTGCATTTATCCATGGAGATATGAAAGGAGAAATATATATGAAGCATCCAAAAGGATATATATTAGATCCAAAGTTAGTATGCAGATTGAGGATGTCATTGTATGGCTTAAAACAGGCCCCAAGAGCTTGGTATGCTAAGATGGACTCCTTCCTTCTCTCCCAAAGCTTTCGAAGGTGCAAATCAGATCCAAATGTGCACCTAAAGAAAACTGAAGGTAATTTATTGATTATAGTTCTTTATGTTGATGATATTTTGATAACTAGTAGCACTCTTAGTTTAATAGACAAGTTAAAAACCACCTCGAATCTAGCTTTTGACATGAGCGATTTGGGCTTGCTAAAACAATTTTTGGGGCTTGAGATTGCACAAAATTTTGACTGGATCACCATTTCTCATCAAAAATACATTTCAGACCTGTTAAACAAGTTCAACATGTCAGATTGTAAGGAATCCCCATTTCCATTCCTCTCAGGAATCAGTCTTGAGGAGGGAGATTCTACACTGCTTACAGATTCTACATTGTATCGACAGTTGATCGGTTCTCTACTATACTTGACACACTCAAGGCCTAATATATATTATGTCATGAGTGTTGTATCAAGATATATGCAGCAGCCCCATGAGCTCCATTGGAGGGTAGCCAAGAGGATCTTATAGTATGTGCAGGGTACTCGGGGAGGGGATCGTGGTGTACACGCACCCACCATGTGAAGAGATATAACACACCCAACAAGGGGAATCTTCATTTGGCCGAGGTCCCGAGAGATTCCCTTCATTTCTGAGAATTTTGTTGGGAACAAGTCCTAAAACTCGTGCAGTAGGGTTGTCATATTCGCGATAGTCGATTTGTCCCAATTATATCCAATGCTTGCGAGTTTCGGGTTTTATTCTGACCCGATGTTTACCTTCATAATATTCAGTGGATGGTTGTACTTGTCAAATGGTAGCTTAGGTGCATCCACGTTACGATTTCCTTCAGAATCCGGCACATATTGGCTCTTGGGTCGTTGTCATCATTTGGCTCTCCTGAGACGTTGTAGCAATCCATCATCATTTTGGGTGTCATGGTCCATCGGAGTTCTGATGGTTGCACTATCGATTTCGCCTCAAAAATATTATTCTTGATTGCCTGAAGTGCAATATGGATGAAGGGATTTTCGTCTGAGAAGGAGAATGTTTGGCTGAAGCCAATTGTTAACTGATCCCAAGAGAGTGTACCGAGTCACAGCTCTGTTGCGACGTACCAACTCTGTGGTACTTCATCCAACGTATGCACAAAGGCATGCACCCACTTCTGCTCTGGTCGTACTGCCCATTGGTGTTGCAAGCCTTCACATGTTCATGTGGGTTACCTTTGCCATTGTACTTTTTTCCATTCCATGCTGTGGTGTCACCAAAACGTATCTTCAGGAGGCATCGGCATAGTGGCCAGTTTGATATCCTTGACTTATGCGCTTCCCACCAGTGTGGAGGAGTAGCCTTCAAGTCTTCCTCCAAGGTCAACAGTCTGTGTGGTTCAGCTACCTTTTCTTCAAATTCTGTTAAGAAAGTGCTCAAATTTGGTAATCCTTCATATGTTGGCAGCATGCACTCCTCAATAGCCACCCAATGTACCGACTGTGTAATCCTTGCACATCTGTGAAATGACACCTCATGAAGTCGATTTTGCCAATTTTCCAACTCCTCATTTGAATCTCAAGATGCTGAACTAGAGTTGCGCCATTCTAACTCCCCTTCATCAGTTGGATTGATATAAACTTCATAAATGTTATACAGGTTATCCCATCCTTCCATATTTTCATCTTTGGTGGGCTCCATGTATCGTTGTCCTTTCGCCGGATCTAGTGGTGTGACAACCCTTATTTCCCGATCTTCAAATGACATGATCCGCTTCTTGAAATTGATGATCACCTGATTTTCCATGGCCCAGTCGATTCCCAATAGTGTTGGATATGGACATGTGTTGTCTATTATTTCTATAACATCAAAATCAGCATATGTCCGAAGTCCCTCGATTTCGATGGGAAGTTGACACACTTAGCCAAGGGAGGTGACCTTGCTCTAGTTTTCCAATCGCAGTTGTACCAGTGACCAGGTCATTTGTGGTTTTCCCATCATTTCCCACATTTGTTTTGTCAGAATGTTCACATCTGACCCTAAATCCAAAATAATATAGTCGACATCGAACGCTCCAATTTGTGCTGACATCCTCATCTCCCTACCTATCTTCCTTTTCTTATGTATGCGATTGACCCTACGCTCCTGATGTTCACCCTCCTATTGATGCAATAGCTTGGATATCTCCTCCAATGCCTCCTCATATTTTGCTAATTCTAAACAACTCCCGATGAATGCTCTTACAGTAGTGGCCTTTCGCTGTGATTTTGTTCGATCGAACGTTGGCGGCATATCGTAAATATATACTTAAGAAGATGCATTCCTCTACCACCTCAACATTCCTTGTTGTGCCTTTGAGAAGGCATCCTTCTCGACCTCTGCATCGAAGACAACATGTTTCGCTTCCGTTGGTCAAATGCTGTGGTGCGGCTGGTCGGCTCCTGTTGGCGCCTTTCCTTGTGTCACTGTTCCCAACATCGTAGAGTGCTTTCTAGCTTCTACCGATATCTTCTGTACTACTGGTTGGTTCTGGTTTTGATTCTAGTTTTGGTTCGGCGGAGATGGTAGGTTCTTTATCTGCCATCTGGTGATGAGCTATGGGCGATCTTCGATGCTATGGTCCACTCCACTGCAGTACGTGCATTGTGGGACCGGATTGGGGCAATCCCTTGCGAAATTTCCTTGTTGCCCACAATTATAACATGTAGCAGGTCCTCAACCCCGTCCGGTGGCTCCTCCTCTTCCTGCGCCACCACCACGTCCTCCGTGGAATCCTCCACCAAATCCTCCGCGTGGCGGTCTGTACTGCGCCTGCTGATACTATGGCTACTGATGTTGCGGTTGTGGGTATTATTGATACAACGACTGCTGGTACTGTGGTTGTGTATAGTGTGGTGCGCCATACTGTAGTTTCCCATATTTTTCTTGGTCAAATTGTGGTGCTTGAATAAACTACGGTTGTAGCTGGGCATACTATGGCTGCTGCAGCCCCAATTTTTTCTCTTCTCCCTTTACCAGGTATGCATCAATGTTTTGTTCTTGCAACAAATCGTGGGCCCTGCAATCCTTCTCATCATGCCCCGCTAATCGACAGAATTTACAATATAGACTTATCAGTTTTGACACTATCTTCTGTAAGTAGATGCAGTCCTCTGGTCGATGCCCCCTAGCCTGGAAAATGGTACACCATGGCTGGCCTTCCTGGCGAAGGGGGTTCAGCGCCCCCGAATTCAAATACTACTTAAACACTGAATAGTTATCTTTATGGTGGCCTTCCGTCCTGCACCTGGTGCACCATACATCTACGCGGGTGTCTTTTCCTTGCTTCATGTCCTGCTATTGAAGTGTCAACGTAGCCATTTGTGCTTGAATCTTGTCCATTCCAACTCCAATCTCTCCGATCGGCGAAGCCTCTAGCTTCATTGCGATTTCTAATGCTTCAGCTTGATCTGCAACCTTCTGCTGCATCAATGGTCCTCGAATATGTGGTACCAACTCAGCGATAAACCACTCTTTATGTTGCAGATCATTTATTGGAAAATTGACTTTCACTATCAGTGTCTTGTATCTCTGGTGAAACTCCCATACTGGCTCATTTGGGTATTTCCTAATCTCTTTGAGCTCAGTAATATACTGTGCTTCTAACTTGGGTTTTTTAAGTTCCTGAATCATCGTTGTTTTAATCTCCGCCAATGTTTTTCCTAGAACCATAGTAAACTTTATGAATTAGTCCAGCACCCGGCCTTGAAAGGTCATCACCAACTTCCCCTTTTTGATGTCTTCATCTTGGACCTACTTCACAGTCAACACTGCTTCACATAAAAACTAAAACTATTCGGGATCCTTTGTCCCATCTCCTACAAAGCTCAACATCTTCGTATCATCGACCATTGTAGCGTTCCTACTATTGTTACTTACTGATGTGCTACTTTTTCCACTACATGTGGGACAGCTCTGTGAGTTACTTGTGGTTTTTCCTTTAAATTGATAAGTCATGTGCGGGGTCAAAGGTATGTCGTAGCTTACGGTCTGTCCTTCTTCTGGGGTAGCCTGGTCACCGCCTTCCTCCTCTTAATAAGGAATCTCTATCCTCTGTGGCCTTGTTGTGTAGTCTTCCCTTCCGGTCCTCTCAAGGGACTCTTCCTTAGTCCTACTCCTCTTATCAGGATGCCAGAATATCATTACACTTCTCAAGGTGCCACAATCTTCCTCAACCTCCCTTAAGAATTCATCGTCACTCATGTCCATCTACCCTGCATCTTTCCTAGCGGATCCGTAACCATGCGATACCTACAACCCCTACACACCAATCTGTCTACTCATCGGGGGTCATTTTCAACATGCCCTTTTCGCACACCACCATCTTAATCCATAGTTTTAGTGACAAGATGAACCTTCCCCTTGGTCCCCTGAAAAATCGTCTTTCTACGTCATTGTAAGAACTGTTGGTATCTAGTGCGAATTCAGTGATGTACCCTTCTAGGATACTATCGACCCAGAAATCAACAACCCTTGATACTTTATTGTTGACTTGCTTTACCTGTCGAATTAATTCTGGAGTCCATTGATCTGATCAAATACTCTGGTTGGTATGTCCTCTAAATTTCAACTATGCAAGCCACTCCTGTAGTATTATCGGAAACTCGATGAAGAATATCTCATGGATATCCGAATATATGTGTTTTTGTAACCAGCTTTCTACTGTTTGTACCGGGTTCCTCCTTTCTTCCTTCGCAAACTCTTCCGCTTTCTGACTGAACCACTCTTGGATCTTTGGCTTCATCAGATGCCACAGCATATCCTCTTCTCTGTTCTTAGGGTCCCGTCAATGGAACCATTTGTTGACTCAACCCTTCTCGACAGGGGTTCACTCTGTCGTCAACAAACACCAACAACCCCTTATTCACTGGCCCAGAAAGGAGTTACCCTTCCCAGCAACACCTATGAAGCAGGTGAGGTCTCACTGGAGGTGGATAAGGGTGCTATAGGAACCAAGCTTCCGCAGTTGCGAAGAAGATATGTTCACATTAACTAGATATTACAATACTCATAACGGTTTATTACCCAATCATTCACACCCTATTTGCAATATACCTATTTCAAAGCATATTTGACAACATATTCGTATTAATCAACATCATGCATTCACATGAATCGACATAAAGTATTTAGACAACCCATTATCGCATCATGGCATAACAATAGAATTCATAACCGAACATCTTCACTCATTAACATTTGTGGAACAAACTTCGCAGAGAATAGTCAAGTCATCGTATCACAGCTATAACCGAACCCAAAAGATCATACTTTTCCTCTAAAATTATATGCCCTTAGGCTTACAATTCACTTCTATTTATATGCTTCTATCCTATTACAAAATGGTCCATTTGATCGACTTAGCAATTAAATATTCTAAACTATTATTGCGCTTCCTTGGATTTCGTGATTATTCCTTCTTTCGTGAGATTTGGTTTTCACGCCTGTCGGCTTCTACACTTCCTGTAGATCTATCCCATCCCAACACCCATTCCATTGTTGAACATCTAAGCATCAGTTTTCATCCATTACACATTCCCAGCAGTGAGAAAAACCAGAAATCGCAACCCAGAATTAAGCCACATTTTGAGGTGCTAAAAATGCCCAGAAAATTGTGTGGATTGTTAAATCCAATGGGGGATCCATAGACCTAAACCTTGGGGAGAATTTTAGAGTGTTAGATGCCTAGAAATCCATAGTAAAACTCAGATTTGATAGCCCAAAAATCCAATTACGGGGTAGAGTCATTTGGCCATAGAATTGAGAAAATTCAAGTGTGAATGAAATAGAAGAAGATAGAACAGAGGTTGGAATTGCTTGACAAACCCAATGAAGGCTAGAATCTCAAATATTTAGCATCTTGGACCTTTGTATGCCCACCCTAAAGAGAACTGGAGGGAAGTGGCACTTGAGGGACTATGTAGCAAAGAAGGGGACCTTCCTTATGTTGGGTGTGGTAGGTATTGTGGGTGTCAAGGTTGTTTGAGTTTATTTTGAGATGTCTGTAGCAATGTGGTTGAGCTCACTGGTTTAACATCCTCCTCCTTTGTCTCTTTGCATGCTTGATAAACCCAATTGCTTGCTGGCTTAACATGACTATTTTTGTGAAACCACGATTGTGAGTGAGCCTGTTTAGTTCCTCCTTAGTGGATACATAGCCTAGCTTGGGGGTGGTCTCTCAGCTGAAAGAATATAGTATGGACATAGAACCATGGTTGGGGGGAACGTTTCTCTCACATAACCAGTTGCTTGGACATCCCTCTCTCATATGTTTCCTTCCCTGATCTGCCTCATTTGGGCCTTGGATTTCCTACTCTCTTCTTGGCTTCGGAGTATTTAGGGCCACTAGATGAAAACGTTTTCTTGGATGTGAGCTAGCCTTCTTTTGGACACATAAGCCATTTAAACCCACATGAAGTTTCTAACCCTATTGAGGATTTGAACTTTCGAAATTCAGAGGGTTTCAGAGTGTCTTTCTTACGACCTACAGATCAATGTGGAGATCTGGTTGGAACTGGCTTGGATAAGTGTGGAAATGCTATAAACTCAAATCTATCCCCATCCAAGAATGTAAAAGAGTCAAGTAGTAGTACAAATCTATCTCAAAGGAAAAATAAATGTGCAAAATCTCTTAGGATCCTCTCAGACTGATTTGCATGGTTGATGTTTATGTTCCTTAGCCGATTGAAATGGATTAGACCACAATGGTTGGCAAGGCGAGAGGGGGGTATTTTAGTCTCTCTAATATGGAAGATTGGGGAAAATCGAGCTAGTCCAATTTGTTGAATTATGTCCTTAAAGTGCAGGTTTTAGCTAGAGGATGGTTTGTTTTCAAGATTGCATCAAAAGATGATGCAAATTGTATTCTTCAAAAATACTGGAGTATAGATTCTTCACTCATATTGTTTAAAAAATGGACGTTGATGTTTGACACAGAGACAGAAAGGATGGACGTAGCACCGATATGGGTGAAAATGCCTAGTCTGATGATGGAGTTTTGGAATTTAAAATCTTTTCAAGAATTTGTGAACAATATCGATATCTTCCTTGATGTGGATATGTCATTTCTGGCCACAAAGAGGACGATTGTAGCTTGTATCTTAATATCCCTAAATGTTTGAGGTCTTTGGGAGGAGATTGAATTGGTTTGGGGCAAGTAGATTTGTTGTCAAAAGTTGACTATGAAGGTATACCTTTTTGTTGTTGTCGATGTCATCTTGAGTAAGCGTTCATCATCAAGGAAGTAGTCAACTAGGAACTATGGAGACAATTCATAGGCCTTCCCAATAAAAGTTGGTAGAAGTGTCTCCGTGGAGGATGCAAGTAGGGTCATTCTATCTCCTAAAAGGGAAAGGGTGACTTCCCCCATATCTCGAGCAGGTGTCGACTTTATTGTGGATTGATTCGAGGTTGAGAATGCAGAAGTGGTGGATCTAGAGGCCATCTGCTAGGATCAACCTCACTCTGACTGTGCTAGTGAACCTTTAGGTATGGAAAATTTTCATTCTTTGTCTGAAAAATTGATGATAAATCATGTAAATATCTTGGGGAATGATTTTGAAAACTTGGACATTTCATCCAAAACTGGTAATGATCCTTGCACATCCATGGCCTTTCCCAACTCTATCCCCTTTTATCCAATCTATTCTCTTGTCCCCTCTATAGGGCATCATGAATTAGTGATGTGATATAAAAAATCTTGGAATATCTCTTTAAGGATTGGACTTTTCTCACTAAGGATGCAAAAGGACACTCGGGGGGTGCTGGAAAATAGTTGGAACCCCTGATTGATAAAAGTTCAAAATTCTTAGGGTTTTGAATGTGGTCCAAGGTTGGAGGTGTTCGCACCTGAATTGGATATGTCCTTTCTAATCTTCAACATTTACGGGCCTTATATAGAGAGTGTTTTTTTTCTTCTGAAAATACTTTGTAAAGGATGAAAAGTTAAACCATTGGAAGGGATCTAATTTTTTCCCTGGGTACACATGAAATCTGGGTTACTAAGGCCTGGGTAGACCCTCCTGCTAATTTTTTCACACAAAATCTTAGAGAAGAAATGATTGTAGATATTGAACTAGTCAAGATCAAGCCCTCTTGGAGTAATAAATGGGTAGGAGATGAAAGTATTGAAAAAATATTGGATGGATATTTGGTCTCTGAAAGTCTCCTTGAATAGCATTTTTCTCTAAGACAATGGGTGGATGTGGGTGAGGATTCTGACCATTTCCCCATTTGCCTAAAACTGAATGGCAGTCCTCAAAAACCTGGAGGTCCTTTCAAATTTTGTGCGACTTGGCTTAAAGATGAAATTTTCAAGAACCTAATTAAAAATACTTAGATCCCCTATTCCCCAGAAA